>WTXI01000269.1:0-49109 GCA_022376515.1 Lactifluus volemus
GCTGCTTGATGAGACATCACGCCTCAACAACCACCAGTGTGACCTCCCGACTGTTCAATCACTTGTTCTTCTCAACGCGGTCAAAAACTGCATGAAAAGCACCAGGGCCCAACTCCTCTCGATCTTGACGACACTTACACTTGGCCAGCAATGAGAGGGAGCACACCCATCTTGGCTGCGGTGACGAACAAGGCGCTCCTGCACTCAAATCACTCAATATGGTATGCACATTTTTATAGTTGTTGATAATAAGTGTCCACCTACACGTAGCAGTTAGCAACACCGATGAAGAGGCGGCGCCACCTTCGCCACCCGTGACTACGACTGCCACCGCACCTCTGCTGTAGTAGCACCAGCGACGGCTCCTGCCAAATCAAACCTCACGGCGGGCTCCTCGCATCTGGCACCCCTCCAATTCCCTTGCCACCGACACGCCCGGCAGTCATCGCAGTATTTTCAACACTCTGCTCTCCCTTCATCACCACAGGTGCGGCTATCACCTCCCACGACGACAGTCGGGTACAGCGCAACACCCTTCATGAGCCCCGCGTCCTCCCTGTCAGCAACAACATCTCCCATGAGCGCCGGGACCACTTCCTGGTGTTGCGACGTCTGCTGCTACTACTACAAAGTCAAGTAGCGGTGACCTATTGGCCATGTCACTCGGCTCGGGTATGGCAAGCAACTGGACTAGGTGGCGGTAAGAGCATCCGGGATCTTGAAAAAGAGAAGGACCAGGCAGGGATTTGGGGTGTACAGAATCGGATGGCATCGTTGACTGGCGATTTTGGGTCATTTGTGAAGCCCACAGCTCAGAGCGTTGGAGGGAGTTGTGCAACTGCCGGGGCAGGCGACCTGCTTCTGTGAGGTGCAGCCTGAGTAGATACTGTTATAATCAACTACGGATTTAGATTGTTTTCGTGTTTTTTTCTTCAATCCATATAGGCTACGTATATGTATGACCGACGGCGGCATCACCCGTTTTTGGTGCGTTTTATACTCTAGTACAGCGATTTCATTTTTTTTCTTTTTCTTTCAGTTTTTTTTTGTAGAAGCGAAAGGGAACGGCATGTGACGTGTCGTACTTCTCGGATAGTGTTGCCGCAGTCCAGTCCGGTGCTGCTCGAGTTGACACCGGTGCAACTAGCGAGTTATCGCATCACGGGACTTAGATGTATAGCCAATAAGGACTCATGATGGCCGTTTAATTCACACGCCACATTTCAGAAGCTGCGTTGTGACAAAGATAGCATTTGTCATGTTGTGGGTGCATTATGTACTGGAAACATGTCCTATATACATTACTTGAACGACGCTTGTGCGACTACCCAAGCACACTGCAGATTGGGGGCACTGAGTTGCATGCAGTGGAGGACTGAGGCAAAGTTTGTCAGTGAGAGCCTGAGCCATGGACATACAACGATGTTCCTGTCCACAACACCCATGGCCTGTGTTGATGCACCGGGAGCACTTGCTGTCCATGATGCCAATGCCAATCTTGCCAATCTGTTTCAGCAATCCAGATAGTTGTCTTGGACTTGGAAGTACTCCCGAAGGGGAACGAGGATGTCCAACGCAAAGCTTCAGGATCCGATGGATTCTTCTTCTCGATGGGGTATCAACAGAGGCAGTTGGGGTAGAAGACAAGAGAAAAAAGATTCTAAATGAACAGGGCTGGTATGGTTAAGTAGTGTAAGTTAAAGAGAAAGACGACGATGAGGACCGCAGAAAATCAAGGCAAACCCCGAAAAGGTTTGTAAGCCCACGTGGGAATTCCATATGTGGCAAGCGCCGCAGTTGGCAGATGGGAAACGCTTTATAATCAACTCGCTAGTTGCGCCGGTGCGAACTCATTTTCCCAGTTGCAGCACCCGACTTGCGGCAGCACTATTCTCGCAAGACTTCAGCCGATGACAGTTCCTTACGCTGTCTTCGATCTCATTCACGACATAAACAAAGCAGAGACTGACCTCCTTCCTTCCTTCACCCCCCAGGCCAGAGTACACTCTCCCGGGAAGGCAAACTCAAAGCATGCTGCCACGACCCTTCAAACCCTTCTACGTCATATTCGTCGTCCTCCCATTGACCAACGCGCTCTGGCCTCAGTCCCGCCATCTCCAAACTGGCCCACCGAGCTCTGTTCTGTGCCTCGCACCCTCAAATTCCTTCACGATCTCAGTCGACGAGGTTCCCAACACGCCCAAGGACCCCATCGCGGCTGCTCAGCGCACGCACATACAATTATTCAGCGATGATCTAGGTAGGCTCGTGCTTGGCCTGGTATAGACGACTTTGAAGCGATCTCCGAGTCGGATGGTGTACCAACGCTCAGACGACTCGTCTTGCGACTCGATGACTACCATGCCTACACGCAGACAAACACAAACACCGGGAGCTTAGGTACTTTTGGATCTACCGTTGGTGATGATGTGGTTGTGGTACAGCCCATCGAGATGGAAGCGAGGATGTTTCTTGGGACGTGCGATGAGGGGTATAGTCTTGTTGTACCCGGAGACGGAAGTCATGCGGTGCTCAAGGCCAACTGGATACTTGGCTTGTTTAGAGGTCTGAATACGTTCAGTAAGTTGTGGTTCACAGTACCGGGAACTGTTTACATGATCGGTGCCCCCGGCGTCTTCTGAGTTTTTGGAGATGACATTAGCCATATCGGGGGTTCTTGTTGGACGCGGCGCGAAACTTGTACGTGTTCTGTGTTTCTTGGTACTTATATGTCAAGGGCTTATGATGCCCACGTACCCAGTATCTGACATTGAACGCACGCTTGACGCAATGTCATGGGTCCATGTAAGTCATTCTTTCTTGAATGTTGTCAGTAGGAACTGACAACGGCTGTGCAGATCAATACGTTTCACTGGCATGTTGTCGACAGCCAGAATTTCCCACTTGTCCTATCCGGATTTACAGATATCGCGGAAAAGGCCGCATATAGCGCTGACGCGGTTTACACCCCGCAAGACGTCTCGCATATCGTGTCCTATGCCGGCCAAGTGCGTCCCCCACTGTTCCTATCATCCTCTATTCAACCCAGCCTCAGTGGGGGATCGACGTTCTTGTTGTACGTGGTATTCCAAGACTCGGAACGAAAGGGAAGGAGGTTAACGTCCATAATAGGAAATGGACACGCCCGGACATACCTCGGTCCTCGGCCATCTCGAAAGCTTATCTGGAGCACATCGCGTGCGCCGATGCGAAGCCCTGGAGGACGTATGCCAACGAACCGCCCACGGGCTAACTGCACCTCGCCTCTCCCGCGACGATCGATTTCACGGCCAGTCTTCTGAGCGCCGCTGCGAAACTCTTTCCCTCGACATTGTTCGCCACTGGCGGCGACGAGATCAACACGCGGTGCTATCAAGATGATCCCAGGAGTCTCAGAAAGACGCCGGTCATGTGGCAGGGTGAGCTAGATATCTTACGAGTCTATTGGTGGGACTCTAAAGTCTTCTTTGGATTTGGCAGAGATGGTACTCAACTTTAATCTGACCCTTTCAAACGACACGATTGCCCTGTATGTCTCCACATTTCTTTCTCTCACACACTCCCTCTCGAACGTTGACGTGTATTGATAGCGTGTGGATCTCGTCTGAAGACGCAGCTGCTGTTGCTGCCAAGGGATTCCGCTTTATCCCCGCGGTCGTTCTATCTGGTAAGGTCATGAATCTTCTTTATATCCCTGCAATGTTTAAAAATCTGCGTGTCATATAGGACTGTGGTGCCGGCGGTGGGTTGGGAGATTATCCTACAGGCAACAGTTGGTGTGATCCCTTCAAGACATGGCAGAACGTTGCGTCACGTCCCCCTTTTTTCACGAGCACGCGCTTATTAATACCTTCCTTCCTCTGAAGGCGTATACATTCAACCTACTGGCGAATCTGACCTCGGAGCAAGTATCCCTCGTGCTTGGCGGTCAACATCTCCTCTGGACCGAACAATCCGGACCGGAGAACCTCGATCCGATCGCGTGGCCGCGCGCGGCCGCATCCGCCGAGGTGTTCTGGACGGGTCCCGGGGGAAACGATAGTGCGGCACTGCCGCGGTTGCACGAGCTTGGCTATCGGTTTAGGCGGCGTGGCGTGAATGTCATATAGCTGCAGCCAGAATGGTGCGCGTTGCGCCCGTTTGCGTGTGATTTGAACGCATGAATGGGACCAGCGCGCTCATGCTTTGCATGTGAGGGGGAAGAGAATGTGTATTATTTATTCTAGAGAAGACAATGGACTTGAGTTATGTGCGTTATAGAATGGACTCGGCATCTGATGAAACGGGAGAAGGTGTTTCTAACGGCACTTCTCTGTGAGACAATCTACTCCCGACAGCCTCTTTAATTTGGCCCCAGCCTAAACACATTTTCAGCTCATAAGTATCACATTAAACCAGGCTTTCATAGGTTTTGGACATGCTCATGGTGGTTCACCGCTCGAAGTATACACTTGCATGAACATTGCCTGACAATGACAAGAGTAAATCGTGCAACAACGTTTTCACTGTTTCACTTTTGCAAGGAGAAAAGTGAAAAACTGAAGAAAAGTTCGCTTCGTTTGTGCTTATGTAATGCCTGTAAAATCACTTCACTTTTTTTTTTTGAAAACACAGCAGAAACAACTTTGGGGTACTTTTGCTCTTTCGCTACTTTTTGACCTTTTTGGCTCGCCCCAGAATGATTCGTGAAGGTTTCCTGATGCATGCCGGAACCGTGGTGACCCATTGCTTGAAATAATGCACCCCTCCGCGGCTCCGCCTCGTCATTACTTCGGGGATCGCCGAGATAATCTGAACGTTCCCACGGTTGCCTTTCAAGCATGGTTCACATCCCAAACTCCCTCCGTATCGATTAGCTATACAAGTCTCTCGCATTAGATCGCTCTCAAGCAACACTTTAGCCCAAGTCCTCAAAATCCCAGAAGAGTGTCAACCACTGACCAACGTCGGTATGCTACCGAGTGGGACCCTTCAGGTGACCGGTACGTGCCATACGTTCTCTCTCTGACAAGCAAAAGTTAATTGATTTTTGTCCGCCTGTCAGTCCTAAGAGCGCACAATCTTCCTCGTCTAAAGACCCTCGGAATTCTTGCGAAGCAAAGAGAATATTTTGTAACTCTAACCGACGGAGAGAAGACATGGCAGACACGATCTGTGCGGGGCGTAGCTCAACGCGTGGAATGGAATGAGACTGTCGACACCTTGTGAGAAATGTCGCGATTTTGGTATTATTATTCTGTACAACTGAGTCTCCCACAGTGCCGTACAACAACTCTCCCGAATTACAATATCTCTTTACGGAAAAAAGACCACGACGACAAACATTCTTGTTGGAAGGCAGGAGATTGTCTGTGAACCCCATCGCGGTCGGTCAAAAGCATGGATATGTTACTCATACATCTAGCTGATTGTCGTACATGCAGAACTTGAAATCATTTTCCGTAGTGCTGTTGGACGTGCTGGACGCCCAGCAGAGCCGGTCACGGTCTTCTTGATGGTCACCGCAAACACGAGTTCCTCTCTGACAGCGGCAGTCAACGTCCTGAGCCCTGCAGCAGCCGATATCCCTGTTTCTGAAGGAAGTGCTGTGCGTCCTACTGCCCAAACTAACGCTGAAACCATACAACTCACGTCAGTTATTGCCTCTTGACTGTTTATCCAGGGTGGCCTCCCTATCGAGAGCAGTACTCTTCTGCAACGAGCAGAGGAGATAGAGACCGTGACAGAGACGCCGCGGACTACTCTCCGCCGCGCCGAGGAAGCCATCAATAATGTCAATACAGTAACAACATGGAAAAGTGCTGTTACCGTCCTCAAGCGGGTAATGGACACTGTCACTCCGATCGCAGCAGTATGACCATTAGTTCTTGTCGATCCACCCCGAGCTAACTCCCATTCTTCAGCTGAACCCTTATGCAGGTCTAGCATGGAGTCTGCTCTCGAAGATCCCCGAGGTACGTCCCCTTGTCTTATCCCATACATGGGGTATTCACTCTTTGTGTTCACCTTTCTGCCAGGCTTTGCTACAACAGGTTCAACGTGACAATAACATCCAGACGTTACTTGAGGCAATACGTGATGCCTTTGAATTTGCGGAAGAGGCGGACACCTTGAGGAACATCAAGCCGGAGTCGAGGCAGGCGAAAATCCTAGAGGAGATGCTAGAATGCGTGTCCGAATCTGCCAAATTTATCAGATCGTATGCGGAGGATGTGAACCTTGGTACGTCATCTTAGCCTCTCTCGTTAGTCATTGCAAACGTGTGATTTGTAGGCAAGCGTACTTTGAAGAGTATTGTCGGCCAAGTGGATGGACAAATAGATCAGTATCGCACCACCCTTGTCCAATTGCGAGAGAGTCTCCTTTCCCGTGCTGCTATCACGACCGAGATTGCTGTGCTAGAAGCTGGTACGTACTTACGGTGAAAAGGTTGTCGGATTGTCATCCTGACAAGTGGGACACAGAACTGGATATGAGAATCAGAGAATTGCCTTACAAGGGAGGGTGGCGATTCGGTGATGAGAAGCGTTGTCTTCCAGGCACACGCGAAGATTTCCTGGACCATATAATCGATTGGGTCGAGAATCCCAAATCTCACCGTGTTCTTGTTCTCCTCGGACAGGCAGGCACGGGAAAGTCTTCGATTGCACACGAAGTTGCACGTCACTTTGAGGACAAGTGTCTCGGCTCTTACTTTGCTTTTCTGCGAAAGGAGCATTCGAAAACCGAAACTTACCAGTTGTTCACGACAATCGCTCGCGATCTTTCTTATCACAATCCTGCGTTCAAACTTGCCCTTGGTCAGGTCCTTAAGGAGAAGCCGTCGCTTTGTGGTGCCCGGGACTATCGTGCACTTTTTGAAAGCCTTATCCTGGAATCGCTCAAGAATGTGCCACTTTCTCATCCGATTCTTATTGTTATCGATGCATTGGATGAAAGTGGAGATGTAAATGGCGATACCGGATTACATACATTTCTCGCAGAACATCTCATCAACCTCCCAGTCCAATTCCGTGTACTCATCACCTCAAGGTCAGAGGATGGCATCGAACCTGCGTTCGCCGAAACATCATCCGTCGACAGACTCTACATGGATGACGAGAAACTGGCTGCCAAGACAGAGCAAGATATTCTCGTGTATCTTCAGAAGAAGCTCCCTCGGGACGTGTTCAAATACCATGGTGTCGAACTAGCGAAGGCTGCAGAGGGCTTGTTCCAGTGGGCAGCGGTCGCCAGTGGATTCATAAAGAGCCCCCCTGCTAGCTTTGGCTTTAGCAAGAGGAAGTGCGTACAGCGCCTCTTGGGTCACTCTCGAGATCAGAATGGACAAGATCCGTTGGACAAGCTATACGAAGAAGTTCTCGAAGGATACTTCAAGCCTCATGAAGCACACATTCTGTTCCGTTCCATCATGGGGCATCTATTTGCTGCGATCGAGCCGCTCTCAATCGAATCTTTGATTACTCTGCGTCTGCATGCCCCAATTGATGACCCCGATGATTCAGATCCCGTTGTTGAAATGCTCCGTCACCTCGGCTCGCTGCTGAGTAATGTGACGTCATCTGATCAAACACGTCCCATCGTTCCTCTTCACACATCATTCCGCGACTTTCTAATCACCAAGAAGAGTGACGTATTTTATGTGGACCTGGTCGATGCGCACCGCGAGCTGGCACATTCGTGCCTTGGTTTAATGCTCGACAAGCTCAGGTTCAATATTTGCGAATTGAAGTCGTCATATCTTGCGAACAGTGATGTCCCAGACATTGACACTCGAATCTCCATAAACATCCCACCAGCTCTATCATATTCCTGCATTTTTTGGGACGATCATCTAGAACACGTTGCGTTCGAACAGGACCTCTTCGTGAAGCTTCGATCCCTTTTCGAGACGAAGTTCCTATTTTGGCTGGAAGTGCTTAGCATCAAGGGCAGTGTGGGCCTTGCATCACCGGCATTCTCATCCTTGAGCACCTGGTTAAGGTCTGATCCGCAGAAGGTCAGTACACATTTTAATTCAATATGACATATAGTAACTATTGGGTAAAATTGCAACAGCCTTCCCAAGCCGAGGTAGAGAATTTGTTGGCTATTGTAGACGATGGGTCCGCGTTTGTGCGGTACTTTGGGATGGCCATGGCAAGGAGTGCTCCCCATATCTATATCTCTGCGCTGCCATTCGCTCGGTCCTCTTCCCATATTGTCAAGCATTACCTTGGTCAATTTCCTCATACGCTATGGTTGGAACGCGGGCAATTGTCTCATTGGCCAGCATTAGAAATGACGATTCCGGCACACAACGAGCCAGTCCAATCTGTTGCATTCTCGCCGGATGGACGGCACATTGCCTCTGGCTCCCGCGACCGCACTATTCGGGTGTGGGATTCCACTACTGGGGAGCTTGTAGCATGCCCATTTACTGGACACACCAATTTGGTCATATGCGTTACATTCTCTCCGGACGGCCAGCACATTGCCTCGGCGTCGAATGATGGGACGATTCGTGTTTGCGACGCCACAACAGGAGAGCTTGTGATAGCACCGTTTACTGGACACAGCATTTGGGTCACATGTATTGCATTCTCTCCTGATGGGCAGCGAATTGCTTCGGCTTCAGGAAATGGCATTCTCGTGTGGCGTGCCGCAACAGGAGAAATTTTAACGGGCGCGTTTACTGGTCATGTCGGTTCGGCCAGATCTATTGCCTTTTCGCCAGATGGACAACATATCACCTCGGACTCGGATGATTTCACGATTCGTGTGTGGGATGCCACAACAGGAGAGCTTGTTGCGGGCCCATTTTCTGGACACACAGATCCAATTAATTCTATTGCATTCTCACCAAATGGCCAGCGCATCGCATCAGCTTCAGACGATCGTACAATTCGAATCTGGAGTGTCACAACCGGAGAGGTCGTAGTTGGCCCGTTTATCGGACACGCCGATACGATCTATTCCATCTCTTTCTCGCCAGACGGGCAGCGCATTGCCTCGGACTCGGCCGATGCTACGCTTCGTGTTTGGGATGCCACGACAGGAGAGATTATAGCAGGCCCATTTACTGGGCACGTTGATCCTATTTTATCAGCTGCATTCTCGCCAGATGGCCAGCGCATTGCATCCGCCTCAATGGATCGCACGATCCGGGTGTGGGGCTCCGCAACAGGAGAGGTACCGGATCCGTCGATTGGGCACACGGCTTCGGTCTACTGTGTTGCATTCTCCCCAGACGGGCAGCGCGTTGTCTCGTCCTCGGCTGATCGCACGATTTACATATGGGATGCCACAACAGGGCAGGTCATAGCAGGCCCAGTCATTGGACACACCAATGGTGTCAGATGTGTTGCGTTCCGGCCAGATGGGCAGCATATCGCTTCGGCCTCGCTCGATCAAACGATTCGGGTTTGGGATGCCACAACAGGAGACGTCATAGCAGGCCCATTCACTGGACACACCGATTGGGTACTCTGTGTTGCATTCTCACCCGATGGGAAGCGCATTGCCTCCGGCTCGGCAGATAACACCATTCGTGTGTGGGATGCCACGACGGGGAAGGTCGTAGCCGGTCCGTTTACTGGACACACCAGTATGGTCAGATCTGTTGCATTTTCTCCAGATGGGCAGCGCATTGCTTCGGCATCGGACGATTACACGATTTGCCTGTGGGATGCTGCAACGGGGGATCTCGTAGCGGCTCCGTTTACCCAACTCACAGATTGCGCCCGATCTGTTGCATTTTCGCCTGATGGGGAGCACATTGCCTCGGCCTCAAAGGATCGTACAATTTGGGTGCGAGATGCTGCTACAGGTGATATCACTGCGGGTCCGTTTACTGGACACACAGATTCGGTGATCTATGTTGCATTCTCGCCGGACGGACATCGTATTGCCTCGGCCTCACTTGATGGCACGATTCGGATGTGGGATGCCGAAACAGGAGATGTTGTAGCAGGCCCGTTCATTGGACACACAGATTGGGCTATATCTGTCGCATTCTCACCAGATGGGCGGCACATCGCCTCGTCCTCAGCAGATGGCACGATTCGTATGTGGGATGCTGCATCATGGGATGTGGCAGGTACCTTTACAGGATATATGAAATCTATGGATTCTTCGCTGGACGGGAAACGCATCAGCCCGGCCTCGGAAGATCACGCAGTGATAGGTAGTGTGGAGAAGGTCAGAATTGAAGAGAACCATTTTATGAAGAAGTTTATACTCAAGAGTGATGGGTGGGTGTGTGGTGACGAAGGAGAACTCCTTCTATGGATTCCCCGAGTTCACAGGCCATATTTTCGTAGATCTAACACGGTCTGGATTGCAGGTAAACACGATACCAAGCTTCAATCGTCAAATTTTGTACACGGATTGAATTGGGCTACAGTATATGTTCACAATTTATCTAAATAGTACGATGCTGGGGTTGATGAGACATCTGATACCTCGGCAGTCATCGAAGCCCCAGACTTTTGGTACTTTCAACTCTCTGCTGTCGCCGTCGTCACCACAGGTGCGTTTCAGCTCAACTCCAGTGACAACGTCTGGCACTGTTGGGTACAACGCGACACCAGTCATGAGCCCCATGTCCTCGCATCAGCAACAAAATCTCCCATGAGCGCCGGGTCCACTTCCTGGGTTGCGATGTCTGCTGCTACTACTACTACTACAAAGTCAAGTAGCGGTGACCTATTGGCCATGGCACTCGGCTCGGGCATGGCAAGCAACTGGACCAGGTGGCGGTAAGAGCATCCGGGATCTTGAAAAAGAGAAGGCCCAGGCAGGGATTTGGGGCGTATAAAATCAGATGGCATCGTTGGCTGGCGGTTTTGGGTCGTTTGCGAAGCCCACAGCTCAGAGCGTTGGAGGGACCCGCCGGGGCGGGCCGGGCGACCTGCTTCTGTGAGTTGCGGTGGGACACTGTTGTTAAACTACGGATGTAGATTGTTTTCGTGTTTTTTTTCTTCATTCCATATAGGCTGCGTGTATACATGACCGACGGCAGCATCACCCGTTTTTGGTGCGTTTTATGCCCAAGTAGTAAGATATCATCCTACCTTTTTTTTCTCTTTCTTTCGGTGTTTTTTGCGGCTATCATCATGTGACGTGTCGTTCGTTTCCGTGCTTCTCGCATGACTTCAGCCGATGACAGTTCCTCACGCTGTCTTCGATCTCCTTCAATGCTATCGTGACATAAAACGAAGCAGAACCTAACTTCCTTCCTTCCTTCATCTACACTTTCCCGGGAAGGCAAACTCAAAGCATGCTGCCACGACCCTTCAAACCCTTCTCCGTCATATTCGTCGTCCTCCCATTGACCAGCGCGCTCTGGCCTCAACCCGCCATCTCCAAACCAGCCCACCGAGCTCTGTGCTGTGCCTCGCACCCTCAAATTCGTTCACGATTTCAGTCGACGAGGTGCCCGACGCGCCCGAGGATCTCATCGCGGCCGCTCAGCGCACGCACGCACAATTATTCAGCAATGATTTAGGTAGACTCGTGCTCGGGCGTGGTATAGACGATTTAGAAGCGATCTCGGATGGCGCACCAAGTCTCAGACGACTCGTCTTGCGACTCGATGACTACCACACCCACACGACGACAAACACAAACACCGGCGGGAGCACAGGTACTTTGGGATCTACCGTTGGTGATGATGATGATGCGGTGCTGGTGGTGGTACAGCCCATCGAGGTGGAAGCGAGGATGCCTATCGGGACGCGTGACGAGGGGTATAGTCTTGTCATACCCACAGACAGAAGTCATGCGGTGCTCAAGGCCAACTCGACAATTGGCTTGTTTAGAGGTCTGAATACGTTCAGTCAGTTGTGGCTCACGGTACAGGGAACTATTTACACGATCGGTGCGCCCGTGGAGATTCAGGATTCCCCAGCTTATGTACGTGGGCGGCCGTGGATGCTCTTTCCCGGGCGTCTTCTGACTTTTTGGAGATGACATTAGCCATATCGGGGGTTCATGTTGGACACGGCGCGAAATTTGTACGTGTTCTGTGTTTCTTTTGGTACTTTGCTTGTCAAAGGCTTATGATGATTCGCACGTAGCTTCCCAGTATCTGATATTGAACGCACGCTTAACGCAATGTCATGGGTCCATGTAAGTCCTTCGTTCTTGAATGTTGTCAGTGGGAACTGACAATGGTTGTGCAGATCAATACGTTTCACTGGCATGTTGTCGACAGCCAGAGTTTCCCGCTCGTCGTACCCGGATTTACAGATATCGCGGAAAAGGCCGCATATAGCGCTGACGCGGTTTACACCCCACACGACGTTGCGCATATCATGTCCTATGCTGGCCAGGTGCGTCCCCCGCTGTTCCCACCATCCTCCATTGAACCTAAATTGATGTTGCCGCAGCGGGGGATCGATGTTCTCATTGTACGTGGTATTCCGACTTGGAATGAAAGGGAAGGAGGTTAACGTCCATAATAGGAAATAGACACGCCCGGACATACCTCGGCGATCTCAAAAGCTTATCCGGAACATGTCGCATGCGCCGATGCGAAGCCCTGGAGGACGTACGCCAACGAACCGCCCGCGGGCCAACTGCGCCTCGCCTCTCGCGCGACGATCGATTTCATGGCCAGTCTGCTGAGCGCTGCTGCGAAACTCTTTCCCTCGGCATTGTTCGCCACTGGCGGCGACGAGATCAACACGCGGTGCTATCAAGATGACCCGCAGACGCAACAAGATCTCGCTGGAAGGACGCTCAACGAAGCCCTGGACGTGTTTACCCAGGCCACGCATGGTGCGCTCAGGAGTCTCGGAAAGACGCCTGTCGTGTGGGAGGGTGAGCTAGATATCTTACGGGTCTATTGGTGGGACTCTCAAGTCTTCTTTGGATTTGGCACAGAGATGGTACTGAACTTTAATCTGACCCTTTCAAACGACACGATTGCCCTGTATGTCTCCACATTTCTTTCTCTCACGCACACCCTCTCGAACGTTGACGTGTATTGATAGGGTGTGGATCTCGTCTGAAGACGCAGCTGCTGTTGCTGCCAAGGGATTCCGCTTTATCCACGCGGCATCCAATTCGTTCTATCTGGTAACGTCATGAGTCTGCCTTAAATCCCCGGCAATTTTTTTTTATAAACCTGCGTGTCATAGGACTGTGGTGCTGGTGGCTGGGTGGGAAATTATCCCCCAGGCAACAGTTGGTGCGAGCCCTTTAAGACATGGCAAAACGTTGCGTGACATCCCCTTTTTTTCGAGTAAGAGCGCACGCGCTTATTAATCCCTTCCCTCTGAAGGCATATACATTCGACCCAATGGCAAATCTGACCTCGGAGCAAGCATCCCTCGTGCTTGGCGGTCAACATCTCCTCTGGACCGAACAATCCGGACCGGAGAACCTCGACTCGATCGCGTGGCCGCGCGCAGCTGCATCTGCCGAGGTGTTCTGGACGGGTCCCGGGGGAAACGATAGTGCGGCGCTGCCGCGGTTGCACGAGCTCGGATATCGGTTTAGGCGGCGTGGCGTGAAGGCCATATCGCTGCAGCCAGAATGGTGCGCGTTGCGCCCGTTTGCGTGTGATTTGAACGCGTGAATGGGATCAGCGCGCTCTTGGACTGCATTTGAGGGGGAAGAAGATGTGTATTATCTATACTAGAGAAGACAATGGACCTCTATCACATTAGACCAGGAGTCGCTGCAGTAATGACGAGGCGATTCCAAGGGGAGGGTGCATTATTTCAAGCAAACGATGGCGAGTCTTTTAACTACGCTACTTCCTGCCCTGCTTGGTTCCAGGATGGCGGGCAATGCTCGTGCCAGCGTTTGCTGCCGGCATTGAACCAATGAGCTGAATCGGGGATGGCCGAGAAAACCTGAACGTTCCCACGGCTCTTATCTATTGCTTGCGTGGGCCGTGGGTGTCGCCTCCCACGCCCTGTCGCCTCCCACCCCCTTTGACCTCCCTCCTTATCGATTAGCTATACAGGTCCCTCACATTAGATTTTACCCCCGCTCTCAAGCATTACCTTATCGCAGGTCCTCAAAATCCCGGAACAGTCTCAACCGCCGATTAACGATATGCTATCGAGTGGGACCCTTCAGGTGACCGGTACGTGTCATACTTTTTCGCTCGGACAAGCAAGTTAATTGACTCTTGTCCACCTGTCAGTCCTCAGAGCGCACGGTCTTCCTCGTCTCAAGACCCTCGGAATCCTTGCGAAGCAGAGAGAATATTTTGTTACTGTAACCGACGGAGAGAAGACATGGCAGACACGATCCGTGCGGAGCGTAGCTCAACGCGTTGAATGGAACGAAAGCGTCGACACCTTGTGAGAAATTCGCAATTTTTTTGGTTCTTATATATAATTGAGTCTCCCACAGTTCCGTACAACAACTCTCCAGAATTACCATATCTCTTTATGGAAAAAAGACCACGACGACAAACATCCTTGTTGGAAGGCAGGAGGTTGTTTGTGAACCCCGTCGCGGTCAGTCTAATTCATGGGAATTTTACTGATACACCTGGCTGATTGTCGTATATGCAGAACTTGAAATCATTTTCCGTAGTCCTGATGGACATGCTGGACGCCCAGCAGAACCGGTCACAGTCTTCTTGAAGGTTACCGTGTTAGAAAACACGAGTTCCTCTCTGACAGCGCCAGTCAACGCCCAGAGCCCTGCAACAGCCGATATTCCTGTTTCTGAACGAAGTGCTGTGCGTACTACTGTCCAAACTAATGTTGAAACCGTACAACTCACGTCGGGTATTCCTCCTTGACTGTTTATCCAGGGTGGCCTTCCGATTGAGACTGGTACACTTGTGCAACGAGCCGAGGCCGTGACAGAGACGTCACGGACTACTCTCCGCCACGCCGAGGAAGCCATCAATAATATCAATACAATAACAACATGGAAAAGTGCTGTTACCGTCATCAAGCGGGTGATGGATGCTGTCACTCCGATCGCAGCAGTATGACCAGTATCATTTTTGTCCATCCATTCTGAGCTAACTCGCGTCCCTCAGCTGAACCCTTATGCAAGTCTAGCATGGGGTCTGCTCTCGAAGATCCCCGAAGTACGTCCCCTTGTCTTATCCCATACATGGGGCATTCACTCTCTTGTGCTCACCTTTCTGCTAGGTTTTGCTACAACAGGTTCAACGTGACAATAACATCCAGACGCTACTTGAGGCAATACGGGATTCCTTTGAATTTGCGGAAGAGGCGGACACCTTGAGGAACCTCAAGCCGGAGTCGAGGCAGGCGAAAATCCTCGAGGAGATGCTGAAATGTGTCTCCGAATCTGCCAAATTTATCAGATCGTATGCGGAGGATGTGAACCTTGGTACGTCATCTTGGCCTTTCTCGTTAGTCATTGCAAACCTGTGATTTGTAGGCAAGCGTTTTTTGAAGAGTATTGTCGGCCAAGTGGATGAAAAAATAGATCAGTATCGCGCCACTCTTGTCCAGCTGCAAGAGAGATTCCTTTCTCGTGCTGCTATCACGACCGAGATTGCTGTGCTAGAAGCTGGTACGTACTTACGGTGACAAAGTTATCGGACTGTCAACCTGACAAATGTAACACAGAACTGGGTGCAATAATCAGAGATTTGCCTTACAAAGGAGGGTGGCGATTCGGTGATGAGAAGCGCTGTCTTCCAGGCACACGCGAAGATTTTCTGGACCATATAATCGAGTGGGTCGAGAATCCGAAATCTCAAGGTGTGCTTGTCCTCCTCGGACAGGCAGGCACAGGAAAGTCTTCGATTGCACACGAAGTTGCACGTCACTTCGACGACAAGTGTCTCGGCTCTTACTTTGCTTTTCTGCGAAATGAGCATTCGAAAACCGAGGCTTACCAGCTGTTCACGACAATCGCTCGCGATCTTTCTTATCACAATCCTGCGTTCAAACTTGCCCTTTGTCGGGTCCTTAAGGAGAAGCCGTCACTTTGTGGTGCGCGAGACTATCGTGCACTTTTTGAAAGCCTTCTCGTTGAACCGCTCAAGAACGTACCACTTTCTCGTCCGATTCTTATTGTTATCGATGGGTTGGATGAAAGTGGAGATACCATTGGCGATACAGGATTACATACGTTTCTCGCAGAACATCTCATCGACCTCCCAACCGAATTCCGCGTACTCATCACCTCAAGGCCAGACGATGGTATCGAATCTTCGTTCGCCGAAACATCATCCGTCGACAGACTCTACATGAATGACGAGAAACTGGCTGCCAAGACAGAGGAAGATATTCTCGCGTATCTTCAGAAGAAGCTCCCTCGGGACGTGTTCAAAGATTATGGCGTCGAGCTAGCAAAGGCTGCAGAGGGCTTGTTCCAGTGGGCAGCTGTTGCCAGTGGATTCATAAAAAAACCTCCTGCTAGTCTTGGCTTTAGCAAGAGGAAGTGCATACAGCGCCTCTTGGGCCACTCTCGAGATCGGAAAGGACAAGATCCGTTGGACAAGCTATATGAAGAGGTTCTCGAAGGGTTCTTCAAGCCGCATGAAGCACAAATCCTGTTCCGTTCCATCATGGGGCATCTATTTGCTGCGATCGAGCCGCTTTCAATCGAATCTTTGATTTCTCTGCGTCTGCATGCGCCAATTGATGACCCCGATGATTCAGATCCCGTTGTTGAAATGCTCCGTCACCTCGGCTCACTGCTGAGTAATGTGACGTCATCCGAGTCCGATCAAACACGTCCGATCATTCCTCTCCACACATCATTCCGCGACTTTCTGATCACCAAGAAGAGTGACGTATTTTATGTGGACCTGGTCGATGCCCACCGCGAGCTTGCACATTCGTGCCTTGGTTTAATGCTCGACAATCTCAGATTCAACATTTGCGAACTGGAGTCGTCATATCTTGCGAACAGTGATGTCCCAGACATTGACTCTCGAATCTCCATAAACATCCCACCAGCTCTATCATATTCCTGCATTTTTTGGGACGATCATCTAGAACACGTTGCATTCGAACAGGACCTCTTCGTGAAGCTTCGATCCCTTTTCGAGACGAAGTTCCTGTTCTGGCTGGAAGTGCTTAGCATCAAGGGCAGTGTGGGCCTTGCATCACCGGCATTCTCATCTTTGAGGACCTGGTTGCGGTCTGACCCGAGGAAGGCGAGTACACGTTGTAATTCAACATGACATGTAATAACTATTGCGCAAAATCTCAACAGCCTTCCGAAGCCGAGGTGGAGAATTTGTTGACCATTGTAGACGATGGGTCCGTGTTTGTGCGGCACTTTGGGATGGCCATGGCAAGGAGTGCTCCCCATATCTATATCTCTGCGCTGCCATTTGCTCCGTCCTCTTCCCATATTGTCAAGCATTACCGTGATCAATTTCCTCATACACTAAGCTTGGAGCGCGGACAGTTGTCTCATTGGCCAGCATTAGAAATGACGATTTCGGCACACGACAAGCCAGTCCGCTCTGTTGCATTCTCGCCGGATGGACGGCGCATTGCCTCAGGCTCAGAAGACTGCACGATTCGGGTGTGGGATTCCACAACAGGGGAGCTCGCAGCAGGCCCATTTACTGGACACACCGATTGGATCACATGTGTTGCATTCTCTCCGGACGGCCAGCACATCTCCTCGGCGTCTGCGGACGGGACGGTTCGTCTGTGGGACGTCACAACAGGAGAGCTTATGACAGCTCCGTTTACTGGACACAACAGTTGGGTCCCATGGATTGCATTCTCTCCTGATGGGCAGCGCATTGCCTCGGCTGGAGACAATGGCATTCTCGTGTGGCGTGCCGCAACAGGAGAAGTCCTCATGGACGCATTTACTGAACATGTCGGTAGGGCCAGATCTATTGCCTTTTCGCCGGATGGACAGCGCATCACCTCGGATTCAAACGATTTCACGATTCGGGTGTGGGATTCCACGACAGGAGAGCTTGTTGCGGGCCCATTTTCTGGACACACCGATCGAATCAATTCTGTTGCATTCTCACCAGACGGCCGGCGTATCGCATCAGCCTCAAAAGATCGTACAATTCGAATCTGGAGTGTTGCAACTAGAGAGGTCATAGCTGGCCCGTTTATTGGACACGCCGATGAGGTCATTTCTATCTCTTTCTCGCCAGACGGGCAGCGCATTGCCTCGGCCTCGACCGATGCCACGATTCGGGTGTGGGATGCCACGACAGGAGAGATCGTAGCAGGCCCATTTACTGGGCACGTTGATCTTGTTTATTCTGTTGCATTCTCGCCAGATGGCCAGCGCATTGCATCGGCCTCAGTGGATCGCACGATTCGGGTGTGGGGCTCCGCAACAGGAGAGGTACCTGATCCGTCAGCTGGACACACTGCTTCGGTCTTCTGTGTTGCATTCTCCCCAGACGGGCAGCGCGTTGTCTCGTCTTCGGATGATCGCACGATTTACATATGGGATGCCACAACAGGACGGGCTATAGCAGGGCCATTTATTGGACACACCAGTGGCGTCCGATGTGTTGCGTTCCGGCCAGATGGGCAGCATATCGCTTCGGCCTCGTTCGATCAAACGATTCGGGTGTGGGATGCCACAACAGGAGAAGTCGTAGCAGGCCCATTCACTGGACACACCAAGTGGGTAATGTGTGTTGCATTCTCACCTGATGGGAAGCGCATTGCCTCCGGCTCTGCAGATACCACCATTCGTGTGTGGGATGCCACGACAGGGAAGGTCGTAGCCGGCCCGTTTACTGGACACAGCAGGATAGTCAGATCTGTTGCATTTTCTCCAGATGGGCAGCGCATTGCTTCGGCATCGGACGATTACACCATTCGCCTGTGGGATGCTGCAACGGGGGATCTCGTAGCGGGTCCGTTTACTGAACACACGGATCAGGCCAAATCAGTTGCATTTTCGCCGGATGGGGAGCGCATTGCTTCGACCTCGTTCGATCGTACGATTTGGGTGCGGGATGCTGCAACGGGAGAGATCACAGCGGGTCCATTTACTGGACACACTGGTGCGATTACCTCTATTGCATTCTCGCCTGACGGACATCGTATTGCCTCGGCCTCATTTGATGGCACGATTCGCATGTGGGATGCTAAAACAGGAGATGTCGTAGCAGGCCCGTTCATTGGACACACAGATTGGGTCGACTCTGTCGCGTTCTCACCAGATGGGCGGCACATCGCCTCGTCCTCAGCAGATGGCACGATTCGCATGTGGGACACAGCAACAGGTGACGTGGCAGGTACGCTTACCGGATATATGAAATCTGTCGATCCTTCTCTGGACAGGCAGCGCATCAGCCCGTCCTCAGAAGATCACACCGTGACAGGTAGTGTGGAGAAAGCCGGAATAGAGGAGAACCATTTTATGAACAAGTTCCTGCTGAAGAGTGATGGGTGGGTGTGTAGTGACGAAGGAGAACTCCTTTTATGGATTCCCCGAGTTCACAGGCCATATTTTCATAGATCTAACACGGTTTGGATTGCAGGTAAACACGATACCAAGTTTCGATTGGCAGATTTTGTACACGGATTGAATTGGGCTACAGTATATGTTCACAATTTAGCTAAATAGTATGATGCTGAGACATTACCCCACCACACAACTCGGACAACCACCAGTGTGACCTCCCCGACTGTTCAATCAACTTGTTCTTCTACAACACGGTCAAAAACTGCATGAAACGCACTAGAGCCCGCACTGGTCGTGAACTTCCTCGATCGTTATGACACGGACACTGGGGCAACAATGGGAGGGAGCGCCGCCTCCATCTCAGCTGCAGCGACGAACAAGGCGTTCACTGCACTCAAATCGCTCAATAATGGTATGCTACATTTTTATAGTTGTTGATATTATAATAAGATGCCCACCTACACGTAGCAGCTGGCAACACCGATGATGAGGCGGCGCCACCTTCGCCACCCGCGACTACGACTGCCACCGCACCCTCACCAGCGATGGCTCCTGCCAAATCAAACCTCACGGCGGGCCTCCTCACATCTGGCAACCCCTCCAATTCCCTTGCCACAGACACGCCCGGGCAATCGTCGCAGCCCCAGACTTTTGGTACTTTCAACACTCTGTTCTCACCTTCATCACCACAGGTGCGTCCCAGCTCACCTCCCGCAACGACAGTCGGGTACACCGCAACACCCTTCATGAGCTCCACGTCCTCCCGGTTAGAAACAACATCTCCCATGAGCGCCAGGACCACTTCCTGGTGTTGCGACGTCTGCTGCTACTACTACAAAGTCAAGTGGCGGTGATCTATTGGCCATGTCACTCGGCTCGGGCGGCAAGCAACTGGACCAGGTGACAGTAAGAGCATCTGGGATCTTGAAAAAGAGAAGGCCAAGGCAGGGATTTGGGGCGTACAGAATCAGATGGCATCGTTGGCTGGCGGTTTTGGGTCGTTTGCGAAGCCCACAGCTCAGAGCGTTCGTTGGAGGGAGTTGTGCACCCGCTGGGGCGGGCGACCTGCTTCAGTGAATTGCAGTAGGATACTGTTATAATAAACTACGGATTTAGGTTGTTTTCGTGTTTTTTTCTTCATTCCATATTGGGTACGTATATGTATGACCGACGGCAGCATCATCCGTTTTTGGTGCGTTTTATGCCCAAGTAGTACGGCAATTTCAATTTTTTTCTCTTTCTTTCGGGTTTTTTTTGTAGAAGCGAAAGGGAACGGGCATGTGACGTGTCGTTCGTTTCCGCTTCTCGCATGACTTCCGCCGATGACAGTTCCTCACGCTGTCAATGCCATCGTGACATAAAACGAAGCAGACCCTAACTTCCTTCCTTCCTTCACCCCCCAGGTCAGAGTACAAACTCAAACCATGCTGCCATGACCCTTCAAACCCTTCTCCGTCATATTCGTCGTCTTCCCATTGACCAGCGCGCTCTGACCTCAACCCGCCATCTCCAAACCGGCCCACCGAGCTCTGTGCTGTGCCTCGCACCCTCAAATTCGTTCACGATTTCAGTCGACGAGGTGCCCGACGCGCCCGAGGATCTCATCGCGGCCGCTCAGCGCACGCACGCACAACTGTTCGGCGATGATTTAGGTAGACTCGTGCTTGCGCGTGGTATAGACGATTTAGAAGCCATCTCGGATGGCGCACCAAGGCTCAGACGACTCGTCTTGCGACTCGATGACTACCACACCCACACGACGGCAAATACAAACACTGGGGGCGCTACTTTGGGATCTACCGTTGATGACGGTGATGATGTGGTGGTGGTACAGCCCATCGAGGTGGAAGCGAAGATGTCTATTGGGATGCGCGACGAGGGGTAGTCTTGTCGTACCCGGAGACGGAAGTCATGCGGTGCTCAAGGCCAACTCAACACTTGGCTTGTTTAGAGGTCTGAATATGTTCAGTCAATTGTGGTTCACTGTGTAGATCAATACATTTCACTGGCATGTTGTCGACAGCCAGAGTTTCTCACTTGTTGTACCCGGATTTACAGATAATCGCGGGGTTTGGCCGCATATAGCGCTGACGCGGTTTACACCCCACAAGACGTCGCGCATATCGTGTCCTATGCCGGCCAGGTGCGTCCCCCACTGCTCCCATCATCCTCTATTCAACCCAAATCGACACTGCTGCAGCGGGGGATCGACGTTCTTGTTGTACGTGGTATTCCAAGACTCTGAACGAAAGGGAAGGAGGTTGACGTACATAATAGGAAATAGACACGCCCGGACATACCTCATCTCAAACGCTTATCCGGAACATGTCGCGTGCGCCGATGCGAAGCCCTGGAGGACGTACGCCAACGAACCGCCCGCGGGCCAACTGCGCCTCGCCTCTCCCGCGACGATCGATTTCACGGCCAGTCTGCTGAGCGCCGCTGCAAAGCTCTTTCCCTCGACATTGTTCGCCACTGGCGGCGATGAGATCAACACACGGTGCTATCAAGATGATCCACAGACGCAACAAGATCTCGCTTGAAGGATGCTCAACGAAGCCCTGGACGTGTTTACACAGGCCACGCATGGTGCGCTCAGGAGTCTCGGCAAGACGTCGGTCGTGTGGGAGGGTGAGCTAGATATCTTACGGGTCTATTGGTGGGACTCTCAAGTCTTCTTTGGATTTGGCACAGAGATGGTACTCAACTTTAATCTGATCCTTTCAAACGACACGATTGCCCTGTATGTCTCCACATTTCTTTCTCTCTCACACACCCTCTCGAACGCTGATGTGCATTGATAGGGTGTGGATCTCGTCTGAAGACGCAGCTGCTGTTGCTGCCAAGGGATTCCGCCTTATCCACCCGGCATCCAATTCGTTTTATCTGGTAAGGTCATGAATCTGCCTTAAATCCCGCCAATTTTTACAAACCTGTGTGTCATAGGACTGTGGTGCTGGTGGCTGGGTGGGAGATTATCCTGCAGGCAACAGTTGGTGCGAGCCCTTTAAGACATGGCAAAACGTTGCGTGACATCCCCCTTTTTTCGAGTAAGAGCGCACGCACTTATTAATCCCTTCCCTCTGAAGGCATATACATTCGACCCACTGGGAAATCTGACCTCGGAGCAAGCATCCCTCGTGCTTGGAGGTCAACATCTCCTCTGGACTGAACAATCCGGACAGGAGAACCTCGATTCGATCGCGTGGCCGCGCGCAGCTGCATCCGCGGAGGTGTTCTGGACGGGTCCCGGGGGAAACGATAGTGCGGCGCTGCCACGGTTGCACGAACTCGGATATCGGTTTAGGCGGCGTGGCGTGAAGGCCATATCGCTGCAGCCAGAATTGTGCGCGTTGCGCCCTTTTGCGTGTGATTTGAATGCGTGAATGGGATCAGCGCGCTCTTGGACTGCATTTGAGGGGGAAGAAGATGTGTATTATTTATACTAGAGACGACAATGGGCCTCTCTATTTCATTAGACCAGGAGTCGCAGCAGTAATGACGAGGCGATTCCAAAGGAAGGATGCATTATTTCAAGCAAACGACGGCGAGTCTTTTAACTACGCTACTTCCTGCCATGCTTGGTTCCAGGATGGCGGGCAATGCTCGTGCCAGTGTTTGCTGCCAGCATTGAACGTAATATTGAACTTCCATGACCTTCCGCCAGTATCGGGGATGGCCGAGATAACCTGAACGTTCCCACGGCTGATATCTATTGCTTCTCGGCAACGTCCGGAATGCGTGTGTCGTGGGTGTCGCCTCCCATGCCCTTTGACCTCCCTCATCGATTACTGTAGTTATACAGGTCTCTCACATTGGATTTTACCCCGCTCTCAAGCATTACCCTAGCGCAGGTCCTTAAATTCCCGGAACAGTCTCAACCGCCGATTAACGATATGCTATCGAGTGGGACCCTTCAGGTGACTGGTACGTGTCATACGTTTTTCTCTCTGACAAGCAAGTTAATTGACTTTTGTCCACCTGTCAGTCCTCAGAGCACACAGTCTTCCTCGTCTCAAGACCCTCGGAGTCCTTGCGAAGCAGAGAGAATATTATGTTACTGTAAGCGACGGAGAGAAAACATGGCAGACACGATCCGTGCGGAGCGTAGCTCAACGCGTGGAATGGAACGAGACCGTCGACACCTTGTGAGAAATATCGCAATTTTTTTTATTCTTATATACAATTGAGTCTCCCACAGTTCCGTACAACAACTCTCCAGAATTACCATATCTCTTTATGGAAAAAAGACCACGACGACAAACATCCTTGTTGGAAGGCAGGAGGTTGTTTGTGAACCCCGTCGCGGTCAGTCTAATTCATGGGAATTTAACTGATACACCTGGCTGATTGTCGTATATGCAGAACTTGAAATCATTTTCCGTAGTCCTGATGGACATTCTGGACGCCCAGCAGAGCCGGTCACAGTCTTCTTGAAGGTTACCGTGTTAGAAAACACGAGTTCCTCTCTGACAGCGCCAGTCAACGCCCAGAGCCCTGCAACAGCCGATATTCCTGTTTCCGAAGGAAGTGCTGTGCGTCCTACTGCCCAAACTAACGTTGAAACCGTACAACTTACGTCGGGTATTCCTCCTTGACAATTTATCCAGGGTGGCCTTCCGATTGAGACTGGTATTCTTGTGCAACGAGCTGAGGCCGTGATAGAGACGTCACGGACTACTCTCCGCGGCGCCGAGGAAGCCATCAATAATATCAATACAGTAACGACATGGAAAAGTGCTGTTACCGTCATCAAGCGGGTGATGGACGCTGTCACTCCGATCGCAGCAGTATGACCAGTATCATTTTTGTCCACCCATTCTGAGCTAACTCGCATCCCTCAGCTGAACCCTTATGCAAGCTTAGCATGGGGTCTGCTCTCGAAGATCCCCGAGGTACGTCCCCTTGTCTTATCCCATATATGGGGTACTCACTCTTTGTGTTCACCTTTCTGCTAGGCTTTGCTACAACAGGTTCAACGTGACGATAACATCCAGACGCTACTTGAGGCAATACGTGATGCCTTTGAATTTGCGGAAGAGGCGGACACCTTGAGGAACCTCAAGCCGGAGTCGAGGCAGGCGAAAATCCTCGAGGAGATGCTGAAATGTGTCTCCGAATCTGCTAAATTTATCAGATCGTATGCGGAGGATGTGAACCTTGGTACGTCATTTTAGCCTCTCTCGTTAGTCATTGCAAACATGTGATTTGTAGGCAAGCGTACTTTGAAGAGTATTGTCGGCCAAGTGGATGAAAAAATAGATCAGTATCGCGCCACTCTTGTCCAGCTGCAAGAGAGATTCCTTTCTCGTGCTGCTATCACGACCGAGATTGCTGTGCTAGAAGCTGGTACGTACTTACGGTGACAAAGTTATCGGACTGTCAACCTGACAAATGTAACACAGAACTGGGTGCAATAATCAGAGATTTGCCTTACAAAGGAGGGTGGCGATTCGGTGATGAGAAGCGCTGTCTTCCAGGCACACGCGAAGATTTTCTGGACCATATAATCGAGTGGGTCGAGAATCCGAAATCTCAACGTGGTCTTGTCCTCCTCGGACAGGCAGGGACGGGAAAGTCTTCGATTGCACACGAAGTTGCACGTCACTTCGAGGACAAGTGTCTCGGCTCTTACTTTGCTTTTCTGCGAAATGAGCATTCGAAAAACGAGGCTTACCAGTTGTTCACGACAATCGCTCGCGATCTTTCTTATCACAATCCTGCGTTCAAACTTGCGCTTGGTCGGGTGCTTAAGGAGAAACCGTCGCTTTGTGGTGCGCGAGACTATCGCGCACTCTTTGAAAGCCTTCTTCTTGAACCGCTCAAGAACGTGCCACTTTCTCGTCCGATTCTTATTGTTATCGACGCATTGAATGAAAGTGGAGATGCAAATGGCAAAACCGGATTACATACGTTTGTCGCTGAACATCTCGTCGACCTCCCAGCCGAATTCCGCGTACTCATCACCTCAAGGACGGAAGATGGAATCGAGCCTGCGTTTGTCCAAGCTTCATCTATCACAACACTGTACATGGATGATGCGAAACTGGCGTCCAAGACAGAGCAAGATATTCGCATGTATCTACAGAAGGAGCTCCCTCGGGACGTGTTCAAAGACCATGGTGTCAAATTAGCAAAGACAGCAGAAGGGTTGTTCCAGTGGGCAGCCGTTGCCAGTGGATTCATAAACAGCCCTCCTGCTAGCTTTGGCTTTAGCAAGAGGAAGTGCGTACAGCGCCTCTTGGGTCACTCTCGAGATCAGAATGGACAAGATCCGTTGGACAAGCTATATGAAGAAGTTCTCACAGGATACTTCAAGCCGCATGAAGCACAAATCCTCTTCCGTTCCATCATGGGGCATCTATTTGCTGCGATAGAACCGCTCACCATCGAATCTTTGATTACTCTGCGTCTGCATGCCCCAATTGATGACCCCGATGATTCAGATCCCGTTGTTGAGATGCTCCGTCACCTCGGCTCCCTGCTGAGTAATGTGACGTCATCTGATCAAACACGTCCCATCGTTCCTCTTCACACATCATTCCGCGACTTTCTGATCACCAAGAAGAGTGATGTATTTTATGTGGACCTGGTCGATGCCCACCGCGAGCTTGCACATTCTTGCCTTGGTTTAATGCTCGACAATCTCAGATTCAACATTTGCGAACTGGAGTCGTCATATCTTGCGAACAGTGATGTCCCAGACATTGACACTCGAATCTCCATAAACATCTCACCAGCTCTATCATATTCCTGCATTTTTTGGGACGATCATCTAGAACACGTTGCGTTCGAACAGGACCTCTTCGTGAAGCTTCGATCCCTTTTCGAGACGAAGTTCCTATTTTGGCTGGAAGTGCTTAGCGTCAAGAGTAGTGTGGGTCTTGCATCACCGGCGTTCTCATCTTTGAGGACCTGGTTGCGGTCTGACCCGCGGAAGGTGAGTACACCTTGTAATTCAACATGACATGTAATAATTATTGCGCAAAATCTCAACAGCCTTCCCAAGCCGAGGTGGAGAATTTGTTGACCATTGTAGACGATGGGTCCGCGTTTGTGCGGTACTTTGGGATGGCCATAGCGAGGAGTGCTCCCCATATCTATATCTCTGCACTGCCATTCGCTCCGTCCTCTTCCCATATTGTCAAGCATTACCTTGGTCAATTTCCTCATACGCTATGCTTGGAGCGCGGACAGTTGTCTCATTGGCCATCATTGGAAATGACGATTTCGGCACACAACGACGCAGTCCGCTCTGTTGCGTTCTCGCCGGATGGACGGCGCATTGCCTCGGGCTCCCGCGACCGCACTATTCGGGTGTGGGATTCCACAACAGGAGAGCTCGTAGCAGGCCCATTTACTGGACACACCGATTGCATCACATGTGTTGCATTCTCTCCGGACGGCCAGCACATCGCCTCGGCGTCGCACGATGGGACGATTCGTTTGTGGGACGCCACAACAGGAGAGCCTGTAACAGCCCCGTTTACAGAACACAGCATGTGGGTCACATGCGTTGCATTCTCTCCCGATGGACACCGAATTGCCTCGGCTTCAGGCAATGGCATTCTCGTGTGGCGTGCCGCAATAGGAGAAGTTTTAATGGACACATTTAATGAACATGTCGGTGGGGCCAGATCTATTGCCTTTTCGCCGGATGGACAGCACATCACCTCGGATTCAGCTGATTTCACGATTCGGGTGTGGGATTCCACGACAGGAGAGCTTGTTGCAGGCCCATTTTCTGGACACACCGATGAAATCAATTCTGTTGCATTCTCACCAGATGGCCGGTGTATCGCATCAGCCTCAGACGATCGTACAATTCGAATCTGGAGTGTTGCAACTGGAGAGGTCATAGCTGGCCCATTTATTGGACACGACGATACGATCTATTCCATCTCTTTCTCGCAAGACGGGCAGCGCATTGCCTCGGCCTCGGCCGATGGCACGATTCGGGTGTGGGATGCCATGACAGGAAAGATCGTAGCAGGCCCGTTTACTGGGCACGTTGATCTTATTTTTTCTGTTGCATTCTCGCCAGATGGCCAGCGCATTGCATCTGCCTCTTTTGATCGCACGATTCGGGTGTGGGGCTCCGCAACAGGGGAGGTACCGGATCCGTCAGCTGGACACACCGCTTCGGTCTACTGTGTTGCATTCTCCCCAGACGGGCAGCGCGTTGTCTCGTCCTCGGATGATCACACGATTTACATATGGGATGCCACAACAGGGCGGGCTATAGCAGGGCCATTTATTGGACACACCAATGGTGTCCGATGTGTTGCGTTCCGGCCAGATGGGCAGCATATCGCTTCGGCCTCGTTCGATCAAACGATTCGGGTGTGGGATTCCACAACAGGAGACGTCGTAGCAGGCCCATTCACTGGACACACCAATTGGGTACTCTGTGTTGCATTCACACCCGATGGGAAGCGAGTTGCCTCCGGCTCTGCAGATGGGACCATTCGTGTGTGGGATGCCACGACGGGGGAGGTGATAGCTGGCCCGTTTACTGGACACACCAGTTTTGTCAGATCTGTTGCATTTTCTCCAGATGGGCAGCGCATTGCTTCGGCATCGGACGATTACACGGTTCGCCTGTGGGATGCTGCAACGGGGGATCTCATAGCGGATCCGTTTACTGAACACACAGATCGCGCCAGTTCTGTTGCATTTTCGCCAGATGGAGAGCGCATTGCTTCGACCTCGTTCGATCGTACGATTTGGGTGCGGGATGCTGCCACAGGAGATATCACAGTGGGTCCTTTTACTGGACACACTGATTCGGTGACCTCTATTGCATTCTCGCCGGACGGACATCGTATTGCCTCGGCCTCATTTGATGGCACTATTCGGATGTGGGATGCCAAAACAGGAGATGTCTTAGCAGGCCCGTTCATTGGACACACAGACTGGGCTATATATGTCGCATTCTCACCAGATGGGCGGCACATTGCCTCGGCGTCAGCAGATGGCACGATTCGCATGTGGAACGCAGGAACAGGCGACGTGGCAGGCACATTCACCGAATATATGAAATCTGTCGATTCTTCGCTGGACAGTCAGCACATCAGCCCTGCCTCAGAAGATCACACCATAACAGGTCGTGTGGAGAAGGACAGAATAGAGGAGAGCCATTTTTTGGACAAGTTCCTGCTGAAGAGTGATGGGTGGGTGTGCGGTGATGAAGGAGAACTCCTTTTATGGATTCCCCGAGTTCACAGGCCATATTTTCGTAGATCTAACACAGTTTGGATTGCAGGTAAACATGATACCAAGCTTCGATTGGCAGATTTTGTACACGGATTGAATTGGGCTACAGTATATGTTCACAATTTAGCTAAATAGTATGATGCTGAGACATTACCCCACCACACGACTCGGACAACCACCAGTGTGACCTCCCCGACTGTTCAATCAACTTGTTCTTCTACAACACGGTCAAAAACTGCATGAAACGCACTAGAGCCCGCACTGGTCGTGAACTTCCTCGATCGTTATGACACGGACACTGGGGCAACAATGGGAGGGAGCGCCGCCTCCATCTCAGCTGCAGCGACGAACAAGGCGTTCACTGCACTCAAATCGCTCAATAATGGTATGCTACATTTTTATAGTTGTTGATATTATAATAAGATGCCCACCTACACGTAGCAGCTGGAAACACCGATGATGAGGCGGCGCCACCTTTGCCACCCGCGACTACGACTGCTACCGCACCCTCACCAGCGATGGCTCCTGCCAAATCAAACCTCACGGCGGGCCTCCTCACATCTGGCACCCCCTCCAATTCCCTTGCCACCGACACGCCCGGGCAGTCATCGCAGCCCCAGACTTTTGGTACTTTCAACACTCTGTTCTCGCCTTCATCACCACAGGTGCCTCCCAGCTCACCTCCCGCAACGACAGTCGGGTACACCGCAACACCCTTCATGAGCCCCACGTCCTCCCGGTCAGCAACAACATCTCCCATGAGCGCCGGGACCACTTCCTGGGTTGCGACGTCTGCTGCTACTACTACAAAGTCAAGTAGCGGTGACTCGGCTCGGGCATGGCAAGCAACTGGACCAGGTGGCGGCAAGAGCATCCGGGATGTTGAAA
This sequence comes from Lactifluus volemus, assembly GCA_022376515.1. Taxonomy (NCBI): domain Eukaryota; kingdom Fungi; phylum Basidiomycota; class Agaricomycetes; order Russulales; family Russulaceae; genus Lactifluus; species Lactifluus volemus. Next base: position 29,452 of record WTXI01000269.1, read on the forward strand.
GAGTGAAGGCCCAGGCAGGGATTTGGGGTGTACAGAATCGGATGGCATCGTTGGCTGGCGGTTTTGGGTCGTTTGCGAAGCCCACAGCTCAGAGCATTCGTTGGAGGGAGTTGTGCACCCGCCGGGGCGGGCGACCTGCTTTTGTGAATTGCAGTAGGATACTGTTATAATAAACTACGGATTTAGGTTGTTTTCGTGTTTTTTCTTTATTCCATATTGGGTACGTTTTATGCCCAAGTGTACAGCAATTTCAAAAATTTTCTCTTTCTTTCTGGTTTTTTTTGTAGAAGCGAAAGGGAACGGGCATGTGACGTGTCGTTCGTTTCCGTGCTTCTCGCATGACTTCAGCCGATGACAGTTCCTCACGCTGTCTTCGATTTCATTCAAAGCCATCGTGACATAAACGAAGCAGACCCTAACTTCCTTCCTTCCTTCCTTCACCGCCCAGGTCAGAGTACACTGGCAAACTCAAACCATGCTGCCAGGACCCTTCAAACCCTTCTATGTCATATTCGTCGTCCTCCCATTGACCAGCGCGCTGGCCTCAACCCGCCATCTTCAAACCGGCCCACCGAGCTCTGTGCTGTGCATCGCACCCTCAAATTCGTTCACATTTCAGTCGACGAGGTGCCCGACGCGCCCGAGGATCTCATTGCGGCCGCTCAGTGCACGCACGCACAATTGTTCGGCGATGATTTAGGTAGACTCGTGCTCGGGCGTGGTATAGACGATTTAGAAGCCATCTCGGATGGCACACCAAGGCTCAGACGACTCGTCTTGCGACTCGATGACTACCACACCCACACGACGACAAATACAAACACTGGGGGCGCTACTTTGGGATCTACCGTTGATGACGGTGATGATGTGGTGGTGGTACAGCCCATCGAGGTGGAAGCGAAGATGTCTATTGGGATGCGCGACGAGGGGTATAGTCTTGTCGTACCCGGAGACGGAAGTCATGCGGTGCTCAAGGCCAACTGGACACTTGGCTTGTTTAGAGGTCTGAATACGTTCAGTAAGTTGTGGTTCACAGTACCGTGTTTACATGATCGGTGCCCCCGGCGTCTTCTGAGTTTTTGGAGATGACATTAGCCATATCGGGGGTTCTTGTTGGACGCGGCGCGAAATTTGTACGTGTTCTGTGTTTCTTTGGTACTTGTATGTCAAGGGCTTATGATGCGCACGTACCCAGTATCTGACATTGAACGCACGCTTGACGCAATGTCATGGGTCCATGTAAGTCATTCTTTCTTGAATGTTGCCAGTAGGAACTGACAACGGCTGTGCAGATCAATACGTTTCACTGGCATGTTGTCGACAGCCAGAGTTTCCCACTTGTCGTATCCGGATTTACAGATATCGCGGAAAGGCCGCATATAGCGCTGACGCGGTTTACACCCCGCAAGACGTCTCGCATATCGTGTCCTATGCCGGCCAGGTGCGTCCCCCACTGTTCCTATCATCCTCTATTCAACCCAGCCTCAGTGGGGGATCGACGTTCTTGTTGTACGTGGTATTCCAAGACTCGGAACGAAAGGGAAGGAGGTTAATGTCCATAATAGGAAATAGACACGCCCGGACATACCTCGGTCCTCGGCCATCTCGAAAGCTTATCTGGAGCACATCGCGTGCGCCGATGCGAAGCCCTGGAGGACGTATGCCAACGAACCGCCCACGGGCTAACTGCACCTCGCCTCTCCCGCGACGATCGATTTCACGGCCAGTCTTCTGAGCGCCGCTGCGAAACTCTGTCCCTCGACATTGTTCGCCACTGGCGGCGACGAGATCAACACGCGGTGCTATCAAGATGATCCCAGGAGTCTCAGAAAGACGCCGGTCATGTGGCAGGGTGAGCTAGATATCTTACGAGTCTATTGGTGGGACTCTAAAGTCTTCTTTGGATTTGGCAGAGATGGTACTCAACTTTAATCTGACCCTTTCAAACGACACGATTTCCCTGTATGTCTCCACATTTCTTTCTCTCACACACTCCCTCTCGAACGTTGACGTGTATTGATAGCGTGTGGATCTCGTCTGAAGACGCAGCTGCTGTTGCTGCCAAGGGATTCCGCTTTATCCCCGCGGTCGTTCTATCTGGTAAGGTCATGAATCTTCTTTATATCCCTGCAATGTTTAAAAATTTGCGTGTCATATAGGACTGTGGTGCCGGCGGTGGGTTGGGAGATTATCCTACAGGCAACAGTTGGTGTGATCCCTTCAAGACATGGCAGAACGTTGCGTCACGTCCCCCTTTTTTCACGAGCACGCGCTTATTAATACCTTCCTTCCTCTGAAGGCGTATACATTCAACCTACTGGCGAATCTGACCTCGGAGCAAGTATCCCTCGTGCTTGGCGGTCAACATCTCCTCTGGACCGAACAATCCGGACCGGAGAACCTCGATCCGATCGCGTGGCCGCGCGCGGCCGCATCCGCCGAGGTGTTCTGGACGGGTCCCGGGGGAAACGATAGTGCGGCACTGCCGCGGTTGCACGAGCTTGGCTATCGGTTTAGGCGGCGTGGCGTGAATGTCATATCGCTGCAGCCAGAATGGTGCGCGTTGCGCCCGTTTGCGTGTGATTTGAACGCATGAATGGGACCAGCGCGCTCATGCTTTGCATGTGAGGGGGAAGAGAATGTGTATTATTTATTCTAGAGAAGACAATGGACTTGAGTTATGTGCGTTATAGAATGGACTCGGCATCTGATGAAACGGGAGAAGGTGTTTCTAACGGCACTTCTCTGTGAGACAATCTACTCCCGACAGCCTCTTTAATTTGGCCCCAGCCTAAACACATTTTCAGCTCATAAGTATCACATTAAACCAGGCTTTCATAGGTTTTGGACATGCTCATGGTGGTTCACCGCTCGAAGTATACACTTGCACGAACATTGCCTGACAATGACAAGAGTAAATCGTGCAACAACGTTTTCACTGTTTCACTTTTGCAAGGAGAAAAGTGAAAAACTGAAGAAAAGTTCGCTTCGTTTGTGCTTATGTAATGCCTATAAAATCACTTCACTTTTTTTTTTTGAAAACACAGCAGAAACAACTTTGGGGTACTTTTGCTCTTTTGCTACTTTTTGCCCTTTTTGGCTCGCCCCAGAATGATTCGTGAAGGTTTCCTGATGCATGCCGGAACCGTGGTGACCCATTGCTTGAAATAATGCACCCCTCCGCGGCTCCGCCTCGTCATTACTTCGGGGATCGCCGAGATAATCTGAACGTTCTCACGGTTGCCTTTCAAGCATGGTTCACATCCCAAACTCCCTCCGTATCGATTAGCTATACAAGTCTCTCGCATTAGATCGCTCTCAAGCAACACTTTAGCCCAAGTCCTCAAAATCCCAGAAGAGTGTCAACCACTGACCAACGTCGGTATGCTACCGAGTGGGACCCTTCAGGTGACCGGTACGTGCCATACGTTCTCTCTCTGACAAGCAAAAGTTAATTGATTTTTGTCCGCCTGTCAGTCCTAAGAGCGCACAATCTTCCTCGTCTAAAGACCCTCGGAATTCTTGCGAAGCAAAGAGAATATTTTGTAACTCTAACCGACGGAGAGAAGACATGGCAGACACGATCTGTGCGGGGCGTAGCTCAACGCGTGGAATGGAATGAGACTGTCGACACCTTGTGAGAAATGTCGCGATTTTGGTATTATTATTCTGTACAACTGAGTCTCCCACAGTGCCGTACAACAACTCTCCCGAATTACAATATCTCTTTACGGAAAAAAGACCACGACGACAAACATTCTTGTTGGAAGGCAGGAGATTGTCTGTGAACCCCATCGCGGTCGGTCAAAAGCATGGATTTGTTACTCATACTGACGAGGAATCACGAGGACGCGGGAGAAAGGCTGGCGGCCGAGAACGGCGCCCAGCGTTAGGGGGTACCAAGGACGGGACAGCCAACGTCCTAGGCACCCCGAGGACCCGCCGGTGTGGATAACGACCGCTCCCCGTTGGGGGCGATCGCCCACAGCCGTTTACCTACTATACCATTCCTTTTCTATCCTCGACACCCCTTTTATTTAGTTAGTATATTCCCCGCGCCGAGGACTTAGTCCTGCGCCCACGTTCACTACGAGCGGCCGCTCTCGAGGCCAAGATCGAGACCATTCCCTTAAACTACTAGTCCCCCTTCTTCAATTAGCAATTCCACTAGTCTATAGAACAATATATAGTAACCAGACGAGACTCCAAAAGAGTCTCGTCCTACTGTTCCCGTTCCGCGCGCACGCCTGCCCGCTCCCCCGTTTTATTGTTTGCCGCCGCTGCCACCGCTCGTTCCTCCCGATTTTTGCACACTACATACATCTAGCTGATTGTCGTACATGCAGAACTTGAAATCATTTTCCGTAGTGCTGTTGGACGTGCTGGACGCCCAGCAGAGCCGGTCACGGTCTTCTTGATGGTCACCGCAAACACGAGTTCCTCTCTGACAGCGGCAGTCAACGCCCAGAGCCCTGCAGCAGCCGATATCCCTGTTTCTGAAGGAAGTGCTGTGCGTCCTACTGCCCAAACTAACGCTGAAACCATACAACTCACGTCAGTTATTGCCTCTTGACTGTTTATCCAGGGTGGCCTCCCTATCGAGAGCAGTACTCTTCTGCAACGAGCAGAGGAGATAGAGACCGTGACAGAGACGCCGCGGACTACTCTCCGCCGCGCCGAGGAAGCCATCAATAATGTCAATACAGTAACAACGTGGAAAAGTGCTGTTACCGTCCTCAAGCGGGTAATGGACACTGTCACTCCGATCGCAGCAGTATGACCATTAGTTCTTGTCGATCCACCCCGAGCTAACTCCCATTCTTCAGCTGAACCCTTATGCAGGTCTAGCATGGAGTCTGCTCTCGAAGATCCCCGAGGTACGTCCCCTTGTCTTATCCCATACATGGGGTATTCACTCTTTGTGTTCACCTTTCTGCTAGGCTTTGCTACAACAGGTTCAACGTGACGATAACATCCAGACGTTACTTGAGGCAATACGTGATGCCTTTGAATTTGCGGAAGAGGCGGACACCTTGAGGAACATCAAGCCGGAGTCGAGGCAGGCGAAAATCCTAGAGGAGATGCTAGAATGCGTGTCCGAATCTGCCAAATTTATCAGATCGTATGCGGAGGATGTGAACCTTGGTACGCCATCTTAGCCTCTCTCGTTAGTCATTGCAAACGTGTGATTTGTAGGCAAGCGTACTTTGAAGAGTATTGTCGGCCAAGTGGATGGACAAATAGATCAGTATCGCACCACCCTTGTCCAATTGCGAGAGAGTCTCCTTTCCCGTGCTGCTATCACGACCGAGATTGCTGTGCTAGAAGCTGGTACGTACTTACGGTGAAAAGGTTGTCGGATTGTCAACCTGACAAGTGGGACACAGAACTGGATATGAGAATCAGAGAATTGCCTTACAAGGGAGGGTGGCGATTCGGTGATGAGAAGCGTTGTCTTCCAGGCACACGCGAAGATTTTCTGGACCATATAATCGATTGGGTCGAGAATCCCAAATCTCACCGTGTTCTTGTTCTCCTCGGACAGGCAGGGACGGGAAAGTCTTCGATTGCACACGAAGTTGCACGTCACTTTGAGGACAAGTGTCTCGGCTCTTACTTTGTTTTTCTGCGAAATGAGCATTCGAAAACCGAAACTTACCAGTTGTTCACGACAATCGCTCGCGATCTTTCTTATCACAATCCTGCGTTCAAACTTGAGCTTGGTCAGGTCCTTAAGGAGAAGCCGTCGCTTTGTGGTGCCCGGGACTATCGTGCACTTTTTGAAAGCCTTATCCTGGAATCGCTCAAGAATGTGCCACTTTCTCATCCGATTCTTATTGTTATCGATGGATTGGATGAAAGTGGAGATGCAAATGGCGATACCGGATTACATACATTTCTCGCAGAACATCTCATCAACCTCCCAGTCCAATTCCGTGTACTCATCACCTCAAGGTCAGAGGATGGCATCGAACCTGCGTTCGCCGAAACATCATCCGTCGACAGACTCTACATGGACGACGAGAAACTGGCTGCCAAGACAGAGCAAGATATTCTCGTGTATCTTCAGAAGAAGCTCCCTCGGGACGTGTTCAAATACCATGGTGTCGAACTAGCGAAGGCTGCAGAGGGCTTGTTCCAGTGGGCAGCGGTCGCCAGTGGATTCATAAAGAGCCCCCCTGCTAGTTTTGGCTTTAGCAAGAGGAAGTGCGTACAGCGCCTCTTGGGTCACTCTCGAGATCAGAATGGACAAGATCCGTTGGACAAGCTATACGAAGAAGTTCTCGAAGGATACTTCAAGCCTCATGAAGCACACATTCTGTTCCGTTCCATCATGGGGCATCTATTTGCTGCGATCGAGCCGCTCTCAATCGAATCTTTGATTACTCTGCGTCTGCATGCCCCAATTGATGACCCCGATGATTCAGATCCCGTTGTTGAAATGCTCCGTCACCTCGGCTCCCTGCTGAGTAATGTGACGTCATCTGATCAAACACGTCCCATCGTTCCTCTTCACACATCATTCCGCGACTTTCTGATCACCAAGAAGAGTGACGTATTTTATGTGGACCTGGTCGATGCCCACCGCGAGCTTGCACATTCGTGCCTTGGTTTAATGCTCGACAAGCTCAGGTTCAATATTTGCGAATTGAAGTCGTCATATCTTGCGAACAGTGATGTCCCAGACATTGACACTCGAATCTCCATAAACATCTCACCAGCTCTATCATATTCCTGCATTTTTTGGGACGATCATCTAGAACACGTTGCGTTCGAACAGGACCTCTTCGTGAAGCTTCGATCCCTTTTCGAGACGAAGTTCCTATTTTGGCTGGAAGTGCTTAGCATCAAGGGCAGTGTGGGCCTTGCATCACCGGCATTCTCATCCTTGAGCACCTGGTTAAGGTCTGATCCGCAGAAGGTCAGTACACATTTTAATTCAATATGACATATAGTAACTATTGGGTAAAATTGCAACAGCCTTCCCAAGCCGAGGTAGAGAATTTGTTGGCTATTGTAGACGATGGGTCCGCGTTTGTGCGGTACTTTGGGATGGCCATGGAAAGGAGTGCTCCCCATATCTATATCTCTGCGCTGCCATTCGCTCCGTCCTCTTCCCATATTGTCAAGCATTACCTTGGTCAATTTCCTCATACTCTATGGTTGGAACGCGGGCAATTGTCTCATTGGCCAGCATTAGAAATGACGATTCCGGCACACAATGAGCCAGTCCAATCTGTTGCATTCTCGCCGGATGGACGGCACATTGCCTCTGGCTCCCGCGACCGCACTATTCGGGTGTGGGATTCCACTACTGGGGAGCTTGTAGCAGGCCCATTTACTGGACACACCAATTTGGTCATATGCGTTACATTCTCTCCGGACGGCCAGCACATTGCCTCGGCGTCGAATGATGGGACGATTCGTGTTTGCGACGCCACAACAGGAGAGCTTGTGATAGCACCGTTTACTGGACACAGCATTTGGGTCACATGTATTGCATTCTCTCCTGATGGGCAGCGAATTGCTTCGGCTTCAGGAAATGGCATTCTCGTGTGGCGTGCCGCAACAGGAGAAATTTTAACGGGCGCGTTTACTGATCATGTTGGTTCGGGCAGATCTATTGCCTTTTCGCCAGATGGACAACATATCACCTCGGACTCAGATGATTTCACGATTCGTGTGTGGGATGCCACAACAGGAGAGCTTGTTGCGGGCCCATTTTCTGGACACACAGATCCAATTAATTCTATTGCATTCTCACCAAATGGCCAGCGCATCGCATCAGGTTCAGACGATCGTACAATTCGAATCTGGAGTGTCACAACCGGAGAGGTCGTAGTTGGCCCGTTTATCGGACACGCCGATACGATCTATTCCATCTCTTTCTCGCCAGACGGGCAGCGCATTGCCTCGGCCTCGGCCGATGCTACGCTTCGTGTTTGGGATGCCACGACAGGAGAGATTATAGCAGGCCCATTTACTGGGCACGTTGATCCTATTTTATCAGCTGCATTCTCCCCAGATGGCCAGCGCATTGCATCCGCCTCAATGGATCGCACGATCCGGGTGTGGGGCTCCGCAACAGGAGAGGTACCGGATCCGTCGATTGGGCACACGGCTTCGGTCTACTGTGTTGCATTCTCCCCAGACGGGCAGCGCGTTGTCTCGTCCTCGGCTGATCGCACGATTTACATATGGGATGCCACAACAGGGCAGGTCATAGCAGGCCCAGTCATTGGACACACCAATGGTGTCAGATGTGTTGCGTTCCGGCCAGATGGGCAGCATATCGCTTCGGCCTCGCTCGATCAAACGATTCGAGTGTGGGATGCCACAACAGGAGACGTCGTAGCAGGCCCATTCACTGGACACACCGATTGGGTACTCTGTGTTGCATTCTCACCCGATGGGAAGCGCATTGCCTCCGGCTCGGCAGATAACACCATTCGTGTGTGGGATGCCACGACGGGGGAGGTCGTAGCCGGTCCGTTTACTGGACACACCAGTATGGTCAGATCTGTTGCATTTTCTCCAGATGGGCAGCGCATTGCTTCGGCATCGGACGATTACACGATTTGCCTGTGGGATGCTGCAACGGGGGATCTCGTAGCGACTCCGTTTACCCAACACACAGATTGCGCCCGATCTGTTGCATTTTCGCCTGATGGGGAGCACATTGCCTCGGCCTCAAAGGATCGTACAATTTGGGTGCGGGATGCTGCTACAGGTGATATCACTGCGGGTCCGTTTACTGGACACACTGATTCGGTGATCTATGTTGCATTCTCGCCGGACGGACATCGTATTGCCTCGGCCTCACTTGATGGCACGATTCGGATGTGGGATGCCGAAACAGGAGATGTTGTAGCAGGCCCGTTCATTGGACACACAGATTGGGCTATATCTGTCGCATTCTCACCAGATGGGCGGCACATCGCCTCGTCCTCAGCAGATGGCACGATTCGTATGTGGGATGCTGCATCATGGGATGTGGCAGGTACCTTTACAGGATATATGAAATCTATGGATTCTTCGCTGGACGGGCAACGCATCAGCCCGGCCTCGGAAGATCACGCAGTGATAGGTAGTGTGGAGAAGGTCAGAGTTGAAGAGAACCATTTTATGAAGAAGTTTATACTCAAGAGTGATGGGTGGGTGTGTGGTGACGAAGGAGAACTCCTTCTATGGATTCCCCGAGTTCACAGGCCATATTTTCGTAGATCTAACACGGTCTGGATTGCAGGTAAACACGATACCAAGCTTCAATTGTCAAATTTTGTACACGGATTGAATTGGGCTACAGTATATGTTCACAATTTATCTAAATAGTACGATGCTGGCGTTGATGAGACATCCGATACCTCGATTTCGGGGCACTACTTAGATCATCTGATAAGATTCTTTTTTTTTTTGTCCCATCACGCCATGCCTTTTTTTTTCTTCACTTCCCACCGCCGTTGGCACCCCAACTATTCAATCGACTCGTTCATCTTTTTCAACACAAACGAAGCCTGCAGGAAAAGCAGTAGAGCTGTGACCGGTGCTCGCACCGGTCGTGAACTTGCTCGATCTTGGTGACACTGACAGTTGGCCAGCAATGGGGGGAGCACATCCATCTCAGCCGCAGTGACAAACAAGGCGATCCCTGCACTCAAACTCTTCTTTAACTTGAAAGGCATGCTACATTCTTATACTGTAGTATTTGTTGATATTAACATGTCCACATACACGTAGCAGCTGCCAGTGGCAACACCGATGATGAGGCGCCACTTTCGCCACTCGCGAATGCGACTTCCACCGCACGTTCGACTATAGCACCAGTGAGGTCTCCCGCCAAATCAAACCTCACGGACCTCCTTGCATCCAGCACCCCTCCAATTCCCACGCCGCGGACACGCCCAGGCAGTCATCGAAGCCCCAGACTTTTGGTACTTTCAACTCTCTGCTGTCGCCGTCGTCACCACAGGTGCGTTTCAGCTCAACTCCAGTGACAACGTCTGGCACTGTTGGGTACAACGCGACACCAGTCATGAGCCCCATGTCCTCGCATCAGCAACAAAATCTCCCATGAGCGCCGGGTCCACTTCCTGGGTTGCGATGTCTGCTGCTACTACTACTACTACAAAGTCAAGTAGCGGTGACCTATTGGCCATGGCACTCGGCTCGGGCATGGCAAGCAACTGGACCAGGTTGCGGTAAGAGCATCCGGGATCTTGAAAAAGAGAAGGCCCAGGCAGGGATTTGGGGCGTATAAAATCAGATGGCATCGTTGGCTGGCGGTTTTGGGTCGTTTGCGAAGCCCACAGCTCAGAGTGTTGGAGGGACCCGCCGGGGCGGGCCGGGCGACCTGCTTCTGTGAGTTGCGGTGGGACACTGTTGTTAAACTACGGATGTAGATTGTTTTCGTGTTTTTTTTCTTCATTCCATATAGGCTGCGTGTATACATGACCGACGGCAGCATCACCCGTTTTTGGTGCGTTTTATGCCCAAGTAGTAAGATATCATCCTACTTTTTTTTTCTCTTTCTTTCGGTGTTTTTTGCGGCTATCATCATGTGACGTGTCGTTCGTTTCCGTGCTTCTCGCATGACTTCAGCCGATGACAGTTCCTCACGCTGTCTTCGATCTCCTTCAATGCTATCGTGACATAAAACAAAGCAGAGCCTAACTTCCTTCCTTCCTTCATCTACACTTTCCCGGGAAGGCAAACTCAAAGCATGCTGCCACGACCCTTCAAACCATTCTCCGTCATATTCGTCGTCCTCCCATTGACCAGCGCGCTCTGGCCTCAACCCGCCATCTCCAAACCAGCCCACCGAGCTCTGTGCTGTGCCTCGCGCCCTCAATTCGTTCACGATTTCAGTCGACGAGGTGCCCGACGCGCCCGACGATCTCATCGCGGCCGCTCAGCGCACGCACGCACAATTATTCAGCGATGATTTAGGTAGACTCGTGCTTGGGCGTGGTATAGACGATTTAGAAGCCATCTCAGATGGCGCACCAAGTCTCAGACGACTCGTCTTGCGACTCGATGACTACCACACCCACACGACGACAAACACAAACACCGGCGGGGGCACAGGTACTTTGGGATCTACCGTTGGTGACGATGATGATGCGGTGGTGGTGGTGGTACAGCCCATCGAGGTGGAAGCGAGGATGCCTATCGGGACGCGTGACGAGGGGTATAGTCTTGTCGTACCCACAGACAGAAGTCATGCGGTGCTCAAGGCCAACTCGACAATTGGCCTGTTTAGAGGTCTGAATACGTTCAGTCAGTTGTGGCTCACGGTACAGGGAACTATTTACACGATCGGTGCGCCCGTGGAGATTCAGGATTCCCCAGCTTATGTACGTGCGCGGCCGTGCATGCGATTTCCCGGGCGTCTACTGACTTTTTGGAGATGACGTTAGCCATATCGGGGGTTCATGTTGGACACGGCGCGAAATTTGTACGTGTTCTGTACGTGTTCTGTGTTTCTTTTGGTACTTTGCTTGTCAAAGGCTTATGATGATGCGCACGTAGCTTCCCAGTATCTGATATTGAACGCACGCTTGATGCAATGTCATGGGTCCATGTAAGTCCTTCGTTCTTGAATGTTGTCAGTGGGAACTGACAATGGTTGTGCAGATCAATACGTTTCACTGGCATGTTGTCGACAGCCAGAGTTTCCCGTTCGTCGTACCCGGATTTACAGATATCGCGGAAAAGGCCGCATATAGCGCTGACGCGGTTTACACCCCACACGACGTTGCCCATATCGTGTCCTATGCTGGCCAGGTGCGTCCCCCTCTGTTCCCACCATCCTCCATTGAACCTAAATTGATGTTGCCGCAGCGGGGGATCGATGTTCTCATTGTACGTGGTATTCCGACTTGGAATGAAAGGGAAGGAGGTTAACGTCCATAATAGGAAATAGACACTCCCGGACATACCTCGGCCATCTCAAAAGCTTATCCGGAACATGTCGCATGCGCCGATGCGAAGCCCTGGAGGACGTACGCCAACGAACCGCCCGCGGGCCAACTGCGCCTCGCCTCTCGCGCGACGATCGATGTCATGGCCAGTCTGCTGAGCGCTGCTGCGAAACTCTTTCCCTCGGCATTGTTCGCCACTGGCGGCGACGAGATCAACACGCGGTGCTATCAAGATGACCCGCAGACGCAACAGGATCTCGCTGGAAGGACGCTCAACGAAGCCCTGGACGTGTTTACCCAGGCCACGCATGGTGCGCTCAGGAGTCTCGGAAAGACGCCTGTCGTGTGGGAGGGTGAGCTAGATATCTTACGGGTCTATTGGTGGGACTCTCAAGTCTTCTTTGGATTTGGCACAGAGATGGTACTCAACTTTAATCTGACCCTTTCAAACGACACGATTGCCCTGTATGTCTCCACATTTCTTTCTCTCACGCACACCCTCTCGAACGTTGACGTGTATTGATAGGGTGTGGATCTCGTCTGAAGACGCAGCTGCTGTTGCTGCCAAGGGATTCCGCTTTATCCACGCGGCATCCAATTCGTTCTATCTGGTAACGTCATGAGTCTGCCTTAAATCCCCGGCAATTTTTTTTTATAAACCTGCGTGTCATAGGACTGTGGTGCTGGTGGCTGGGTGGGAGATTGTCCCCCAGGCAACAGTTGGTGCGAGCCCTTTAAGACATGGCAAAACGTTGCGTGACATCCCCTTTTTTTCGAGTAAGAGCGCACGCGCTTATTAATCCCTTCCCTCTGAAGGCATATACATTCGACCCAATGGCAAATCTGACCTCGGAGCAAGCATCCCTCGTGCTTGGCGGTCAACATCTCCTCTGGACCGAACAATCCGGACCGGAGAACCTCGACTCGATCGCGTGGCCGCGCGCAGCTGCATCTGCCGAGGTGTTCTGGACGGGTCCCGGGGGAAACGATAGTGCGGCGCTGCCGCGGTTGCACGAGCTCGGATATCGGTTTAGGCGGCGTGGCGTGAAGGCCATATCGCTGCAGCCTGAATGGTGCGCGTTGCGCCCGTTTGCGTGTGATTTGAACGCGTGAATGGGATCAGCGCGCTCTTGGACTGCATTTGAGGGGGAAGAAGATGTGTATTATCTATACTAGAGAAGACAATGGACCTCTATCACATTAGACCAGGAGTCGCTGCAGTAATGACGAGGCGATTCCAAGGGGAGGGTGCATTATTTCAAGCAAACGATGGCGAGTCTTTTAACTACGCTACTTCCTGCCCTGCTTGGTTCCAGGATGGCGGGCAATACTCGTGCCAGCGTTTGCTGCCGGCATTGAACCAATGAGCTGTATCGGGGATGGCCGAGATAACCTGAACGTTCCCACGGCTCTTATCTATGCTTGCGTGGGCCGTGGGTGTCGCCTCCCACGCCCTGTCGCCTCCCACCCCCTTTGACCTCCCTCCTTATCGATTAGCTATACAGGTCCCTCACATTAGATTTTACCCCCGCTCTCAAGCATTACCTTATCGCAGGTCCTCAAAATCCCGGAACAGTCTCAACCGCCGATTAACGATATGCTATCGAGTGGGACCCTTCAGCTGACCGGTACGTGTCATACTTTTTCGCTCTGACAAGCAAGTTAATTGACTCTTGTCCACCTGTCAGTCCTCAGAGCGCACGGTCTTCCTCGTCTCAAGACCCTCGGAGTCCTTGCGAAGCAGAGAGAATATTTTGTTACTGTAACCGACGGAGAGAAGACATGGCAGACACGATCTGTGCGGAGCGTAGCTCAACGCGTGGAATGGAACGAAAGCGTCGACACCTTGTGAGAAATTCGCAATTTTTTTGGTTCTTATATATAATTGAGTCTCCCACAGTTCCGTACAACAACTCTCCAGAATTACCATATCTCTTTATGGAAAAAAGACCACGACGACAAACATCCTTGTTGGAAGGCAGGAGGTTGTCTGTGAACCCCGTCGCGGTCAGTCTAATTCATGGGAATTTTACTGATACACCTGGCTGATTGTCGTATATGCAGAACTTGAAATCATTTTCCGTAGTCCTGATGGACATGCTGGACGCCCAGCAGAGCCGGTCACAGTCTTCTTGAAGGTTACCGTGTTAGAAAACACGAGTTCCTCTCTGACAGCGCCAGTCAACGCCCAGAGCCCTGGAACAGCCGATATTCCTGTTTCTGAAGGAACTGCTGTGCGTACTACTGCCCAAACTAATGTTGAAACCGTACAACTCACGTCGGGTATTCCTCCTTGACTGTTTATCCAGGGTGGCCTTCCGATTGAGACTGGTACTCTTGTGCAACGAGCCGAGGCCGTGACAGAGACGTCACGGACTACTCTCCGCCACGCCGAGGAAGCCATCAATAATATCAATACAATAACAACATGGAAAAGTGCTGTTACCGTCATCAAGCGGGTGATGGATGCTGTCACTCCGATCGCAGCAGTATGACCAGTATCATTTTTGTCCATCCATTCTGAGCTAACTCGCGTCCCTCAGCTGAATCCTTATGCAAGTCTAGCATGGGGTCTGCTCTCGAAGATCCCCGAGGTACGTCCCCTTGTCTTATCCCATACATGGGGCATTCACTCTCTTGTGTTCACCTTTCTGCTAGGTTTTGCTACAACAGGTTCAACGTGACAATAACATCCAGACGCTACTTGAGGCAATACGGGATTCCTTTGAATTTGCGGAAGAGGCGGACACCTTGAGGAACCTCAAGCCGGAGTCGAGGCAGGCGAAAATCCTCGAGGAGATGCTGAAATGTGTGTCCGAATCTGCTAAATTTATCAGATCGTATGCGGAGGATGTGAACCTCGGTACGTCATCTTGGCCTCTCTCGTTAGTCATTGCAAACCTGTGATTTGTAGGCAAGCGTTTTTGAAGAGTATTGTCGGCCAAGTGGATGAAAAAATAGATCAGTATCGCGCCACTCTTGTCCAGCTGCAAGAGAGATTCCTTTCTCGTGCTGCTATCACGACCGAGATTGCTGTGCTAGAAGCTGGTACGTACTTACGGTGACAAAGTTATCGGACTGTCAACCTGACAAATGTAACACAGAACTGGGTGCAATAATCAGAGATTTGCCTTACAAAGGAGGGTGGCGATTCGGTGATGAGAAGCGCTGTCTTCCAGGCACACGCGAAGATTTTCTGGACCATATAATCGAGTGGGTCGAGAATCCGAAATCTCAAGGTGTGCTTGTCCTCCTCGGACAGGCAGGCACGGGAAAGTCTTCGATTGCACACGAAGTTGCACGTCACTTCGACGACAACTGTCTCGGCTCTTACTTTGCTTTTCTGCGAAATGAGCATTCGAAAAGCGAGGCTTACCAGTTGTTCACGACAATCGCTCGCGATCTTTCTTATCACAATCCTGCGTTCAAACTTGCCCTTTGTCGGGTGCTTAAGGAGAAGCCGTCACTTTGTGGTGCGCGAGACTATCGTGCACTTTTTGAAAGCCTTATCCTGGAACCGCTCAAGAACGTACCACTTTCTCGTCCGATTCTTATTGTTATCGATGGGTTGGATGAAAGTGGAGATACCATTGGCGATACAGGATTACATACGTTTCTCGCAGAACATCTCATCGACCTCCCAACCGAATTCCGCGTACTCATCACCTCAAGGCCAGACGATGGTATCGAATCTTCGTTCGCCGAAACATCATCCGTCGACAAACTCTACATGAATGACGAGAAACTGGCTGCCAAGACAGAGCAAGATATTCTCGCGTATCTTCAGAAGAAGCTCCCTCGGGACGTGTTCAAAGATTATGGCGTCGAGCTAGCAAAGGCTGCAGAGGGCTTGTTCCAGTGGGCGGCTGTTGCCAGTGGATTCATAAAAAAACCTCCTGCTAGTCTTGGCTTCAGCAAGAGGAAGTGCATACAGCGCCTCTTGGGCCACTCTCGAGATCGGCAAGGACAAGATCCGTTGGACAAGCTATATGAAGAGGTTCTCGAAGGGTTCTTCAAGCCGCATGAAGCACAAATCCTCTTCCGTTCCATCATGGGGCATCTATTTGCTGCGATCGAGCCGCTTTCAATCGAATCTTTGATTTCTCTGCGTCTGCATGCCCCAATTGATGACCCCGATGATTCAGATCCCGTTGTTGAAATGCTTGGTCACCTCGGCTCACTGCTGAGTAATGTGACGTCATCCGAGTCCGATCAAACACGTCCGATCATTCCTCTCCACACATCATTCCGCGACTTTCTGATCACCAAGAAGAGTGACGTATTTTATGTGGACCTGGTCGATGCCCACCGCGAGCTGGCACATTCGTGCCTTGGTTTAATGCTCGACAATCTCAGATTCAACATTTGCGAACTGGAGTCGTCATATCTTGCGAACAGCGATGTCCCAGACATTGACTCTCGAATCTCCATAAACATCCCACCAGCTCTATCATATTCCTGCATTTTTTGGGACGATCATCTAGAACACGTTGCATTCGAACAGGACCTCTTCGTGAAGCTTCGATCCCTTTTCGCGACGAAGTTCCTGTTCTGGCTGGAAGTGCTTAGCATCAAGAGCAGTGTGGGCCTTGCATCACCGGCATTCTCATCTTTGAGGACCTGGTTGCGGTCTGACCCGCGGAAGGCGAGTACACCTTGTAATTCAACATGACATGTAATAATTATTGCGCAAAATCTCAACAGCCTTCCCAAGCTGAGGTGGAGAATTTGTTGGCCATTGTAGACGATGGGTCCGTGTTTGTGCGGCACTTTGGGATGGCCATGGCAAGGAGTGCTCCCCATATCTATATCTCTGCGCTGCCATTCGCTCCGTCCTCTTCCCATATTGTCAAGCATTACCTTGATCAATTTCCTCATACGCTATGCTTGGAGCGCGGACAGTTGTCTCATTGGCCAGCATTAGAAATGACGATTTCGGCACACGACAAGCCAGTCCGCTCTGTTGCATTCTCGCCGGATGGACGGCGCATTGCCTCGGGCTCAGAAGACTGCACGATTCGGGTGTGGGATTCCACAACAGGGGAGCTCGCAGCAGGCCCATTTACTGGACACACCGATTGCATTACATGTGTTGCATTCTCTCCGGACGGCCAGCACATCTCCTCGGCGTCTGGAGACGGGACGGTTCGTCTGTGGGACGCCACAACAGGAGAGCTTATGACAGCTCCGTTTACTGGACACAACAGTTGGGTCGCATGGATTGCATTCTCTCCTGATGGGCAGCGCATTGCCTCGGCTGGAGACAATGACATTCTCGTGTGGCGTGCCGCAACAGGAGAAGTCCTCATGGACGCATTTCCTGAACATGTCGGTGGGGCCACATCTATTGCCTTTTCGCGGGATGGACAGCGCGTCACCTCGGATTCAAATGATTTCACGATTCGGGTGTGGGATTCCACGACAGGAGAGCTTTTTGCAGGCCCATTTTCTGGACACACCGATCGAATCAATTCTGTTGCATTCTCACCAGACGGCCGGCGTATCGCATCAGCCTCAAAGGATCGTACAATTCGAATCTGGAGTGTTGCAACTGGAGAGGTCATAGCTGGCCCGTTTATTGGACACGCCGATGAGGTCACTTCTATCTCATTCTCGCAAGACGGGCAGCGCATTGCCTCGGCCTCGACCGATGCCACGATTCGGGTGTGGGATGCCACGACAGGAAAGATCGTAGCAGGCCCATTTACTGGGCACGTTGATCTTATTTTTTCTGTTGCATTCTCGCCAGATGGCCAGCGCATTGCATCGGCCTCAGTGGATCGCACGATTCGGGTGTGGGGCTCTGCAACAGGAGAGGTACCGGATCCGTCAGCTGGACACACTGCTTCGGTCTACTGTGTTGCATTCTCCCCAGACGGGCAGCGCGTTGTCTCGTCCTCCGATGATCACACGATTTACATATGGGATGCCACAACAGGACGGGCTATAGCAGGGCCATTTATTGGACACACCAGTGGTGTCCGATGTGTTGCGTTCCGGCCAGATGGGCAGCATATCGCTTCGGCCTCGTTCGATCAAACGATTCGGGTGTGGGATGCCACGACAGGAGAAGTCGTAGCAGGCCCATTCACTGGACACACCAAGTGGGTAATCTGTGTTGCATTCACACCCGATGGGAAGCGCATTGCCTCCGGCTCTGCAGATACCACCATTCGTGTGTGGGATGCCACGACAGGGAAGGTCGTAGCCGGCCCGTTTACTGGACACACCAGTGTGGTCAGATCTGTTGCATTTTCTCCAGATGGGCAGCGCATTGCTTCGGCATCGGACGATCACACGGTTCGCCTATGGGATGCTACAACGGGGGATCTCGTAGCGGGTCCGTTTACCCAACACACAGATCGCGCCAGTTCTGTTGCATTTTCGCCGGATGGGGAGCGCATTGCCTCGGCCTCACGTGATCGTACGATTTGGGTGCGGGATGCTGCCACAGGAGATATCACAGTGGGTCCGTTTACTGGACACACTGATTCGGTGGCCTCTGTTGCATTTTCGCCGGACGGACATCGTATTGCCTCGGCCTCATTTGATGGCACTATTCGGATGTGGGATGCCAAAACAGGAGATGTCGTAGCAGGCCCGTTCATTGGACACACAGATTGGATCGGGTCTGTCGCATTCTCACCAGATGGGCGGCACATCGCCTCGTCCTCAGCAGATGGCACAGTTCGAATGTGGGACGCAGGAACAGGCGCCATGGCAGGCGCATCTACCGGATATATGAAATCTGTCGATTCTTCGCTGAACAGTCAGCGCATCAGCCCTGCCTCAGAAGATCACACTGTCACAGGTAGTGTGAAGGCCAGAATAGAGGAGAGCCATTTTATGAACAAGTTCCTGCTGAAGAGTGATGGGTGGGTGTGTAGCAATGGAGGAGAACTCCTTTTATGGATCCCCCGAGTTCACAGGCCATATTTTCGTAGATCTAACACAGTTTGGATTGCAGGTAAACATGATACCAAGCTTCGATTGGCAGATTTTGTACACGGATTGAATTGGGCTACAGTATATGTTCACAATTTATCTAAATAGTACGATGCTAGCATTGATAGACATCACCCGCCTCACGACAACCACCAGTGTGACCTCCCACTGTTCAATCGACTTGTTCTTCTTCAATGCGGTCAAAAACTGCATGAAAAGCACTAGCCCGCACCGGTCGTGAACTTCCTCGATCTTGACGACACTTACACTTGGCCAGCAATGAGAGGGAGCACATCCATCTTGGCTGCGGTGACGAACAAGGCGCTCCTGCACTCAAATCACTCAATATGGTATGCCATATTTTTATAGTTGTTGATAATAACATGTCCACGTAGCAGTTAGCAACACCGATGAAGAGGCGGCGCCACCTTCGCCACCCGTGACTGCGACTGCCACCGCACCGTCTGCTGTACTAGTAGCACCAGCGCGGCTCCTGCCAAATCAAACCTCACGGCGGGCCTCCTCATCTGGCACCCCCTCCAATTCCCTTGCCACCGACACGCCCGAGCAGTCATCGCAGCCCCAGACACTTGGTACTTTCAACACTCTGCTCTCGCCTTCATCACCACAGGTGCGTCCCAGCTCACCTCCCGCAACGACAGTCGGGTACACCGCAACACCCTTCATGAGCCCCACGTCCTCCGGTCAGCAACAACATCTCTCATGAGCGCCGGGACCACTTCCTGGGTTGCGACGTCTGCTGCTACTACTACAAAGTCAAGTAGCGGTGAC
>WTXI01000027.1:0-375271 GCA_022376515.1 Lactifluus volemus
GCCTTTCAAAGTGAATGGACTTGTATATATTGAGTATCTTCCGCTGTTGGGACCTTCATATCAGTTTCTGGCAGTGCTCACTTCTAGTTTACTTGGATCTTCTTAGCCTCTTTTACAGACTTTTTCTATTATACCGGTGCTACGAGACGCCGCTTATCAGCGTGCTACTACTCTCCCACCGCCTCTTATCCCCCGTTTTCGGACCATCGAGCGACGTCGCGCGCAAGGGCAAGCTGTTCGGAGCGTTGCCGGTGCAGCGCCTCCTCGGCTCGACTCTTACATTCCCCTTTTTCTTTCGAGTATCATTCGTTTCACCCTACTTTAGCATGTCCTAGGGGGCAGTGTCATCTAGCATTACCCTCAAAAGACTTTCCCCTTTTCGTTGAGCTACTTACAAGAAAAACATATATAAAGGCCTTGCCCATTGGCCTAGAAGGGCATCCAAATACACACTTTCTCTTCGGATCACTAAGTTTGTCTCGAAAACTCTCGTTTAACTCTCTCATCGCACTTCGTCACCGTCTCGTCTCTCGTTCTCGTCTGCTCCGATCGTTACCACGCCGACTTCGACTACGCGTTCGAATACCCAACGCGTCCGACACACGCTCCTTCCCGATTCGAAAACCGTTCCCGCGCACGTCTCTCCGACCGCTCGTCGACTCCCCCTTTGCTTTCCTCGGACTCGCCCGTACTCGTCAGAGTACGTTCACCACCCACCAGCTAAAATTTTCCTTGGATTCTCCAGTTTGAACGACTGCATATAGAACTGCGTGGATCAGCTCGTTTGGCGGGTGAACACAAACGTTAGGCCAAGTGATACTGGTCTCGAAGCAATGGCGTACGTGGATATTCCGTTTTCGATCACTTTCCCTCTTTACTTCCGAGCATTCTCCCAGGCATCCTCGTACATTCCCGCGCACGTCCCTCTGTTCCCTTTTTGGCATCCCCTCTGCGCCCCCCCCTTCAAACTCACTCGTGCTCCTAGGAGTACATTCAGGAGACTGGTCGGTCGGTCTAGGCACGCGAGTGAAGTCATTCAAGATGAGCAAGAATAGACGAGTTGATAACCCCGGGAGCTAAGGTATCCCTTGAAACACACGGGTGAAATCTTGAGTGAAACGAGAGGACGTTGAGGAATATTATATGAGGAGAGGTGCTTTCACGCTTGGCTCCGGCGGAATATCCACGGCGATCGCCACAACAGCACGGCTTGATCGTTGCAACCTCAAGTTTCATTCGAACTGTATCATGCAGTATCAAGACCAACTCTCCAAAAACTAACCACATAAACGATATACATCAAGACTTAACATATGTAGCTTTAAAACTAACGCTGTACAAATTAACTGTGAGCACATACTGTAACCCAATCTGATCCATGGACAAAATTTGAAAGATCAAGCTGAGTATAATATTTACCAGCAATCCAGACCGTGTTAGATCTATAAAGATATGGTCGGTGAACTCGGGGAATCCATAAAAGAAGTTCCCCCTCTTCTCCACAGATCCAACCATCACTATTGATTGGGAGAGCGTCTATAAAATATGTCATGTCAGAATCATATGTTCTCCCCTTCACACAAATCACGCGATTTGGCGGGGCTGATGCGATGAGCTGTCTGGCTGGCGATGATACGGCCGATTTGGGAGGTCCAGTAGACGGGCCTGCTAGTTGCACTCCTGTTTCGGCCTCCCAAACGCGAATCGTGAGATCTGCAGAGGCAGAGGCGATGCGCTGCCCGTCTGGGGAGAATGCGATAGAGGTGGCCCAATCGGTGTGTCCAGTAAACGGGCCTGTTACGAGCTCTCCTGTTGAAGCATCCCACACGCGAACCGTGAGATCCGCTGAGGCCGAGGCCACGCGCTGCCCGTCCGGCGAGAACGCAACAGAAAAGACCGAGTCAGTGTGCCCAGTAAACTGGCCTGCTACAATCTCACCCGTTGCGGCATCCCGCACGTGAATCGTGCCATCTATTGAAGCCGAAACGATGCGCTCCCCATTCGGAGAGAATGCAATGGAAAAGATTGTCCCAGCGCGTTCAGTAAATGGGCCTGCTATGACCTTCCCCGTCGCGGCATTCCACACGCGAATTGTGAGATCTTCCGAGGCCGAAGCAATGCGCTCCCCATCCGGCGAGAATGTAACACAGCAGACTTCCTCATTGTGTCCAGTAAATGGGCCCGCTATGATCTCTCCCGTCGTGGCATGTAATACGCAAATCGTTTTATCTGCCGAGGTTGAAGCTATGCGTTGCCCGTCTGGTGAGAATGAAATAGATCTGACACAGGAGGTGTTTCCAGTAAACGGGCCCGCTACGGCAATTCCGGTTGCAGCATCCCACACACGAATTGTGCAATCATCAGAGCCAGAGGCAATGCGCCGCCCGTCTGGCGAGAATGCAACAGTGAAGACCCAATTGGTGTGTCCTGTGATTGGGCCCACTGCGATATCTCCCGTTACGGCATCCCATACGCAAATTTTGTGATCTCCCGAAGCTGAGGCAATGAGCTTCCCATCTGGCGAAAATGTAATAGAGTTGATTGAATTGGTGTGTCCAGTAAACCGGTCCACTACGAACTCTCCCTTTGCGGCACCCCAGATGCGAATCGTGAAATCTTTTGAGCCCGAGGCAATGCGCTGCCCGTCCGGCGAAAATGCAACAGATGTAATCCAATTGGTGTGCCCAGTAAATGGACCCGCTACAACTTCCCCTCTCGTGGAATCCCACACGCGGATCGTAGCATCTCCTGAGGCTGAGGCAATGCGCCGCCCATGAGGCGAGAATGCAACAGAGTAAACATGTGCGGTGTGCCCAGTAAATGGACCTGCTGTGACCCGTCCGGTTGAGGCATTCCACACGCGAATCGTGCGATCGTACGAGGCCGAGGCTACGTGCTGCCCATCTGGGGAGAATGCAACAGATGTGACTGGACCGGTATGTCCAGTAAACGGGCCTGCTGCGAGCTCTCCCGTTGCAACATCCCATACGCGAATCGTGTAATCTGCTGAGGCCGACGCGAGGCGACGCCCGTCCGGTGAGTACGCAACAGAAAGGACACCATGGGTGTGTCCAGTAAATGGGCCCACTACAATCGCTCCTGTTGCGGCATCCCACACACAAATCGAGTAATCGTCAGAGGCCGAAGCAATGCGCTGCCCGTCCGGCGAGAATGCAACAGAGTTAATACCACTGGTGTGACCAGTAAACGGTCCCGCTACGGTCCCTCCAGTTGTGGCATCCCACACACGAATCGTGCAATCATCAGAGGCTGAGGCGATGCGCTCCCCATCCGGCGAGAATGCGACCGAGTGGACCCAATCGGTGTGTCCAGTGAATGGCCCCGCAACTACCTCCCCCGTTGTGGCATCGAATACGCAAATAGTATTATCTCGCGAGGCCGAGGCTATCCGCTGGCCATCAGGCGAGAATGCAACCGACTCGACTGTCCCGGTATGTACCTCAATCGCCATTTCTAACGCTGGCCAATGAGACAACCGCCCGCGTTCCAGGGACAAGGTCTGAGGAAATAGGTGGATGTAATTCTTCAGGATATGAGAAGAGGTAGGCGCGAAGGGCAAAGCAGAGACGTAGATATGTGGGGCACTTCTTGCTATCGCCGTCCCAAAATACCGCACGAAAGTGGACGCATCGTTCACTAGTGCCAACAGGTTCTCCACTTCAATATGGGATCGCTGTGGTGACTTGACGCAAATAGTCAATACATGTTGTACTCAATTATAGATCCTTCTTACCTTCTGCCTCTCAGACCGCAACCATGTCTTCAGAGCGGATAACGCTGGTGAAGCAGCGCCTACACTCGTCTTGATGCTAAGCATTTCTAACCAAAACAGAAACTTGGTCTCGAACAGCGATCGAAGTTTCATGAATAGATCGTGTTCGAAAGTAACGTGTTCTAAGTGATCTCCCCAAAAAACGGAGGCATACGATAGAGGGGGCGGAATATGCTCGGCAATTCGAGACTCCAAGTCTGGGATGTCGCTGTTGGCAAGATATGATGACTCGAGTTTGCATATGTTGAACTTGAGATTACCCAGCATTAAATTAAGGCACGAATGTGCCAACTGATGATGGGCTTCCCCAAGGTCCACATAAAATACGTCACTCTTCTTATTCGTCAGGAAGTCACGAAATGAGGTATGCAGAGGAACGATGGGTCGTGCATCATCGGGTGAGGATGAAGTCACGTTACTCAGCAGCGAGCCAAGGTGACGCAGCATTTCAAGAGCAGGATCAGAATCCTCGGGGTTATCGATGGGGGCATGTCGTCGCAGAACGGTTAATGAACGAAGGGAGAGGGGTTTGATCGCAGCAAAAAGATGTCCCATCACCGACCGAAATAGGACCTGTGCTTCGTGTGGTTTGAAGTACCCTTCGAGAACTTCTTCGTATAACTTGTCCAGAGGATCTTGTCCATTGTGGTCTCTCGAGTGTCCCAACAAGCACTGTAGGCACTTTTTCTTGCTGAATCCAAAACTAGCAGGAGGGCTATTTATGAATCCACATGCGACGGCTGCCCACTGGAACAAGCCCTCTGCTGCTTTTGCCAGTTTTATACCATGGTCTTTGAACACCTCAGGAGGGAGCTCGCTCTGAAAATACGCGCATATATCTTGCTCCGTCTTGGCGGCCAATTTCGCGTCATCCATGTAGAGCGTGTCGATAGATGATGCTTTTGAAAATGCAGCTCCAATCCCATCCTCTGGCCTTGATGTGACGAATATCCGGAATTTCGATGGGAGATGATAGAGGTGATGAGCAAGGAAGGAGTGCAATCCATTTCTACCGATTACATCTCCACACTCATCCAATGCATCGACAACGATGAGAATCGGATCACGAAATTCCACGTTCTTGAGTGGTTCAAGGATGAGGGATTCGAAAAGCGTAAGATAGTCTCGGGTACCACAGAGAGACGAATTATTCTTGAGAGCGTTTCCGAGGGCGAGCTTGAACGCAGGATAGCGATCGGAAAGATCGCGAGCAAGGGTCGTGAACAGCTGGTAAGCCTCCTCCTTGGACTGCTCCTTCCGGAGAAAAGCAAAGTATGAGCCAAGGTACTTGTTTTCGAATCGACGTGCAACTTCATGTGCGATAGACGACTTTCCCGTGCCTGCCTGGCCGAGAAGAACGAGCCCACGTTTCGACTCCGGATTTTTGACCCACTTGATGATATGATCCAGGAAATCTTCCCGTGTGCCTGGAAGACAGCGATGCTTATTGCCAAGTCGCCAGCCTCCTTTGTAAGGCAGTTCTCTGATTATCACGCCTAATTCTGTGTGCGCCTTGTCAGATCAACGATCCGAAGGTCTTATGATCACCAGAATCACACACCAGCTTCTGATACTTGGGTCGACATCGCCCTTAGCTATGAAGTCACCCCGATGAATCAGATCAATCCTATTGGCTGGCGTAGTATTACTCACATCGTTTTGCACTCCAAGCACAGTAACCTCGGCGGTGACAATAGCACGCGCAAGAAAATCATCCCGCAGTCGAATGAGTGTGGTACGGTACTGTTTTATTTCATCGTCAACTTGTCCGAGGATATTGCGCCAAGTCCGCGTTCCTACCAATCACATGTTTATAATCACCAAGGCGAGAGGTCACGACTTACTGAACTGGGCATCCTTTGCATATAATTCGATCAATTTTCCGATTTCAAAGACACACTGAAGCATTTCTTCGAGGATTCTTGCTTGCCTAGATTCCGGATTGATGTCCCTCAAAGAGTCAGCATCTTTTGAAAATTCAAACGCGTCACGTATTGCCACGAATAGTGCTCGGACGTTTTGATCACGCCGAACCTGCTGTAGCAAAGTCTGGCAGCGAGGTAAAAATATTGTGAATGTACCGTATCCCACGACAATGCAAGAAGACGCACCACGGGGATCTTTGAGAGCAGACTCCATGCTATATTTGCATGGGGTTGCAACTGAAGAATACCAGTTAGCTCAGCGAAAGACACCCAAAATGGTATTGGGCATACTGCTGCGATCGAACCGACAGCATCCATCACTTGCTTCATAACATCGACAGCGCTGCTCCATGTCTCCATCATATTGATAGCTTCTTCAGCGGAACTGAGAGCAGCACCTGACATCTCCGTCTGGTTGTTTGCTGTCATAGTGATCGTTAAGAATGTGGCCGGCTCGTTTCGATGTTCAACACGCTCGTCAGCACAGTCCAAAATAACATCAAGTTCTACATGTAGGATGCTCAGCCAGAGGCATAAGAACTCTAAAGAAAACAAAACGAATCACGTTGAGGTTCGCAGGTAATGTCCTTCCTTCCAATAAGGATGTCTTTGCGGAGGGTGTTCTTTGCGTAAAAAGAAACTGTAATCCTGGAGAGTGGTCGTACAGCACTGCGAGAAAGTCAGTTGTAAATAAAAATATAAACATAACATTTCCCACAAGGTGCCGACATTCTCGTTCCACTCCACGCGTTGTCCCACCCTCCGCATAGACCGTGAATGCCATGTTCTTGTCCCATCAGTTACAGTGACGTAAAATTGCCTTTCTTTTCTCAGGCGGGTCTTGAGAAGAGGAAGATTGTGCGCTCCAACGACTGACAGGTGAAATGAATTCAGTGCTTATCAGAGTCGCATCACCAACTACGCACCAGTGACCTCAAGCTGGAGCGAATTCCATCTCGTTTCTCTGACCAGAGGACTGTTCAAAGACAGTTATATGAACAAATATTGAAATGAAAACATCCGACAAGAGACTTTGGCATACGAATTTGGGACAACCGGGGTGTGCTCTTGTGTCAGAGGCATCGTACGTATAAAGGGTTTCTTCGTTGAATGAATACAGATAAGAAAGGAGGCTTGGAAGGAGGAGCTGAGAGAGGCTGAGATAACGGCAAGAGGGGAAGAGGGCGAGTGATTGCCAGTAGTGGCGTACTGCATCGCGAAAACTTCCCAAAATAGGGATTGCTACAGTATGTAGTATGTACATCCACCGTCAGTCCATGGACTGTTACTTCGGTCAAGTTATCATATCTTGAACTACAATTTGTTGCATACCTAAATGGCGGTAACAGATTCATATAAATAGACAGTAGATACACATATGGTGGTGAGATCATAAAGGTCATGGAGATGTCATTAAAAGGCCTGACAACAAATCCTAAATATAGTTGGTGTCAGCGTGAGCGGTACTCATAGAAACATATGCAATATAAGAAAAGTATCCGAACCTTTTCCGGAGCCGTGTCGGAGAAGAACATGACAGGAGGCTCGCCATTGGAAAGGACAAGGGCAAACGAATGGGGGATCGAGCGTTCTTCGAAACCTTCGTACCACTCTTTGACGGTCGGACCTGTGCTCTTGAGTACAATGACATCCACAGGCGTACCTGCCACGTCCTGTTTGTTCCTCCCTTCTAGCACCTCGATGCTGTCCAGACCGAAAACATGACTCGAACTCTCACCTTGACTCGATTGTAAAACCTGAGCACGGCATCCGCCAACTACAAATACCATCTCCGCCACGCGACCGATCCGGACGTCTTCACGGTGACCCAGTCGCAAAAAACGACGCTCCCTCCAGGCAACTCTTGGTCGCAGCCACGCGAGCCACCTCCCTCCTCTCCCTGCGCTTCAACTCGTCTTCGGCCCTCGCTAACTCGTCCACCTTGTGCTCCTCCTCCAAACGCCACTCCTCCATCCTACTCGCCACCTCGGCGCTTTTCTCCGCGTCGCGCTGTCGACGCTCCTCGCGGTCACGCACCCTTCTCTCTTCCTCCGTGCGCTCCTCCCGCACTACCTGTGCCGCCGCTTTGCGCCCCAGATCTTGCTCCAGCCGCGTGCGGTCCTCCTCTGCCTCTCGCGTTCTCTCTTGATCCGCAACTGTCGCGCCACTTCTTCGCTCCTTTTCACAGTTTGGGTCCTCGAAGGAGGAGGATATGCGGGCCATCTGGGTAGGCGAGGTGAGGTGGCGAGAGCTGGAAGGAGGGAAGCACATCGCCTCGAGGGTTGTGTTGATGGAGAGATCTTCGAGACGTGAGATTGTCAGCTTTGCCTGTGAAGCCTGCGAAATGGAATTGAATGTTTGGGGGTGTGGTACGTACTGTAATGATGGGGAAACACGGACCTTTGACCAGAACTAGACGGCGCGCGAGGCCATCGGAGTACGTCCTATCGACAAGTCAAAGAGCGAGTCTGGGATGAATAGTGGTCGTGGTTGAAATGAGATAGGCCTGCACCTTTTCGTGGACCTGATGTGCCATCCGGGAACAGGTAGCGAAGCAGCTGTCGCCATCGATAGCTAGGCGACGGAAAGCGAACAACACAGATTATTCCGACTCCAAATATGTTGTTTGAGTTCAGGTAGATCTTGGGAACCTGCTGCAGATAGCTTTAGTATTTTCCAAGAGACCAATACACATACTAGTATACGTGGATTAGCTGCGTACTTTTTGCAGCCGTGATCTTAGATACCTCAGTGACTATCCTGAGCCTTCAGCCCGCATTTCCTGAGTTTTGGCCATTGTTTTTTCCCACTTCCACAGCGTGGCACAGTTGCGCTGATAAAGGGTCCTGGTCCCATTCTAACATGATCATACCAGATCGGGGAACACAAAACCCGAATCTTCATCGACGCCAAGTACCTGGTTCTGGCGTCAGATCTTAAGGCGACAGAGGGTGTGTGCGCACTTTGACTCAACTCGATTCTCTCCTCTAGAACCACATCCTCACCAACATCGTCCCGCAACTCCGAGTCCCCGAATCACTTTACGCATCCGCGTTATCCAAAGACCGCCTCCAGCGCATGTCTAACTCGTTCCTCCTGCCCGTAGAATATTATAGGGAGGGCCGCACATCAAGGCGGGGCGTTATCCTCCTCGACGATTCTTTGAATATGTGCCACCCGCTTACTAGTGGCATCATGACGGTCGCACTCTTGGATGTTGTCCTCATCGCGCCAATGATCGTAGCTGAACCTGACCTGGCCAACTGGCACGCGATCAAGAACATGCCCCACCGGTGGGTTGGTGGCATTGGGCGCAAAAACCTCTCGCGGAACATCTTGGGGGTTGCGCTATACGACCGTGAGTGGGAGACATACAAACACAGAAACGGATGCTGATGGCTTATAATGGCGTTACCACAGACAACTCCCTGGCTGTTCTGCGAACAGGATGCTTCAAGTAAGTTACTTTGAATGCGGCGACGAGGGTTGGCCAGGTCCTCGCGTGACGTCATAACCGATCAGGTCTTCTACTAGGCTACTAGTACACGATTGACGATCGTCGCGCCCATTGCGTGCGCGATGCGGTTGTTATCTGACTTGCGAACTCGCTGGAACTCAAAGAAGTTCCCCTTGGCGAGGAAGTACTATATAGACACGTTCTCGTTTCTCTTAGCCCTTGATGAATGTTGTGAGGTAGTCATACCCGGCCCACGGTCCGGCCCCCTGGCAGTCGCAGGCGTACGCAAAGCTGAGAATGAAATGTTTTCCAGAATGTCGAGGCTGTGTACCCTGAGTTATAGTATAACTGCCCAGATCATTCGCTGAGAGCTGATCGATTCCTCGAAGTTCCTACGAACTTACCTCTCTCGGAAGCTGCAGTGACGTGACCGTGACCACCCAACGCGCGCAACACATAATAAATGCCTGAGTCCTCCGAGTCTACAACAACTTCCTCTTCTAACTTCCAGCTGATCTCCAAGGCCTTGTCCAACTATTCCAAGCAGACGGGGATAGATATCACAAACAACCCCTTCGCCGATCAGTTTCACAGTTGTAACTCTGCCGAAGCTATTTCCAAGTTACTGCAAGACAAAGCAAAGGCATTCGAAGCTTACCAGAACGAACATCGCAGATTGATCAACTGCCTTGTCCCTGCAATCCGATTTCTCCATGCGTTCTCTGGCACCCTTGGCGAGGCCCTTAGCCTTGTGAGTTCCGCCCAGTGGATTCCTCTATTATTATAATTTTACTCTCAGGTACCGTTTCCACCTGCAAAAGCCATATTTGTCGGCATCAATGTCCTCCTTGATGTATGTATCTCCATGCCTTGCGATTAGATCATCGTCATATCTGGTCAATTAGGCAGCTTCCAGTGTCATTACAAGTTATAATGCGCTTGTTCAGGTCTTTGAGCGAATCGGGAATTTTCTCAATCGACTCGAAATTTATGCCAGGATCCGGTTGACACCTCCGATGACCAATATCGTTGTTCAGATCATGATGAAAATACTCTCGGTGCTTGCTCTAGCAACAAAAGAGATAAAGCAGGGCGTTTTCAGTAAGCAGATTCATCCTATATAAGTCTATCATTTATGAAGATTTTTGTAGAGAAATTCGTTAAAAAAATATTTAAAGAGAGCAACATCGAAGATATGCTACAGAGCTTGAAGGATCTCATCACAGAGGAAAGTCACTTGGCCGTAGTTCAGCTTCTGGAAGTGTTCCAAGGGGGCGATGCAAAGGAGGTTATCAATGGTATGAAACACTTGAATAGCTGCTTGCCTGATGTCCTGAGCTGTCTTCCGGCTAGAAGGAAAGATACCAAATCGGCAAGACCACACGCATGGCATGCTCATGCCTCCGGTTGCTGGTATGACACGCCCCATCGAGGTCTTGCGTCGCCCCCCGGTCTTGCATCCCCCCCCGGTCTTGCATCTCCCCCCGGTCTTGCATCCCCCCCCGGTCTTGCATCTCCCCCCGGTCTTGCATCCCCCCCCGGTCTCGCATCTCCCCCCGGTCTTGCATTCCCCCCCGGTCTTGCATCTCCCCCCGGTCTTGAGTCGCTCCCCAAGCCCTGTGAGTCGCTCCCCAAGCCCTGTTAGTCACCCCCCAAGCCCCGTCGAGGTCTTGCGTCGCCCCCCAGTCTTGAGTTTCAACCGTTTCAACCGAGCCTTGCATCCCCCCCCGGTCTTGCATCTCCCCCCGGTCTTGAGTCGCTCCCCAAGCCCTGTTAGTCGCCCCCCAAGCCCCGTCGAGGTCTTGCGTCGCCCCCCAGTCTTGAGTTTCAACCGTTTCAACCGAGCCTTGCGTCCCCCCCCAGTCTTGCGTCCCCCCCCGGTCTTGCGTCGCTCCCCAAGCCCGGTGCGTCGCTCCCCAAGCCCTGTGAGTCGCTCCCCAAGCCCTGTGAGTCGCTCCCAAAGCCTTGTGAGTCGCACCCCAAGCCCTGTGAGTCGCTCCCAAAGCCTTGTGAGTCGCACCCCAAGCCCTGTGAGTCGCTCCCAAAGCCTTGTGAGTCGCACCCCAAGCCCTGTGAGTCGCTCCCAAAGCCTTGTGAGTCGCCCCCCAAGCCCTGTGAGTCGCTCCCCAAGCCCCGTCGAGGTCTTGCGTCGCCCCCCAGTCTTGAGTTTCAACCGTTTCAACCGAGCCTTGCGTTTCAACCGAGCCTTGCGTCCCCCCCCCGGTCTTGCGTCGCTCCCCAAGCCCGGTGCGTCGCTCCCCAAGCCCTGTGAGTCGCCCCCCAAGCCCGGTGCGTCGCTCCCCAAGCCCCGTCGAGGTCTTGCGTAGGCAAGGCAAGGGACAGCACAGTGGATACTGTACCCAGTTCGACCCGTCTACTAAATGCTGAGACGCCGACTATTACAAACACCCGACTAGCAGCAGTCTATCAGTGTCCAGTTAAATTCATCCTAGCCTGAGTGCGGCTCGTCCGCTGGGATGTCATTTTTCGGCACCGACATGACTCGCCTGAAAATTTCCGCGCAAAAACTCAAGACTATGCTTGTGGTTCCACCCCGTCGTGGATTTGGTTTTGTATGTATATTCGTCATCAGACAGTGCGTCGTGACATCTCGGTCAACTATCATATCTTGGACTACATTTGGTTGCATACCTAAATGGTGGTAACAGATTCATATAAATAGACAGCAGATACACATATATCATAAAGGTCATGGAGATGTCATTAAAAGGCCTGACAACAAATCCTAAATATAGTTGGTGTCCCAGCGTGAGCGGTACTCATAGAGACATATGCAATATAAGAAAAGTTTCCGAACCTTTTCCGGAGCCGTGTCGGAGAAGAACATGATAGGAGGCTCGCCATTGGAAAGGACAAGGGCAAACGAATGGGGGATCGAGCGGAGTTCTTCGAAACCTTCGTACCACTCTTTGACGGTCGGACCTGTGCTCTTGAGTACAATGACATCCACAGGCGTACCTGCCACGTCCTATTTGTTCCCTCTCTTTTCAGCACCTCTCGGAAAAATAAAACAAAAACAGTCCAGGCGACTTGCCTTGTCTCGATTGTAAAACCTGAGCACGGCATCCGTCAACTGGAAATACCGTCTCCGCCACGCGACCGACCCAGAAGTTTGCACGGTGACCCAACCGCTCAAAATGACGCTCCCTCCAGGCAACTGACTATCCCTCCGTCTCTTGGCGGCAGCCACGCGAGCCGCCTCCCTCCTCTCCACCGCCCTGCGCTTCAACTCGCCCTCGGCCCTCGCCAACTCCTCCTTCCTGCGTTCCTCCTCCAAACGCCACTCCTCCATCCTACGTGCCACCTCTGCACGTTTCTCCGCGTCGCGCCGTCGACGCTCCTCGCGTTCACGCACCCTTCTCTCTTCCTCTGCGCGCTCCTCCTCCTCCCGCGCTAGCCTTGCCGCCGCTTTGCGCGCCAGATCTTGCTCCAGCTGCGCTCGCCGCGTGCGCTCCTCCTCTTCCGCCTGTCGCGCTTCCCTGTCGCGCTGTCTCTTGATGCGCAACTGCCGCGCCACCTCTTCGCGCCGCGCTGCGTATTCCTCTTCTTCAGAGGCCCGCCGTGCGGCTTCGCGCTGCTCAGAGCGCGTGACGGGATCGCCAAAGTCAGGCGGCCCTCGTTGGGAGAGGAATGTGGCAGTAGACGTGGGGGGCGGTTCAGAGATGGTGCGTGTGACGAGAGGGACGGTGGAGCTGGACGGTGCGTGGGGGAGCGCCTTTTCGAGGTTTGGGGCTTCGAAGGAGGAGGAGGCGGAGGATGTGCGGGCCATCTGAGTAGGTTCGGTGAGGGGGCGGGAGCTGGAGGGAGGGAAGGGCATCGCGTCGAGGATTGCGCTGATAGAGAGATCTTCGAGACGTGAAATTGTCAACGTTGCCTGTGGACCCTACGAAAATGGAAGTGAACATTTAGGGGTGCGGTACGTACTGTAATGATGGGAGAATTACAGACCTTGTACCAAGACTGGACGGTGCGCGAGGCCATCGAAGTACGTGCTATTGACAAGTCAAAAGGCGAGTCGGCGATGAACAAAGGTGGTGGTTTAAATGAGACGGGCTCGCACCTTTTCGAAGACCTGATGTGCCATCCGGTACATAGGTGATGGTAGCGAAGCAGCTGTCGCCGTCGATAGCTAGGCGACAGAAAGCCAAGAACACAGATTGTTCTGACTCGGAAATATGCCGTTTCAGTTCGGATAAACCCTGGGAACCTGCTGCGGATAGCTTTAATCCTGGAGACCACTACACCACGTACACGTGCGACGTAGTAAAATGATCCAAGAGCACAGCATTTAGCCGCATAGTCGTTGGGAAGGAACGAAAATTGCCAACCTTTCCATAGGAGAGAGCAAGCCTATAGAGATGAGTTGGCAAGAGCGACAAAGGAGGTGAGACGAGGACGGACCAGTCAAGGGTACCCCGTTGGGTAATGCTTCGGTACGCCATCCGAATATCAGGATCAGTGGATTCAGCACCCGACGAGTCGGTGTGGCGAGCAATCATGGAAACCATCGCTGGCCTGGTTGACGACGATTCGCCTTTTTTGAAAAGGACAGAATATCAGACGTGGGAGGAGGAGGAAAAGAGACACACAGGGTGGTGAAACGTGGCAAGGAAGAAATTTGATGATTATTGTCCGAGAACAACTCGGGCGTAGATAAACTATAGCGTAAACCGTATCTCTATTACGCACACGTACCCCTTGGAAACGATTGACAGACAAGTCGTCCCCAACAAGACATTACACTTGGTGGTGTACAAGAAGAGGGTAGCGTGAGACAAAAGACGTTTGGTGAAGTGAACAGGTCGTCGTCGTGCATGAGGCCGATCTAGCCGAGGGGATTTCAAAATCACCCATACGATTTTACTTACAATTTCGGGACTATTGGTTCATGAATGGAACAGCTTATGGCTACTTTTCTGATGAATGCGAGCACTTTTTAATATATCGTTCATAAATGTCAGTACGAAGCCTCTCTCAGCACACGTGTTTTCGGCGTGCGTTGAACGTCACTTGGGTATCGGTAAACTTGGAATCCCCGTCGGGTCGGACGTGAGCATATTCCAAGCACGACGTGATGCAGAACCGGTGTATGGGCTTCCTTGCTTGACGATATGCTGATGAGCTCAACGGGCTCCCATCTCCCGCCATGCGGTCCGTGCGGCGCAGCGAACATCGTTAACTAGGCTCATCAACGTCAATGACATCCCCCTTGGTGAAATGTACGCCGCCGCCGCCGCCACAAAGGCATGACCAAAGAGAAGCTAGCGTTGGGTGTCGAAACATCTTCTTGAGCACACTCCCCCCATCCACGAAGACCAAAGTGGCGTCCAGGCGGTACGCATCTCGCGTTGATCGGGGGAGACTCGAGCGACCGCCAAGAGCGAATCATTGATCCGCCCATGAGGCTCTAATTACTTTTGAAAAAAAAAGGGTACTAATTATCAGCTGTGCTTCTACCATTGTGTATAAAATTACATACAAGGTCGACCAATTCTGAGCTTCGGGGCCAGGTTATTCGTTTCATTTCACGTCGAGGGAATTGTAGTACGCTGAGAATGTGACAGCAGGCATTAAACGCATTTGGGTGTCGTTTGATGATCACGACGGATGTAGTGACAATAGTTCTGTCAGAAGAGGGCGTGTGTGTGTGTGAGATTTGACCCGCGGAACTCGGAAAACAAATAGCTTCTGTTCTGAACCGTGAGTACGTACAATAAGATGAAGTTATTGTTGTTGAGGGCAGTTGTTATAAGCGGTTGCTACACTCGGCACGGATTACCGCGGGTCCTAGCCGAAGTCATTCATTTGTGTTGTGTTTAGTTTTTCTGGCGTCTATCGAGCCACAAGCCAAGAAATCGGTCTCTAAGGCTATGTCGTTCCTCTTCTCTTAACACCAATTATACACCGCCATGGTCCTAACTATGTTACACTATAAAACCCACCTCCCGTTGCCTCAAGTTAGCCTTAGCAACCCACCCACTCACATTCATTATTCCTTGCCTGGATCAAATTTTGCCCCTCCTTTTATCACACTTTGATTCTCTCCAAGTCTAAAATGGCTGGCCCAGTTGTCACCTATGTGTCCAGATCACCCAACACCCGCGACGAGTACCAGTGGCCTCGGTAAGTTTATGATCATAGTACTACATCGATCCCGTCTCTCATCATACCAAACCAAACCAGCCCCCAACGAAAGTCACACTCCTCTACGGCCAAGCACGTCGAACGCCGTCTGATACGCGCCTGGAAAAATCTCACTGGATCCGTGCGACGCAAAGAGCGCGCTTCCATTCTGCCTGACGGTTTTGTGCTCCTGAATGCCGCTCGCCGGCGGAGCCTATACATACCTTCCCCTGCTTGAAGTTTTTGGTTCCGAGTCAAGAGGCTAGCTCCTCGTACTTCGTACCAAGTTACACCAGCCATGTTGTCCATGACAACACCGCCTTCGGTTCCCCCTCCCCAATTGCCCCATTCCACCTCACCTCCTCCGATTCCGGTGGTCAAAAGCCATCGCGCCTGTGGCGCAGATTCCGTACACCTTCTGGGCCCCCCTTGAACGTTGTACTTTTTTTCTCTTCTTTTTCTTTTTTCGGCAAGGGGTGCATCCCATTTGCTTGTAGCTTCTATGATACATTGTTGTAAAACGTTTTCCACCCACAAATCGTATGATGCTGCAATCCATTAATTTATTTTACCGTAATCTACAGTTAACCCGAATTGTTTCCCGTTGTATCTCTTGTTGTGAATTGTGATTGTGAAGAATGTACAGTAAATTGACGCGAATTGAGACGTCCCTTGTGAAGGACCTCATTAATTTCGTGGTGTTCCATCAGTAGTCTAAGCGGGCACGGGCATGATCACCGAGCTTCGCATCGTCCCGAACACCACAGGGCTCAATCGATCAACACTGCTCGGCTAGGCTACGCAAGCGGCTGTTCTCAACCTCCAGCGCATCTCTGTGGTGGATGATACCCGATATTTCTCGTAGCACCTGTAACCAAATGGGGACACGTCAACACGACGACGACATTTGAGAGTGTGTATGCGTATATGCGCCTCCCGCGCGGTTGCGCATGTGCAGGCTTGCTCACCGAGTTTCCACGACGCAACTGGCTTCTTCCTTGTCCTGTAACCGTACCCTCGACGACACTACCACCGCGGTACCCGATGATATCCATCACAATCTACCAGGATTGGTTAACGACCACATTTCCAACACAGGCAAAAAAAAAAACAGATTTCCTTACAGACTGGCCACGGCGCAAAACTGCGTTCCTGTGGGTGTTGTCACCTTCGGGGGTCAAGGTCTCCTCCGGTTCCTGTTGAATCAATGTGGCGGGACAGATAGCGTCGGCTATCGACATGAGCGATTCTTCGCGTGTGAGTAGTACTAGCCCCGCGCGGCGGGACTGGCTCCTATCTTGTGGTCGTTTCCGTTGCGTGAGCAAAAACCGTTCCTTGTAGCTCTAGAACGTGAATGCGTGAACACGTAAACAGAGATGATGATTAGATCAAAAAGTTATTCATTTTCAATGATTCATCGATTCGTGGATGAGACGATTCTATGGTAACGTACTGCCACAGCCGCATTCGTCACCCTCTTGCTCGCAGAGAGATGTTGCGTCAGAGCGGCACCAAAAACGCTCAGGTTGGCGGGGTCGACACCCTCTGCAAGCAGTTCCTGACGTCGCTCGGCGTACCTTTGGTGGGTTCAAAGATGCGCGCGCGTTAGTCAAGGCAAGGCGAGCAGTCTGAGAACTCACTTTTGTCTGGTCACCTCCGGAACGATGACATATTCCTCAAACGGATCAAAAAAGATAGCGTTCTCGTTTGCCTATGGAAACGCAAACGCTTTCAATTCAACTGCCCGGACGTTGATCAAAACCCAAAAACAAACGACCTACGAGTTGGACGAGCCGCCTTGGGACATCCTTCTCCACGTGCGGCCCGAGCGGCACGAACGCGCTCTGATGTTGTCTCACTACAGTTACCCGACGCCGCCGCAAATGGTAATACAGTGAGCACAAAAAGGGGCACCACTCTCGCGTTGCCAAGCGGTAAACTTACTGAGGTCCAGAATAGCCGAGAGGGGAATCCGACTTGCCCCGTAGCTACATTCTTGACAAAGTTCGCTCAGTGCAAGGGACACACCTGCAAAATGGCCTGATATCAGTCCCTTTTTTTTTTGCTTACGTTTTGAGCGCACATCTAGTTAAAAAGTAGAACGAACGAGACACCGTACGTACCGCGCAGATAGGACCAAGCGACTTTCTTTGGCGATGTGGTCGGTCCGGACAAAGCTCCAGCGCGGGTGCCGCCAACCGGACTGTGATGAGGCCTTTGAGGAGCCCTTCGGAGGTTCGAAACGGGTTGTGTTTGCCCCGCACTGCGTGGGACGATGACGGCGATGATGAGGGAACTCCAGATGCGGATCACGATCGACTGCAAATACGAGAAGAATAGTCTTTGCAATGTGCCTCGCGACACTGCCCAGCAAAAGGTGGCGACGACACGAAGATAGAGAAGGAGGCGTGATGATCCGTTGACGTTCACGCCACAGTCGCCGATTCCACAATTGGCTGCTGCTGCTGGGGCCGTCGTGTCGTTGCGTGGGGGGGGATAAGTTGGAGCTGACTGAGCGCATATCACATCATTTTTGGTGTTCATGTTGCGGGTGAGGAGCAGCAGAAGGAAGGAGGGAGGGAGGGGCAAGGGATAGCTGGAGATAATCGAATCGTCGAATCGTCATCGACCACAATGGATTTATATCCCAAGCATCAAAGCGATTGACTTGTTCAAAACACAAATTGAACAAAGAGTTAAAATTTCACTTGTGTGGATGGAGAGTAAGAGGCCACCCACAGCGACTCATTCAGGAATAAACCCAAGTTACGACCATTGGACACCATTTTTGAACCTATTGAATGCCTAATATACCCTTGGAAAAACTATATTGTATGAAAAGTAGACCATCATCCCAAGCTTGAAATAATCGCCCTCCTTCGTGTCAATGATCACTCACATCAAAAACGCATCAGCCCAGTGTCTTAATACACCCTCTCCGATCTTTTCCGACTTGACATCGCGAACAATAATCGCAGCGTGTGCGTTGCGTGCGTCAGGCATGTACACGCGCTCCTTCTTCAGCTGTGGCAGCGCGTTCAGAGCAGCAACCATCCTGCTTTGTGCAGGGGTGATGCGTAGGCTCGGCTCAGGAACCGGTATGGACTCTGACAGCGTGACGCTGGACGAATCATCGACCATATCAACGGCGACGTGATCCTCTCTGCTCTCGAGCTGCCCAGGGACGTGACTAAATCGCTGCGTAGCAGGCGCGTCCTTACACTCGAGTAGCTTGATGCGCATGTGAGAATAATAAGATGCAATTGCAAACCTGAGGCTGACAAGAATAATCAAGGCAGGAAGGATAATCGGAACCAAAATAAGCAAAATCTGTATGCAGACCAATTGAATGGATTATTCCAGAATGTTCAGGTGGAAACGTACTATGTTGAATGGAAAAGGGGCATGAAAGCGGGGAGGAAGGGGCGGCCTGTAAGATTTGAACCACTTGAATGTGAAAGGGCGGGGGAAGGCCCTTTCATGCTTTGGTGGTGGTGTATCAGGTATATCAAAAGATCTTATGATCGGAAGATAAGTGGCGTCGTATTGTCTAGAGGAAGAATTAGCGTACAGGATGACGGAGCAGGGAAGCTGACGCACACCACAAGGCCGCTAGTCGTATGGTTTATGAATGGGTCCTTGGTGTCGACGTACGCTGTCATGTATGGCACTGTCCAGTCATTGATACTATATGGGGTACTAAATTAGTTCTCCATAAGTCAACGGTCATAGAAGGGGCTAACGCATTTGCATAGATTCGAATATGGGGAAATAGTTTGAGACCTCGATAGAAAACATGTTCTAGGACGATGGATCAATTGACCTGTACTGGTGAAGACGAAATCCCCTTGCCTGGATCTGCCATGACTTCTAGCAGGGATTTTCCAGTCTTAGACCATTTATCTGCGCCATAAAACTGCTTTCCTGTTCTACTGAAAAATCTAGGCACGATGAAAGAACTGCATTTTGACATAGTGGAAGGGTAGAGGAGGAGACCGATGTGGGGCGTCGCCATAGTATTGAAATTAACGGGAGCGACGGTTGAAAAGAACTCGCGTTGGTTGAGGATGCTATATACGGCACGAGATGAGCGTCAAGTAATAAGGACAGAGCAAAATGACATGACGCACCCGATAACATAACGCGCGAGCAGCCCTCCCATGCTATGTCCTGTGATGGAAAACCGAGTCACCGTCTTGCCCTCCTTTCCTAATTTCTTAACTTCTTGGTAGATCTGTACGAGATCGTGGAAACGGTCGTCAAACGTAAATTGACTCATTTACCTCAGTAGCCACTCGTTCTCCTCCCCAGTCTATGCCGTCAATGGTACACTCACCCCGGTTCGTCTCTGGAAGCATTACATGGAGTCCCACTCCATTCTGGTGCTTTGACGATTCGTTGGTGGATTGTTGGATAATGCGATGCATGGAAGCAAGCTGTGATGGGTTTCCCCGCAATCCGTGAATGAGAACGAGTAGATGGACATTTGTGGTGCCAGTGGTTTGGTCAGACATGACAACTGAGTTAGGTCGATTCTAAAAGGACAAATGGG
Organism: Lactifluus volemus; assembly: GCA_022376515.1. Classification (NCBI taxonomy): domain Eukaryota; kingdom Fungi; phylum Basidiomycota; class Agaricomycetes; order Russulales; family Russulaceae; genus Lactifluus; species Lactifluus volemus. The sequence continues at coordinate 19,872 of WTXI01000027.1, forward strand.
GAGGAGGAGGAAAACTGGTTCCCAGTCTTAGCCGTATAGGCACACTCCCGACAGAACGTGAAGTTTGGAAAAGGAGGCGCGAGTCGAGGGGACCTTTGGTGTGCACCGCTAGACGCACGAAGACGAGGAATAATGAGCGCGGGGTCGAGACGGTGATGACGGGCAGTAAAGCACTCGAGAAATAGGGACGAAAACAGATGCGGGAAAGAAGGGGGAACGGACGAAGGACAAAGCTTGGGTCCGAGCCTCAGGGGGTCTCTTAAAATTCCGTTCGCAGCCGATAAGAGACTGACGAGATGCCCATTTCTCTGGCCCCGTGCCATCGTGCTTGTCGGGAAATGCGGGGATAGAGGCAGTGTCGTGCTAGTTACTGTACGGTGAACTCGGGAGACTGTGACCGCCTTGCATACCTCGGCTCATTAGAGCTAATTCAATTTAGGAGTAAGCGCCCATCATCGGTTTTAACTCTCCCCCCGATAATTTTTATCACAAATTGCGTGTTAAGATGTCTTAGGCGATCACTAGGAGCGGATACTTCAATTAATCAAAATTAGCAGTTGAGGTTTTTCCTGATGGCCTAGAAATGTGAAAGAGTGCGGAACGGCAGGGAGTGTTCAACTATAACCCTCACTCAACAGTACCTGAACTTGTTATCTGTTCAAAAGGAAACTTTCGGGTTGCTCTGTGATGCCTAGTATGAGATCTATGAGATCTCGCTCATATTACTCAGCTGTTCTTTCTTGATGAGCGCAGCATCGCTTATCATGATCGTGCCCAACATCGTTGCCACCCCATTTATCGGAGCCCCACGGCCTCGAAAAACAGGCAACCATCCAGCACATTTCGGCACTACACTGTTCCATACAACATGCTGATGTGCTCGTGACGCAGAGTGGACATACTAACCAAATCCTGCCATAAAGAACGGAGAGGGAGAGGAAGAGGCTGCAGCTGCAAATGGCACTGCCCTTGGTGATTGATGTTGGATCCACGGATGTAATGGCTGCGCTGCGGGAACTCAAAGAGGAAGTCGGTACAAGAGTGTGTCTCATGTTCTCTGGCATGGCGGAGGCGCACTTACTTGCCACTCAGGAAGTGAGCGCTAGTGAGCGCTAGTGAGCTGTTGACGGTGTGTGACAGGTTTTGGGGCTCATACAGTAACTCACTATCCCCCAAATTTACCTTTTCTTATTTTTCTGAAATAGCGGCGCAGCCGCTCAAGCGCTTGTAACTCATTTTTCTGATACATGAGTGTGACGGTGTAGGAGGGTCAAGAATATGTGTCAAATCATCAAAACTTGAGTTCTATGATGTCATTATGCATACGATGTAGCTTACTCTAATCCATTCTGTCTACCTGTCAAAATCGTCTACCTTATGAAGAAAAGTCGACAAACGTCTCGTCTTGGATCCAAGAATCGCGTGTCTCCACCAGTCCATGATCACATAACAAACACATCGGCCCAGTGTCTCAATACTCCCTCTCCGATCTTGTGGAACTCCAATTTCTTGATATCGCGGGCAATAATCGTTGCGTGTGAGTTGCGTACATCAGGGATGTATACGCGCTCCTTCTTCAGCTGCGGCAGCGCGTTCAGAGAAGCCATCATCCTTCTTTGTGCAGGGGTAATAGGCGGGCTCTGTTCAGGGATCCGCACGGTGTCCTCTGACAGCGCGGGCCCAGCAGGATCATCTTCCATGTCAGCGACGATGTCCTCCACCTCGGGCTCGAGTTTCGCAAAGACGTGAATAAGCCGCTGCGTGGTAGACGCGTCCTCGGTCTCGAGTAGCTTGATGCGCGAACGAGAATGGTGGGACGATATCGAAAGTCTCACGATCACGAGACTGAGGAAGGTAGGAAAGAGAATCGGAAGAAGAATGAGCGAAACCTGCACGCGGGCCGATTGAATGCCTTGTCTTCGGAATGTTCAGCTGGACACGTACTATGTTGAATGGAAAGGGGGCCTGAAAGCGAGGGGGAAGGGGTGGCCTGTAAGATTTGAACCACTTTACGGTGAGTGGACGGGGGGAGGTCCTTTCACGTTTGGGTGGTGGTGTATCAGGTATATCAAAAGATTTTACGATCGGATAGTAGGTATCGTCGTAATCCCTAGGGAAGAATTAGCATACAAAGTGATAGAGCAGGAAGCCGACGCACACCACAAGGCCGCTAGTCGTATGGTTTATGAATGGGTCCTTATTATCTACATACGCAGTCATGTATGGCACCGTCAGATCATTGATGCTGCATGGTATTAAATTAATTCTCTATATGTGATGGGCGGAGGACTTACGCATTTGCGTAGATTCGAATATGGAGGAACAACTTGAGACCTCGGTAGAAAACATGTTCTAGGGCAATGAATCAGTTGGCCTGTACGGGTGAAAACAAAAACCTCCTTGCCTGGATCTGCCATGACTTCTAGCAGGGATTTTCCAGTCGTGGACCACTTATCTGTGCCATAAAACTGCTCTCCTGTTCTACTGAGAAATCTAGGCACGATGAAAGAACTGCATTTTGAAATAATGGAAGGGTAGAGGAGGAGACCGATGTGGGGCGTTGCCATAGTGTTGAAATTAACGGGAGTGACGGTGGAAAAGAACTCGCGCTGGTAGAGTATGCTGTTTACAGCGGTTCAGTCGTGAGCATTCAGCAACAGCGACGGGACATACCCGACAACATAACGCGCGAGCAGCCCTCCCAAACTATATCCTGTGATAGAAAACCGGGTCACCCTCTTGCCCTCCTTTTCTATTTTCTCAATTTCTTGAAAGATCTGGACGAGAGCGCTTGAATGGGTCGTCAGCTCAGCTCAAGGTAAATCGCTCACCTCAGTAGCCACTCGTTCTCCTCCCCAGTCTATGCCATCATAGGTACTCTCATCCCGATTTGTCTCCGGAAGCATTACATGGAGTCCCGCTCCATTCTGGTGCTTTGATGATTCGTTGATAGATTGCTGGATAATGCGATGCATGGAAGCAAGATGTGACGGGTTCCCCCACATTCCGTGAATGAGAACGAGCAGATGGACGTTTGTGGAGGTTTGGTCAGACATGACAAGTAGGTCGATGCTGAAAGTACAGAGGGAAGGAAGCACTTTTAGCTGTCGGATCAGGGCCGCGCATGATCGCGGCCTCGGCAGGATTAGAGGACTGACCGACCGACCGATGAAAGTGTTCACGAAACGATCATTACGTGAGCCTCAGCCTCAGTGTTGCAGTGTCCGTTGCGAATCTGCTTTGCTGAGGTTGACAACTTGACTGAGGTGTCGAAAAGCGTGAAAGTGGAAAGCGGGCAACGCGGTTACCGTGTGGCCTGGCAAGACCGCGAGCGGCAGCGGCACGCGGATATGGGCCATTTCCAGGCCACGTCGCTCCCGCCCTTCTTATTCTTCTCTCTCCTCAGACCCAGCTGCGCTTCAAAACGCACTCGCACTCTTTTTTTTTTTGATATCACAATATATCTTACATATTTCTATCTCGAAACCAATATTCATTAATGGCTCAACCAATATTTGAAGACCATCCCCTTCGGGATTACCTCAGACGTTCGTTCTTCACCCTAGCTCACACTGTTTCACATCATCATCTTACCTTCACCCGTCTCACAGAATCAGGCGATGTCTTCGACCCAATACCCGGCGCCATGTCCGACCTTCCAGATCCTTTCTCCGAAGACCCCGCGGAGCATCCGTCGGACGCGGACCTCAGGCTGAGGTCTTGGTTACCTGCACCCATATTGCGCCTCGCGGAGGTAAGTCTACCATTGTACCTATCGTATCGGAGGTGCTGCTCTGTTGGCACGTCCGTGCTGCATCGTTGTGCGGGCGAGCGCGATCTTTATTAAGCCTTCAGGAGCTCAGCGATGGAATAGACGTTTTCATCCACAAAATGACTGTATCCCACTATCTATCACGCTAAACGCCTTCATTTTCAGTTCCTCAATATTATCGTCACCTCGGTGCAGAACCACCACTCAATCGGCCAGGAGTTTTCTGAGAGGTTTAAATACGATGTCATATCATCCTCCCTTCTCTCTTCCTCCATAACCTCACCCACTTCAACTCGACGACGCTCATATTCTGACGATTCCACCTCTCATGATCCTGATCCGACCGCTAGGACAGCGTCTTCGCCGCCACCAACAGGCCATCCCGTGACTCACTGCAGTTCTGCATGGTCCCTAGCCCTTGTTGGCTTATGTCTAGTTTCCCTCGCCTTTGATTGCTTCCTATTATGTATCTCTATCGGAACCATATTTTATTACATGGAATCTTCTCCTGTCGATTCTGGATATCTAACCGATTTTATGACTCCTGTAGGTGCCCAGTCCCCTCACTGCAATCACACGCTAACATAGACCGTAGACCTTGGACGCGCTTAATAATCTTATTGCTGCAGCACACCTATGGGACTCTACCGTACAAGAGGCCATTAATCTTCTTGAATTCGAAGAGAGCGTGTACGTAGTAACCAACCGATCATTCTTCCTTGGATTGACGATTCCTTCAGGACACCCTCCCTCTCGCCTTGTTCATCCCTTCGCGTGGCCCTTCATTCTTCTCTCCAGAACACGCAAACTCAGTCCGACAACGTCAGACATGTTCTTGTCGGGCTCACCTCACCCTCTGCGCTCGCCCAGCTCTCCGAGATGTATGCACCACCATCGCCCGTGAAACCTCAAACCCCACTTTATATGCGCCCCGGTTTTACCACAGCGTCATCCCATATGCGGAGTATCTCAACTCCGTCGGAAAACCGTACAACGTGGAACGATAGCATGCCGTATAGTTACGCAGCACTTGCGAGGGCCGGTAGCCCAACTCGGCAGTCCTTGAAGCGGTGGGAGAAGCGGAGGTCCGATGTATCCGCGTTACTCCTGCGACCAAGTGATATGACGATGAGTGCTCCCGTCACGCCACGACCAGGAAAGCCGTTGGAGGGCGTTGAGGAGGAGAGAGGCAGCTATTCGGATACACGCAATGTCTCTGAGCAAGAGGATGATGCCGAGAATGTGGTGGTGCCACCTGAAGAGCGGGGACAATTCGCATCCGCGGCTTTGGAACTTCAGCGGCAAAAGCGAAGCAGGGGAATCGAAGCGTTCATCCCTTCTACCCCTTTACCGCGCTCAACACACATCACTCGTCTGGCGAGCAGATCTTCGTCTTCCAGTCCATCTTCCCCACGTTCCTCGTTTCACGCCTCGCGTTTCACGGCAGTGCAGGTGCCGCGACACCCGCTCTCTCTTTACTCACTCACTCACGCTCTAAACGGCGCGTTGGCTGCGCGGCGCTACGCTGCGTCGCATCTGTTAGCTTTGCGATTTGGGGGTGGAGATAGCCAGGATGACGGCGAAAACTACTGGGACGACGTCCGTTCGGTGATGATACTCCTAACGACCGCACTCGCCAACGCAACTGCTCCTCTGGTCGAAGCGCTTGACGCGAGCGAGCGCGAGCGTTTGGGCAAGGAGAATCCGACTCCCCCTAAGGAACACTCTCCTTCCTCAGAATTTCTTGCGCAGCCCTCATCCGAGCCTCGGCTGCGGCAAGTCCAAAAGGCGTCGTTTGCGCCACTGCCAAGTCACCTATCACGGTTCGCAGCGCACGTCGACGGGCTTACAAATGCCCTGAATGACGCACGTTCTCACCTCGAATCGTGTGTCGCGTCTCTGCGCGACGGCTATGCCGCCGATGTCCCTGAGTCTTTCAGTGACCCGCAAAAGGCACCTGCGTTGCAGGCCTACGAACGTCTACGGCGGGAGCTTGGACTCGCGCTACGAGAGTGCGAGCGCGGGCGCGAGCCATTGCTAGAACTTCTGCGGGCGCCTTCCCCGGTGGACGACATTGACGCCGAGGACGAGGACGAGGATGGTGTGCCGGCGCTCGGCCTAGACGTGGAGAGCTCTGACTCGGAAAAGGATGCGGGGCACGTACGGTCGCCCTCGCCTTCGCCCTTCGCGCTGCCTTCTTCGCCAACGGACGCATTGCTCGTGCAAGAACAAACCGATGATCACATGCTTCAAGGGCATCATCATGGGCACGATCGGGAACACGGTGTGCTTGTCGTCGGGCTGGAGCGTCTCCCACCCCCTGGTATCGAACAGGTCTTCGAAGCGGAGGCAGGCGCAGGCGCGGATGGCCCACGGCCCCGTCCACGCTCGAAGCTGTCGCGTGCGGAGCGCATCGCGGCGGCTAAAGAGCGACGCGCGAAGGCACTGTCCGGGCTTGGACTGTCGATTGTTGGAGACCAGGCCGGTGGTGCTAGTGGACCGGACGGAGAGCGGTGGGGTCCCGGAGGGGACGTCGTGCAGGAACTCAAGGACGTTATTTGGAAAGTGGGTGAACAGAGACGGCAGAGGGAACAGCAACACCAAGAACGACAACAGCGACAACGACCACAACAGCTCACGGTGACAACCGCCGTCGCCGCCATGCGAGAACCATCAGATTCGACAGACGACGTGTTCACGCCACTGTCGAGTTGATGCACACACTTCTCCGCCACCCCCGCCCCGCCTTCCGCCGACAATAGCTTGGCCATCTCAAATATCGTGTTTCCTTGCCAATGATCACTCGATGAATTCTTTCCTATATCGTCCCGTCCCGTCCTGTCGCGCCGGGCTTGGTTCTTCCTCCTAGAAGATGGTTCGCGATGGCAACCTCCTTTCTGTGGAGAGAAGAACTGTATAGTACCATTGTTTCCATTCCCTTCAAAAAAAAGTTAGGCGCGTTATGCGGGAAGAAGAAATTCGGAGTGATGATGGTTATGCTATGCTAATCCATGCTGTTTGATGTGTTGGTTAAGATGTCATCGCTTGTCTACTCGCTCGTCTGTCGTCTTGGTACGATTGTTGTCCATACCCAAGGGTTTGTCTTGGCTGGCTCGCCATCCATCTACGTAGTACTACGTACAAGTCTTGATTTTTTCCCACGACCCCAGCAACACTGCCCTCGAATACGATATAAATCATATGAGGGTATCAGCGTCGAACGGAAGTGCCAGTGACGTGCTGAACAAGCAACGCGGACTCCCGCGCGCGGAGGAAGAACAGACGAGTCCGGCAAGTTCCTCGGGGATGCCGCGGCGGAAGGTCTCGGGGGTGGCAGTTGTCAAACTTTCTCATGCTCACGGGAAAGCTTTGGACGTCGCTTCTCCTGCCAAAGAAAACAGGATGTTCGAGACAGTTTCAAGTTGATCCGATTCCAAAACTGAACAACATGTGGACGCTGCCAGTGGCGGCGGTTCCCAGGCAAAATCATGGCAATTGAAGTTGGGAAGAAGCCGTTGGGAAAAAGAGAAGGTACTGTAGTGCTGTAGCATGCCCAATCACTACGTGGGTAGGGTATTTCCGATACTCCCATTTCTCGGTCTCATTTCTCTCAGTAAATTGTGGGGGTTAGTACAGCCGAGGGATTAATGGCAAAGCATGTGACTGAGAGGGCAACCGGTGCTTGTACCCCGATATTTAGTTACTTGCTACCTGACAGAGAGGTTCATATAGGTATGTAGTATATGATGGGCTCTCCAGAGATGTCAGGTTTTGGGGGCCGATGTTCGTTTCGTGGGTGGTGGCATTGTCTCTCACCCCTTGCCCCGGCTTTGCCGTGGGAAAACCGCACATGGTGGTGGTTGCGGATAAAGGAGCCCCCGATTTCGTGCCAAAACTCGATGCCAAGTGAAACGCATACACTCGTAGTTGATACGAGGGGGAATACAAATACATCATGCGGCGTTGTACGCGAATGTATTCGACATTTTAACAGAGGCTCACAAGTCAGCATCAATTTGAGCCTGGGAATTGAACTTAATCTACGCCAGGCAACCATTGACCCTGAAATACATTGTATTGGGACGCAACATGATGAAGAAGATGGTGGAACTGGATAGCTTAATTTTTACAATAACGGCCACCCATTTCGTGCCAGGCCACAGTCAAATGATTGAGGGTTGGTTGTAAGCATCCCTGTACACCAACGAGTCCAGTTCAAACCAAGTAAAACAATAACCAAATGAGGGCAGAGATTTTAGAGGGAATAAAAGAGTAAACAACTGCATCTATCAAGGTAAATTGTAAACGTCATGATATACTGTAGCCCAATTTGATCCGTGTACGCAGTTCGAGAGATCAAGCCGGGTTTCATGCTCGCCTGCAATCCAAACAGTGCTAGGGGTATGAAGACACCGCCTGTGAAGGTCAGGAATCCACAAAAAAAGTTCTTTCTTTTCTCCCGGGCCATATATCCAACCGTCACGATCGATGAGGGGTTGGTCCGTAAAATAGGAGCCATCCTGTGACGATGCAACAGATCTGACTGATTTGGTGTGTCCTGTTGCCGCATCCCACACACGAATCGTGTAATCGCGCGAGGCTGATGCGATACGCTGTCCATCCGGCGAGAATGCAACAGAATTGACCCAGTCGGTGTGTCCAGTAAACGGACCTGCTACAACATGTCCTGTTGCCGCATCCCACACACGAATCGTGCAATCGCGCGAGGCCGATGCGATACGCTGTCCATCCGGCGAGAATGCAACAGAATCGACCGATTCGGTGTGTCCAGTAAACGGACCTGCTACAACATGTCCTGTTGCCGCATCCCACACACGAATCGTGTAATCGCACGAGGCCGATGCGATACGCTGTCCATCCGGCGAGAATGCAACAGAATTGACCGATTCGGTGTGACCAGTAAACGGGCCCACTACGACATGTCCTGTTGCTGCATCCCACACGCAAATCGTGTAATCGAGCGAGGCTGATGCGATACGCTGTCCATCTGGCGAGAATGCAACAGAATTGACCGATTCGGTGTGTCCAGTAAACGGACCTGCTACAACATGTCCTGTTGCCGCATCCCACACACGAATCGTGCGATCGTGCGAGGCAGATGCGATACACTGTCCATCCGGCGAAAATGCAACAGAATTGACCCAAGAGGTGTGTCCAGTAAATGGGCCCTGTCCTGTTGCCGCATCCCACACACGGATCGTGTAATCGTGCGAGGCCGATGCGATACACTGTCCATCCGGCGAGAATGCAACAAAATTGACCCAGCCGGTGTGTCCAGTAAATGGGCCCGCTATGACCTGTCCTGTTGCCGCATCCCACATGCGAATCGTGCAATCAAGCGAGGCTGATGCGATACATTGTCCATCCGGTGAGAATGTAACAGAATTGACCCAGTCGGTGTGTCCAGTAAATGGGCCCGCTACGAACTGTCCTGTTGCTGCACTCCACACACGAATCGTGCCGTCAGACGAGGCCGATGCGATATGCTGTCCATCCAGCGAGAATGTAGCAGAATTGACCCAAGAAGTGTGTCCAATAAACGGGCCTGCTACGACCTGTCCTGCTGCTGCATCCCACACACAAATTGTGCAATCGTCCGAGGCCGATGCAATACGCTGTCCGTCCGGCGAGAATGTAACAGAATTGACCCAAGAAGTGTGTCCAGTAAATGGGCGTGCTATGACCTGTCCTGTTGCCGCATCCCACACGCGGATCGTGTAATCGCGCGAGGCCGATGCGATACGCTGTCCGTCCGGCGAGAATGTAACAGAATTGACTGATTCGGTGTGTCCAGTAAATGGGCCCGCTACGACACGACCTGTTGTCGAATCCCACACGCGAATCGTACGATCGTCCGAGGCCGATGCGATACACTGTCCGTCCGGCGAGAATGCAACAGAATGGACCCAGTCGGTGTGTCCAGTAAATGGGCCCACTACGACACGTCCTGTTGCCGCATCCCACACCCGAATCGTGCAATCGTGCGAGGCCGATGCGATACGCTGTCCGTCTGGCGAGAATGCAACAGACCTGACCCAGTCGGTGTGTCCAGTAAATGGGCCTGCTACGACCTGTCCTGTTGCTGCATCCCACATGCGAATGGTGTCATCGGACGAGGCCGATGCGATATGCTGTCCGTCCGGGGAGAATGCAACAGAATTGACCCAAGAGGTGTGGCCAATAAATGGGCCCGCTACGGCATGTCCTGTTGCCGCATCCCACACGCGAATCGTGCGATCGAGCGAGGCCGATGCGATACGTTGTCCATCTGGCGAGAGCGCAACAGAAGTGACCTCTTTGTCATGTGCGTTAATGGTCATTTCCAGTGCTGGCCAATGAGACAATTGCCCACGTTCAAATGTCAATGTCTGAGCAAATCGGTGAAAGTATTGACTGAAGACAAGGGAAGAGCTTGGGGCGAAAGGGAGCGCAGAAACATAGATATGCGGAGCACTCCTTGCCACCGCCATTCCGAAGTACCGCACAAACGTGGATGCGTCATTCACCAATTCCAACAGATTCTTTACTCCCGTTTGCGAGCCCTATTTCAATTTTTCGCAAGTCACTACATGTAAAATCGAATTATAGGATACACGTACCTCCTGCTGCAACCATATCAACAAAGATGACAATGCTGGTAAAGCAAGGCCCACACTGTTCTTCATACTAAGAACCTCTAGCCAAAACAGAAACTTGTCCTCGAACAGGAATCGAAGTTTCGTGAACAGATCGTGCTCGAAAGCGAGATGTTCTAGGTGTCTGTCCCAGAAAATGCAGGAATACGATAGAGCAGGTGGAATGTGTTTGGAAATTCGAGATTCAACGTCTGGAACGTCGCTGTTGGCAAGATATGATGACTCCAGTTCGCAAATGTTGAATTTAAGTTTATCAACCATTAAGCCAAGGCAAGAATGTGCCAATTGATGGTGGGCATCGTTGAGGTCGACATAAAACACACCACTCTTCTTATTCGTCAGAAAGTCGTAGAATGAGGTGTGGAGAGGAACGATCGGCTGCGTTCGATCAGATGATGCCACATTGCTCAGTAGCGAGCCAAGGTAAGAGAGAATTCCAAGAACAAGCTCGGAATCGTCGGGGTCATCTTTGGATGCATAGTGTCGCAGTGTGATCAGGGATTCGATAGAGAAGGGCTGGACCGCAGCAAGAAGCTGTCCCATCACGGACCGAAATACCGCATGTGCTTCAGGCGATTCGAAGTACTCCTTGAGAACTTCTTCGTATAAGTTGTCCAAGGGTCCTTGTCCAGTCTGCCCTCGAGCGCGTCCCAACAGGCGCTCTACGCACTGTGCCTTGCTAAGGCCAAGCCTGGCAGAGCTCTTTATGAACCCGCATGCAACGGCTGCCCATTGAAAGACACCCTCTGCCGCCACTGTCAATTTGACTCCATGGGCTTCGAACACGGCCGGAGGCAGCTCGCTTCGAAGATACATGCCAATATCTTGCTCCGTCTTGGCTAGTTTGGTATCATTTATGGAGAGGGTGCGGACAGACAATGCGCTGGCGAATGCAGGTTCGATGCCATTCTCGGGCCTCGAGGTTATGAGAACACGGAAGTTTGACGGCAGTTCGGAGAGGTGACGAGCGAGAAAGATGTGCAATCCTTTTTTCTCGATTGAATCTCCACTCTCGTCCAACGCGTCGATAACGATAAGGATTGGGTCGTCCAATTCCAGGTTCTTGAGCGGTTCAAGGAGGAGGCATTCAAAAAGTGTAGGATAGTCGCGAGTGTGACAAAGAGATGAATTTTCTTTAATGGCCTTCCCAAGGGCGAGCTTGAATGCAGGAATGTGATGGGAGAGATCGCGTGCAAGTGTCGTGAAGAGCTGGTATGCCTTGCCACTGGACCCTTCCCCTCGCCGAAAAGCAAAGTAAGAGCCGAGATACGTCTTCTTGAACCGACGTGCGACTTCATGTGCTATCGAAGACTTTCCGGTGCCGGCCTGGCCGAGGATGATGAGGGTATGTTCAGATCCGGGATTCTTGACCCACTTGAAGATGTAGTCGAGAAAACCGTGGCGTGTGCCTTCGAGACAGCGCTTCTCATCGCCGAATGGCCAGCCTCCGGCATAAGGCAATCCTCTGATGATTGCACCACATTCTGCGTGCTCATTGTCAGATCGACGATCCTACTCTCTTGTGACTAGAAAAACTACCCACCTTCTAGTTCTTGGTTTGACAAGTTGCGCTGTTGAGTGAGTTGTGGCAAGAGAAGGAAAAAATTCAGGTTGGCCTGCATAAACGTTTGGAATGAGCGAAAGGGATAATGGTACTTCCGACGGACCTGGTATACTTGAAGAATGACCGACAATTTTGAATCATATTGATTGACGTTCTTCAATAAATCGTTACGAAGAAGGACCATCTTGATTCCTTTTACTTTAGCACATTCTTTCAGCGCGGTCTCAATCCCATGCAAGTCGCTTGATTTGGATTAGACCATGACATATCTAGTAAGAGGAAAAGGCACCTCTGAAAAGACTCAAAGATAGCGAGCAGGTCGGATGGCAGCTCTTCTAACTTCAAACCATGGTTTTGGCACATATTGCCAACATTGACAATGACACTCCCAACTTTCACTAGTTTCTCCATCACCAGTTTCCACTCTCCCTTGCACTGCTTGACCTCCTAATATACTATCATCAACACAAAGATGTTTAAGGTCGGACGGGGCACTCACATCCCACATTTTGAGAGCCTGGAGAATGAGGCTCGCGGCCGGAGAGATATAAGGTATCTTTTTAGCCAAGGAACTGAGCTCCTTCAAGGCCGAAAGAGTTGGCTCTATCGCGCTAATCACAAGGTCAGTCCCTCCAGCGATCGGCTCCGATGGGGCAGGATTGGTGCGATTAGCAGCTGGACAAGGCACTGGTGAGCGATTGGAAACGACACATGAACGTAGTACACACAGATAGGGTGATTATTGCTGGTGTCGGAATTACGGGAGCTTGGAACACGTTTCCTCCAGATGGACGACATATTTCGACTTGGTTTTGAAGATGACGATGAGACGAGCGAGCGAGTGGGAACGTGGCGCCTGGCGTAATTTGCACAGCCTTTGCGCCTTTGCTCTCGCACACACAGCCTTCTGAAGTTAACCTCTCAGGTTGTTTCCATCTTTACAAGTGCTGACATGTGAAACGCATGAGTACACATGTATCGCAGATATCGTCGAAGCCCTAGGACCCTCGAGTTGCTCAAGTTTTCATCTATTCGCATGTCTGTGAACAAGCACGTGCGTCACAGAGATCACACGTGTTCTTAGCGCTGAAGTATTAACTGCAAGGCAAATGCCGAAACCTAAAAGTGGTGTCGGGTCTGTCAACATCAACAAAGGATTAGACCGCCACCGATTTCACCCCGATGGCCCCCACAAAAAAGTCCAAGGCCGCAAAATCGACAGAGTCAATCGCAGCACGTCTTGCTCTTGTCGTCAAGTCAGGCAAGTACACCCTCGGCTATAAATCTGCCCTCAAGCAGATGCGTAGTGGCAAAGGTTTGTCCAATTCCGTTGCGTTGCGCCCGGGACTGGAGCCAGAGGCTGAGAAGGTCCCTATGCTGACGTGCTTTCCCCTTTCTATGTCCCTTATATAGCCAAGCTGGTACTCATTGCTGGCAATTGCCCCCCTCTACGCAAGTCTGAGATCGAGTACTACGCCATGTTGTCAAAGACAACCGTTCATCACTTTGCAGGAACGAATGTTGCTCTTGGTACCGCTGCGGGCAAACTTTTCCGCGTTGGGTGCGTGCCAAGCTATTTAGTTATCGTCATGAGTCAATATTGATACGAAAATGTCGGCAGTGTCATGACTATCACCGATCCTGGTGATAGTGATCTACTCAGTGTCGCTGAGACGGCGGCAGCATAAAACCGTCCTTTCGTTCATATGTTCTCCGGCATTTCCTATGGTTAGGCACTATGAGAATCTACACGTTTGGTCTACTGGTTCCATCATTGTTACGTATGCCACTACACACAGTGAATACCAGAAGGGAGTGAGAAAGAGAAAAGAGATGCAGACATCTCGAGAGCTGATTTGGGTTCACTTTCTGCATAATCCGTTTTCGAGCTAGAATGTTTTCCATCGTGGAAGGTCACCTTCGGGGATAGGCTCAGACTGCGAGCGATAAGCAATAATCATAATGAGATGTACCTTGTCTACGATGCTTGAACCAAGGAACGCTGCCAAGCCGTCCCCTTCTCCCGGTATTCTGCAAAGTATTCTGGGACCTTGACAATTCGAATCTGGTTTGGTTGCATCTCATTGTGCTGGCCGACGTTGCTTAAACGAAAGAGGAAATATGAGTTTGTAACGCTGGGGAAATACCTCCATTATGGATGAGCATAAACGTAGATAGAGAACCGACGAAAATTTTACCTTTGGCGTGTGTCGCAACATCTCCCGTCACCATTAGGCCAAGCCGAATGTACTGCCGCTGTTCCACATCCGTAAGCCTGAACAGCATGACCAACCACATCCTGCAACGTCAACGACATTCCATCACTCTCTGGGCTAACGTGCTCGTCGGGCGGGAGGCCATCTCCGAAATAAAGGAGGTTCCCTGTCGAAAACAGAGGCCCGGGGTCGCAGAACACCAATGGCGTTCTCGTTTTGACCACTTTCTCGTGCCTGTTCCGTCGCCGCGGCGCTTCATGCCGCTTCTGGATAACGCGGGACCAACCCGACCTGCCGCCACACCTGCCGCGCGAGCGAGCGCCCGCGCAGCGGTGACGGACGTGTTGTTGCGCAGCAGGTGAGCGAGCGAGATAGCGTTCGTAATGGCGCACGCTGACGCGTGCCGTCGCTCGAGCGCCGGGCGAGGGGGAAACCTTCGTAGATCGGCGTTACGTCCGTCACGGTGTCGTCGATGTTCGATTGTGACACCTGAGGCCTGAGAGCGCGCCTACGGCGCAGAGCTGCGCACATGGGATGCTGAAGGTGTCCACGTTGAAACGCCCGAAGAAGATCTGGGCGCGTGCGTTCGTATGTGTCGCGCGGGAAGAGGGAGAGTAGGACGAGAAAACTCGTTTTGTACGCGTCGGAGATGGAGTCCCGTAAAGAGGACATACTTCCTGTGATTGTGATGTTAATAGGGACGTTTTATGTTGATTCCAATGGTTGAAAAGTAAATTTAAAAAAAAAGTGGAAAAGATGGACGTACCTCTACTGTACTTCATAAAGTTAAAGTCGCTAATTTGGTAATCTGCGAAAGGCCATGAGACAATGATTTTTCCCTGTCCTGCCGCGAACGCATCGTCCATCAGGTTGGGGACTGACGCATACTGACGAGGTAGTTCTGTGACTTTGAGGCTTTGCAGTTGGGACACGGCGGACGCGGAGGGACTGTTGGACGTCGACGGGCCAGCTTCCCTAGATCCCCTAGCAGATAACCTCTGACTCGACGAACGGGTGGAACCTTGTTTTGAAGGGCTGGAAGCAGTACAGTAACCTCCCCTTTTCCACATGCCATGGGGGCCAACGGTAGGCGCCAGCCGATAAGCGCTGACGTCACCCCATCCCAAACTCCTAGGGTAGTACAAAGCGCTCATGTCGCCATCAGCGGACGAACGCGGCATCGTAAAGATCCCCAGTGAGGCTTAGTTTTTTTGGGCAAAGGGGGCTGGCCTAAAGTAGGACAATTCCCCATACAGTAAATGGCAGTCAGCCCCTCTGCCTTACGTTTCGAAATCACACACCCACCGTACAGCGACGTAGTTCGTAAGTTAAAAGTCTTCCCCTCACCGGCAGTGCACGAGAACTGAAGCGATGGCATGTATAGATACTGTGTATACGACCTAACCTTTGGGGTTAGCAACCGAGTATTTCAGAGAAGAAATTAAATCTCACCGTAACTAGTACTGTACCTAGATCTTATCTGTGATCTGCATGAGGTGTGCGATGTTGCCCTCGTCGTCTTGTGCATGAACGGGCACAACCCCAGCTGCGAAAGTCACTCTCCATCGGGTCAAGGTCAGTTGTGCTAGCTAGTAGGCGAGTTGAGTGATAAAAAGCCCTGTGCGTCCGCATTCCACTGCACCAAGTTCAGTAATAATCATACGACGTCATGCCGGAAACCCAATAGCAATAAGGGGGAACTGCATTTCTTCCGCTGTCGTTTCACGTTTGCGTATCCAGAAGCCGCAAAACGAAACCGCGGTTTGTCTGCGTCTAGGAACACATCCGAGTCCTTTTTTTTTTCACTCTGCATAGCGTCGGTTAGTATTCCTGACAGAGGCTCAAGGACATCCAGAATTCTCAAAACTCTCTGGGCGACTCGTGACGGATAAGCCAAAAGTTCGGGCGAGGTGCAACTGCGAGCGACTCGAATGACCAGTTCTAGCACAGGATGTGGTGGATTGTTTCACTACGGCCAGAATCCAAGGGAACCAAAATTTCTAAGCGGGATGTGGCTAATAAGTTACTCTTTTGAATAACACGTTGTTGGGTCTTCTCAAGAACAAATCATCGACTGTCCGAAATTCCTATAGTCCGAGTCACGTGTTTCATCCTACAATCGACGACCCCTTTTACTTGGTCCACGCGTGCGTGGTCTGTGGGGTAACAAAGATCATTATCATTTCTATGTGTCAGTTTGTTGTCCATTTAACGTACCGCGCGCCGTCTTGATACTACACGCTTCCCTGCCCCCCCCCCCAAAAAAAAAAAAAAACCTACGCATAAACACTGAAATAGATAGGGGGGTTGCGATTTCGTTTTTTGAAAGGAGGGGGGACTAGATGTCGACCACAACGCCCTGAGGCTTTCATATATGTGTTGTCAGAATAATCACCAGAAGCGAAATATAACAAAAAAAAAAAAAAAAGGTTAGACACTATTACCGAGAGGAGGATGCTGAGTCCAGCGGAAAACATGACAAAGACCAAGAGGAGGATACCACCGAGGGCGAAAAGCGCGGCAAGGTCCAATGTATAGATGCCAAGGACAGCGACGAAATTGATGATGGCAAACTCGGAGACGAAGATGCCGACGACGACCAAGATCATAGCACACGCCAAGAGGAGGAGCCCGGTACTGGCTAAAATCATCACCTCTGGTGAGATATTGACTGAAATCGGTGATAGTGGTATCCCTCTCTTCTTGGTGTCAGTGTTGACGTTTGTGCTTCCCTTTCTGACTCCTCCTCCTCCTCCTCCTCCTCCTCGAAAATGGATTTGCCAATCGATGGACGACGCATTCATTTCTAAACATGAACGTTCCATATTTCTTTCAAAAAGCGCAAAGTTATATTTGTTCAAGTTGCCAGTCGTGTTTTTGTTTTTTTGTTGCTCCGAAGTATTGTGAGAAGAAGAAGAATAAGGCATCGTTTGGTGGTGGTGGTGGTGGTGGCTGCAAGTAGTAGTAGTAGTAGTATAGTAGTAGTGGATGAGGCTATTATAGGAGGCCCCAATGATGTGATGGTCCCTATTACCACATAAACCGAGCCGCCTGCCCGGCGGATCCGTCTACTACTGTATCTCTCCTGTGCCGCCTAAGTATCTATTTTCTACACTTTTACTCGGGCCCCAAACACGTCTCATTCAGGTCGTTCCAAGTGCGCGTGGAGTGCCTTAACCTTAACTGCACAGTTCGTGGGAGCTTCCCCGCCCAAGGCACCACACGCCTATGGAACACCACCGGCTCCGAAAGAAAGAAAAAAGCAACCCATCTCCCATCAAAAAACTTTTTTTTGAGCGACTTTGTTAGGCGACAAGTCGCCGACGTGGTATAACCTGAGAGAGGAGAGGGCACCCCGGTATTGATGCATTCTTGGTCCTAAAGTTAGTGTGTGAACTGTTCACTGCTCATAAGGAAACCGGCAAAGCCGATTGGCTGATATACCATTTGCGCATGATTACAGTTATACAAATTAGGAAACTGGCACAAAGTAGGACTAATTGAGGCAAATTGAGAGGGCAAATCAAAAACGAAAACAATACTACTAAGAGAAGGGAATACTACCGGAAAGTATTGCACAACGAACGACACAAAAAGGCAATGGCAACAATAGCACCAACCAAAAAAAAAGACGACAGAGAGATGCGGGAGCAAGGTATGTCTCTACTACGAGGGAGGAAAAGTAGGCTGGCGGTGTGCTTCAAGGTATCCGCAAGATCGCGATAAATACACCTATCAAACAAGCTGTTCGAGATGATGATGCTAGTGAGGAGGATACATGGTCGCACATGAATCAGGGGGAAGCGGCCAAATGAGATGGGGGAATAATAAAGACAAGGGTACAAATTGGAGCGCAGGATTAGGAAGACCCGATGACAGATTAGAACGCACAAGCGGAGAGGAGAGGAGAAACCAAGCAGTGCCAAACGTGGAAGGGAAGTGGGGTGTATTTGGGCCCTACCGGGCAGAAGGTTTACTTCATATCAAGAGAGTTACCGTCTGGCTCGAGGTAGAGTTCCATCTCGCTAAGTGCATTGGTGTTAAAGTCAAAGTCTCCGTTCATACTAAACATGTCGGTCATGTCGAAATGTAAATCTCCCAGTCCTAGTTGCTGTGGTGGAGGTGGTGCGAGTGGCGGTGCGGGAGCAGATGCCGTTGGCGGACGCTGGGGATTCATTGGCGGCGCGCCAGCGAGAAGCGACGCAGACATCGAGCCGGGGGGCGGAGGATTTAACGATGGGTTGAGTTCACCCTCACCGTCCTTCTTCGGTGGTCCGTTCATACCTGGTTGACCAGGAGGACCCATCGGTTTGGACGGTTGAACTTGCTGCGGCGGGCCCAGCTGCCCAGGTGGTCGATTAGCCCCAGGTGGTCCTGGGCCACGCACGTAAGCCGATGACTGTGGATCCCCTGGTCCGGCAGGCACGTTGGGGTTATTTTTTTGTGCGTTTGCCATCGCCTGCCGGTACTATAAAGTAGTTAGAAAAAAAAAACGTGGAAAAAAAAAAAGGAAAGTGATGCACCTGTTGCTGTTGCTGTTGATTCTGAGTCAACATAACGCCGGGCGGAGGTCCGTGCATCATGCTGGGACTCATCGCATGCATTTGGGGCATCCCCATGCCTAATGGATGCATTTGTCCACCAAATCCATTGAGAGGCACTGGACCACCAGGCATGGACATAGGCCCACGCGCAGAACCAGACATGGGGTGGGGACCAGGTGGAATCGAGCTGATAGAGGCCATTGGAGGCTGCTGCGGTTGTTGTTGTTGTTGTTGTTGATGCTGCTGCTGCTGCTGCTGTTGTTGTTGTGGCTGCTGCTGCGATTGCTGTTGTGGTTGCGACTGTTGTGGCTGCTGTTGCTGCTCCGCAGGGTTCGGAGTTTTGCGTAGGCGCTTACGATCCGGAGGGGACTGATCGTTTCTGGGCAGAGTCTGGTGCTAATAAGAAGGTAAATTATTGAGTCGACTCGAAGAAACAAAACAAACAGAGTTATCGTACCTCCTCACCAGGAGAGGTGCTATTCCGTTTCGCGCCACGTTGTTGCTGCATGGATAACTGCTGTTGGATCGGTTGCGCCATAGGCCCCCGATTTTGCAATTGCCCGGGCATGTTAGCACCTGAGGGACCGGCAACGCCACCATTTGGTGGTACGTTGTGCTTGAGCCGATGCGCATGCTGAAGGATAGTTTGCTATATCACAAAACTCGGGAATGAATAACCGCCGATTAGTACACGCGGTCGACTACTGACCTTTTCCTCCGCAGTCAAAGAATGAGCATCCCTTTCGCCCAAGTTGGCGCGTACCTTGGCCTCTCCCACGAGATCCGGTGGGAAGCCGGCAAGTTCAGCGTCGACCATAGTGAGGGGACTATCCATATGTTGTCGATCTTGACCCGGTGGCACACGTCCAGCCATAGCTGGACTGGGGTGAGGGTTCATAGGATGATGGGAAGAGGTATCATGGCTGCTAGGTGGGCGGCCAAGTTGTTGCTGGTAGAGGTGATTGGCAGAGCCTGCTGCGCCGGGACCTTGTGGGCCGTTCGGCGGTGGCATGGCGGCCCTATTCATGTGGCTCATATGGGGAGAGCGACCAAGTTGGCCCATCGGGCCCGCCGAAGGTTGTTGGGGGTTGCCGTGCGATTGTGGGGAAGGAGCGATAGTTGGAGATTGATATTGTGGTGGAAGACGTTGTTGAGCGGCAAGGGGGGTTCGACCGACCAAGCCGGGTGCGAATGGTTGTCCTGGAGGACCGGCCGAGGGAGGAGGGCCAGGTATGCCGTTGGGTTGTGTGGCCGGATTTGAAGGGGCATATGGAGGAGGAGCAGTGAGGGATGGGGGTTGCCCAGCCGGACCGATTCCGTTGATTTGAGTGTTTGGTAATGGCGGGATGGGGCCCGTGACTCCGTTCGGAAGGGAATATCGATGTGCCCCAGGGGCTTGGGGAGGAGGAACTTGACCTCGTTGTTGAAACTTGTACTGTTGTGTTGTTGCATGAGAAGGGAAGGAAAGAAAAATGAAGAGGACCGACCTTGGTGTAGAGGATTGCATCGTCGGAACCATTGCCGCTGTTCTTGGCCTGGAACAGTACCCAGAAAACGCTCCACCATCTGTAGAGAGAATGAGACGGGCAAGAAAAAGAGAAGGGGAGGGTGTGAGACGGACTCGAAAAGAAGGCCTTGCTGGGCATTGATGGGAGGTTTTGACTCCGGAAGTATCTCGGCCTCCGCGACAAGCTGGCTTGCAGTCTTGTGATAACCACGCTTTTTACAATAGTCTAGTATATAGATGTTGAACCTGAGGGGGGGGGACGAAAGGGTGAGAAGGGAGGGAGGGGTGGGAGAGGGAGATGACAAATGGGAGGGGGGACGGGAAGAAGGGTGAGGGTACGTACATTTTATCACCCTCCCAAGTGATTTGGTCCGAGTTTGGAGGCATTGACGGAGGTTGAGAGCCGGATGCAGAAGAGGAGCCAGGGGGAGGTTGTGGGGGGCCGACGGTGGCCATTGTAGAAAAAAAGAGGATGGGGGGGTAAGGAAGAGGAGGAAGGGAAGGGGAAAGGGATTGAGGAAGTGAGTGAGAGAGAGAGAGAGAGGAGAGAAGAGAAGAGAAGAACAAGTCGAGACAAGACAAGTCTAGTTCTAGTCTAGTCTAGTCTTGAATTCCGATGAAGCGTCCGCGTGTGGCTGCCCCTCCTTAGTCGCCGATTCAATTATTTCTATTTCTTCTCGCTTCGGTCAATCCGGCCCTTTTTATGGCTATTGGCCCATCCTCATGTCATGCCATGCACAAATACAATTAACAGTCAATCTTAGTGTCGTCTTACAACTGCTATCTGGAAATCCCATCCCCCAACAATGTACTTTACCTCTACTAACCGTTTCACCTCCCTCCATCCCCCCGCCATCTCTCCCGCTTCCCCAAGATCCGACACCACGTAGATAAAATCAGCGGGGGAGATGAGTGATCGTAAGAGTGAGCCGATAAGGAACGATATCAGCCCTATGACGATGACTGCCCACAGCGTGAACCGCCTCGTCCCCATGGACATGGGCTGTGGGGTTACCCGCTTAGACGTCCTCCCTCCTTCATCTCCCACTTCGCTCGTCAACCTACCTCCGCTTCCCGTGTGATTTTTTGTCCCGTCACCACCCATAGATGAAGTGGCGTTCTCTGATTGACCCCCTCCGTTCGAATGTGACGTCGATCCAGAACTAGAAGCGAACCGCGAAAGCGGATTGGAATACCCGTTCAGGAAGCCAAGCAATAGTCCACCGCTGCCCACACCGACTGTCGGCGTGGTAACCTTGGGCGTTGCCGGGCATCGAGGTGGGTGCTGAGATAACAGGGAAAAAGTCATCTTCCGTTTGGATGAGAAGATCACATCATTCGTGCGTAACGTACCTTGCTTGCCGATTCCTCGTTTCCTTTCCCCTCGCTCGTCGTACTTTCCTCTTCTCCTCCTCGGTTTTCTCCATGCTCGAATCCTCAGATACGGCGATCGGTTCGAGCAACGCGTCCGCAACCGCAACCGCGTTGCGCAGTTCCGCTGGCAACTCGTCACTCTCGCCTTCGCCGGAGCACCTGCGGGGTTTTAAGATCAAAAGTCCAAAAAAGCTGTTGTGTGCACTGCACACCCACCTTGACAGCACAGCCATCCACGCCACCCGATCGTCCTGCAGTTCCTCCCTCCCAAGACTGGTCAGCGATTCCTTCTCTCCCTCCACCTTCACAACAACATCGTCGATCGTAACCGTCTCGCCCTCTCCTTTCGTCTCCGCCTTCCCACTTGCCTGCGCGTGTG
This sequence comes from Lactifluus volemus, assembly GCA_022376515.1. Lineage (NCBI taxonomy): Eukaryota > Fungi > Basidiomycota > Agaricomycetes > Russulales > Russulaceae > Lactifluus > Lactifluus volemus. Next base: position 41,884 of record WTXI01000027.1, read on the forward strand.
TGGTGGCCGTCGGTCTGATCTCAATCTCAATCAACGCACCCCTTTCGCTCAGATCGAGCATCCATTGAGGCTTCGGTGGCGGTGCCCGCGTCTCCCCCGTCAGCGGATCGAGCAACGTCGAAATTGCGTCTGCGCGTCGGAAGGATCAATCGCAGCAGGTGTCGTGGTGGGTGGTCCACCGCCAGTCCAGACGAGTGAAGTGGCGACGACGGCAGGGTGTGCACCGAATACGTGAGCGGCAAAAACGCTGGTGGTGGAGGTGGCTCTGGCGTTTCGGCACCAGCTGTCACGCCGGGTGGGGTGGTGGCGCCTCCATCTTGTTCCTTTGCCGCGGCAGGCGCGGCAGTGGCAGTGGCTGGTAGCAACGGAATAGACTTGCTAGCATCGTGTGGCCTGGAACGTAACCGGACGTGGTATCCCTCCGGGTACAACTTTGAATCAACCACGACCTCCGCGACGAGCAGGTCCGTCGCCTGCCGCACCTCACCGCGCACCGTAAACGCCGAGCTCGTGGTACGCAAAAGCGAACGCTCGCTCGATGGAGATCTCCCCCCAGCAACAGCCGTCGACGCCACCCGTCGGCGCATCGGTGTTGTCGTCGTTGCCGTTGACGACGACACAGATCGGCTGTGCGGACGCACCGTCATTATCGATGCGCTCAAGTCTGTTGGCGGTTCAGGTGCCGGTGGCAGAGTTGGGACAGCCGCACTTGGCGCTACCTTAGATTGATCTTGTCTGCCGCTGCTGCTGCTGCTCTGACTCGCGGTCGGAGTTATTGGAGGCGCAAGGGCAGGAGGCTCGGCAGGGACCATTAGAAGCACGACGCCGCGGTAAACGCGGTCATCCGGCGTCCAGCGTGTCTGCACCAGCGTGCGGCTCTCGTCGCGCCGTTTCAACGTCCACGCGTTCGGCTCTGGGGGTATGGCCTCGGCGGGCTTGTCGACCAGGAGCAGCACCCCGGCGGCAGGCAAGCGGGAAAAGGGGAGAGACGCAATGCTCTTCACGTAGGCCTCCACTGACAGGAGCGTCTTGACTAACGTCGTGTTCGTTACGGCATTGACCGCGGCTGGAAGTGACCCCGCGTAATCGGCTGCCACCACGCGCGTACAGCGCGTAGATGGAATTGCGTAATTTTCGGTCGTTGTGTAAGGGTCGAGCGTCTCGAGGATCCACCCATCAATAAACATTCGTCCAATCGGAAGGCCGTAAGGGTCGTACTTGGTGGTCGTAAACTTGGCACTTGCCAATTCGGACGGGAACGAGGCGGATACACAAAAGAGCGGGGGTGATCGACCGTCGTTTTCCCTGCCCTCGCGCTGGCCACGGGCGTAAATGGACGCGAGGTAGAATCCACGGTCGCGGAACGGGAAGCCCGCCTTGCTCATCGTGAATGCCGTGTGGGCTCCTCCCGCACCTGCAAAGACTTCGAGCATGTGAGCGCCAACGAAGCGCTCGTCCCATCGGGTCCGCGCATCATAGTTCGTCACCACCGCCGCGATCTCCTCCGCCGAGATACCCTCGATCACCCTCTCGCCCCTATAAACCGGCAGCGAGGCCGAAATCTCCGGCGCGAGCTTACGGTGCAGCGGGAAGCCCTTTTCGGAGATGAACGTCCAACCGTCCGAGACGGGATCCGACGATCGCGAATGCAGAGCTTGCAGATACTGCAACGCATTGAGCGCGTATTGTAGGGGAAATTCAGAGGAAGGGCTCGTCGAGTCGTCCCCGGTTGAAGGGGGAGCGATAGCAGCGACGGCCTGCTGAGTCGAAGTGGCGGCTTGCCCCATCGCTTGCATGAAATATCGTCCCAGGGGACTACGGAGCCTCGGAATCGCGCCCGACCACGTTGAACTCCTACCACTCTCCTCCACCGCCTTGGTCGGACTTGGCGGCGAGCGAGGATCCCCGCTCAGCTCCTCGGTCTCTCCGTTCCAATCCCTGTGCCGCCGGCGAATGGCGCCAAGCACGGGCGGCTGATCGAGCGGGATCCGCGGCGGCTTGATGCGCTTTTGTTTGCTGAGTGACTTGATTTCCGCCTCGGGGAGTTCCTCAACGTCCACGGAGACCTTGGAGCCGTTGAGCATGACGACGCCACGTTCGCGACCAGGACCACGCCGTACGATCGCCATGAGGCGTTCCTCACCGGCAAGGACGGCATCATGTGTCAGCGTAAGCCAGAGACCGCCACCCCCAGATGACAAGCGGTGTCGACGAAGGCAGGAAATCGATTGGGGTGGTGGGTCGACTACGATGTCCAGCGAGGCCGCCCAGGTGTCCATGTCGCACCGCAGTTCACATTCGACGATGGGCGTAGGCGTCGAGGATGACGAGCTTCCATTAACACCATCCTCGGATGACGAATTGGCGACGACCGGGGACGTCAAAGTCCGCCTGCTGGTCAAAGATACTCATACTCGATCCTGAAAAGAGAGCGCTCGTGATCATAGCGGATTTCCGTCGCTTTTGCGCCGGCCAGTCTCGTAGCGATGGGCGGACCGCCACACTTGATCGCGAATTCGCCGATGCCCGCGAGCGTCGTGATCATCTGCTGTGGGATGGACGTCTTGTTGGTCCAGCCTTTCGGATCGGACTGCTCTAGCAACGTCAGCAACGTAGTGGTCGGCGAGAGCGCCTCTATCGCAAAGCCCTGCAGGTCAACTTGAGTGCGAATGGTGTTGGCTTCTATTGGAGGAATGTGGGGAAATAGGTTTGGTTCATCAGCAGAGAAGGAAAAGATGTGGGCCGTAGCGGGCGATTTATAAACCGTTTTGAGTAGGACAGCATCTCGTGGACTGGGGACGTTGTTGAGAAAAGAGATAATGATCATTTAAAAAAATCGTACTTTGCGGGCCATGTCGGTCTTGACTTGAAATGCCAAAGTTCTGTCAACTCATTCACGTCTTCCAACAGGATCGCCTCTTCGTGTTGTTTGTCCCAATATGGTCGGGCGCCTGGAGACGCCACCGCAGCGTATAGGTCCCACAGGCCCACACCCACGAATGTGGCCTCGGCCTTGTACACGACCAAAGTGGGGTCGATAGAGTCCAACTGCGTGACAGAGACGCCACGAGCCTCGGTGGCTGACAACAGGTTAGTATGGAAGATGTCAGTCGATGAGGGGCCCTCTACTCACTGCGCTTCCATTTCGCCTCTGGTTCTTGTAACAAGGAGGAAAAGTAGATATAATTGCGACGGATACGACTCAGAATTGGCTTTTCTTGAGCAGGGGATCGTTCGGCGGCAAATCGGGGTGGTTGTACGATGGCCCTGGATCCGCTCGAACCAGAGTATGTGGTTCGGCCAGTGGCAGCGGAGGAAGTGGTATGAAAGCTGACATTTGTGGCGCTTGTAGCGTCCTGTAACATCTGTTGTGACATGAGATATGATGTAGCATTCCGCTCCTCGATGGATTCGACGATCTGAGGGAGACCGTTCAAGCGTAGTCCGGAGAACGCAGAACGCTCGATGACAATTTGGACTTTAAGCAGAGAGTGGTCGTCGAGGAGATCGGCATGGTTCACTCGATAGAGCAAGTTATCGGAATCAGATGTAGAAGTTGTTGCTACAGCGCTATTTCGATACGCCCTTGCAGACCAAGGGAGTTGTGCTACTTTGTCCGACGATGCCTGTGTAGAGATCTGTATATCCCAGCCTTCGAATAATGGGATGCTGAATTCGACTGTCCGGGTGAGACGGCGGTGCTCGCGGATGGCGTGTAATTCGTCCAGTCCTTGCAAATTATCGGATGTGTGGGTGGAATGATGGTCCTCATCTTCAGGAATGATGGAATATTCGAGGGTGAGCGATTCCCTGTTTAGATCGAAACGAATTCGGGAAACTGCAACACCGTTCCCGTAGCCGGTTAGCAGAGGAACGCGTGACCGTCGTTTGATTGTCGATTTCAATAGGCCAAGAACCATGGCAGCGAGTTGCTGTGCCAGGCTGCTCACCGTGGCAATACTCCACAAAGCGCGAAGATCGTGCTGCCAGAAGCACGTAATGCGGAGGCGCCCTGGATTCGTTTTACGTGCAGATGAGTCACCAGGGGGCGTCGGCTGAGTCGATGTGGGTGGTAATGATTGTATGCACCATGCAAATACTGCATGTAAATGATCAGGGATCGATCGTTGGATAGAGAGGGAGTCCTCACGTTTGACATTAGAGCGCACGTAAGGTGGGCTGGGTCTAAGGTATGCGGGCTCATCTGCAGAACGTGGAAGGGAAGTAGATACATCTATTATTGTCGTTGCGTCATTAAAAGTGCGAGATATTGTGACGGCGTCTCTAGGGCTTTCAAAGTTTATCAGTGGATGATGTGAAGGATGAACAGCGGCGTACGCACTTTGCCGGCCAACCTAAGGTGAAGTTGGTCTTGGATATTCGAGTAGTGGGGTCCAGCATTTCGAGGAGAACTGCACCATCTACCGCAGGATCCCACTCCTGTCGTAGTTCTGGTGTCGCCAATATAGATTTCCAGGCGTCGAAAGGAATTGTATCATCTGCCGCGGGTACATCGAGTACGACTCTATATACTGTGTCTTCGGATTTGACAGACTTGCGGTGAACAATGACGTCGGATAACTCTGGAATGGATGAGCGGGCCTTTCCCTTAGAGTTCAAAGAGACGCTATCCCTTGGAAGTGGGACACGCTTCCACTCGGGAGAAGAGGAGGAGGTGAGGAGACGCCTGAAGGAGGACTGTGCATCATTCAACGCGTTATACCAGGCTTGTCGTAGGCTGATTGAAAGACAGAGATGAAATCGATATGAAGGACAAGGATAAGAAAGACGAACAGACCTTATACCGTCATGCATGGGGGACAGGAATAAACCACAAGCAGACCTCGAACAGGCCACCCCCGGCGCGTTCTGCCGTCTCCGAAGTTCTTAATCACGTGATACTGATACATGGAGTAAACTATAAGCAGGAGAAGTACTAGAGATCAATAAGCCAAACATGCATCATTGAAACTCACACTCTTTCTCCTTCTCTTCCCTTTTGTATGGCAGCTCAAGATTTAGGTCGTGTCCTGAGCATACAATCTCACGTAACATACGGCTATGTCGGTGGAAAGGCAGCCACGTTCCCCCTTCAGCTACTCGGCTACGACGTAGATGTAAGCCTCTCTCCTCACCTCGCCGTCTTATCAATTTTATCAATATCCTCTCAAGATAGTAAACACCGTCAATTTCTCAAATCATGCAGGTGCGCGTACCCAATCTCAGCACCCACGTTCGTTAATATAACAAATCTCAATCGATAGCGTATCCCCGATGCAAAGGCACAACAGCAACAGCTGAAGAGCTCGATCTCATGTTTTCCGTCTTGGAGCAGAACGGCTTCCTCAAGCCTGCGCGCATCTTGTCAGGTAAGCACCTGCGATCATGTAAAAATCACTTGCAAAAACTTATTTATCTAGGCTTTATATTTGGCGCAGAAGCTCTCTCCGCCGTGGCACGCTCGGTAACCAAACTGCTCCGGGATGACCCACAAATCATATACCTATTAGATCGTAAGCGATAAGCCAATCCCTGCTGAGGTTGTCAAAGTTTGAACGATGGTTATCGTCGATCTAGCCGTGATTGGCGATGCGGGCCAACTGTATGTGTTGCCCAACGTAATCCCAATTTATCGTTCTTTACTACCAAAGGCAACTATCATAACGCCCAACTGGTTCGAGGTCGAGTGGTTTTTTTTTTGCCCACGTGTTGCCGAACGGATGACTCATCTCCCTTGCTAGGACGATCACCGACACCAAGATTGAAGACAGACGTCCTTACAGAAAGCACTCACGATTCTTCACGAGACGTATTGCGTTCCAAACGTCGTGATAAGCTCTATTCCCGTCATGAAATGGGTGAGGGACCTGACCCCGCCGCATATCAGCTCCGCCGTCAGCGACCAAGAACAATCCTTGCTCTGTCTCGCTTCGGTCCGTCGTAGCGCCGCTGCATCATCAAACCGATCGACCGTCTACGCCGCCTGCGTCCCACTCATCCCAGGCTACTTTTCAGGTGTCGGCGACCTCTTCTCCGCACTCGTCCTTGGCCACTATTCCCCGTCGTCGTCGTCGTCGTCGCCGCTCCTCTCCCACATGCGGTCTCACTCGCGCTGACCAAAACACACGCCATACTTCGCTTGACGGAATCGTACGTGTCCTCGCTTCCTGCAGAGGACCGCACGGTCACGGACGACGAACTGGATGTGGCCGATCCAGAGCGGCGCACGAGGCGCATGCGCGGGCGCGAACTGCGTCTCGTTCAAGGTCGGACGATACTCAGCGGCGAGGCCATGGGCGAAGTGAGATCATTGAGAGAGTGGGACGATTTCTGGGCGTGAACAAGCGAGGGGATAGAGATACTGTAGGACGTGCTTTGTAAAACCTTTGGGAACAACCACTTCGAGGTTATCGATACACGATATCATTCAGCAGTTTACCAGGCGGGGGGGGGGACCGTATCTTATCACGTAACTCTGCAAAGCAGGAAAAGGCGTTTCAATAGTTATGATACAGGGTACATAGGTACATCCAACCCAATCCTGCCTACGGTCTACGTAGCTGTTTCAATTTTCTCCACGACCCAATTTATCCAAGGAGCGCACACCCTGCTCGTACCACTCATCTCTCGTCACCCAAAACTCTTCTCGTCCTTTCATGATGTCCGCCAAAACGGCACCCCCAAGGAAGACCATATGCTTCCTCCGCGGCGGATCCTCGATACGAATCTTGAATTTCTGAAAAAAGGTTATTTTAAAAAAAAAGTCAACAAACAATAAAAAAAAGTGCAAAAAGCGTACATTCAGACGCGAAGGGTCACGATTGAGCACGCGCGTGAGGTACAGTTGCTTCATCTCTTTTTCGAGCCGGCTAGGGAGGCCGGGGTACATGCTCGAGCCGCCAGATAGCACGATGTGCTTGTACAATTCCGCGCGGGTATCGACCGCCGCACTTTGAATCGTCTCGAAAAGCATCTCCGCGACACCAGGTTGTTCAATGTCGACCAGGTGTGGCTGGAACATGCACTCGGGCGCCTCGAAGCGCTCAGAGCTGACCTTGATCGTTCGACCATCGGGCAACTGACGGTCATGATAGTGGAAGTCAGACAGGTTGGAGAACATGCATGGGTCTATCTCACCGTATAGCTCTCCACTAGCGTGGTGGTCTCTTCTGCCAATCGGGTGTCCATGTCGAGGTCATAGCTAGAGAGACCCCCGATCAAAAAAACCCGTTTCAGTAACAGCACGCGATCGGCGACCAACTGAGGTGTGATAAAGCGTTTACCTGACATAGCAGAGCTTTTCCTTGATCTCTCGAACAGTCTCAAAGTCGGCCGTACGGTTGAATGCATACCCGCGCATGAGAAGAAGCTTGATCAGATAGCGCGTGACGTCGCGCCCGGCGATATCGAGCCGCCTCGTGAGATGAGGTAGCGCAAAGCCATCATATACGGGAACGATATGCGTCACGCCATCGCCAGAGTCGACCACAACGCCGGTCGTCAAGCCTGCGGGAGTACCACCCTTAGCATCGGGCTCTTGGCGAGACCTTCCCTCCCACCACCCCCATGCACCTTCACGACTGATCTCTATCGGCACTGACGTAGCAGCGGAGACAAAACCAACCAAACGAAAACACGCGCACGCGCGCGTGGAGACGCAACCAGGGTAGGGGGTGGGGGTGGGGGTGGGGGTATAGGGAGGAGGGTCGGAACGCACCTTGCGCATAGAGCGTCAGTACCGCCTGAATGGCGACGTACACCCCCTGAAACCCATACTCTTCAAACATAACCTGACACATGCGCTGCCTGTTCGCCTTTGGGTTCATCGGTGGCTCGGTGAGGAGGACCTTGCGTCCTGCGGGATCGACGAGGAGTTTCTCAAAGAAAGTATAGTCCCAAAGATGCTTCATGTCTTCCCAGTTGCGTACGATACCGTGTTCCATCGGTTGCGTGACCTGCAGGTAATTGCGCAGCGCCGCCGCTTCATCCCCCACCATGATATCCTTGATGATGGCGTCCCCGACGCGCTCCTCGGCGCGCAGAATAGGTCGTCCTATCACGGATGGAAATACTGTGATACATTTCATATCAGAGAAACAAAACAAATACAAAAACTGCGGATGCCCTTACCATGCTCTGGAAAATTGGAGCCAGCGTATCCGACCTTGACAAACTATGTGGACACAAAGCTTTTATATAGGTTAATGACACTCGTTAAGAGAGAATGCCCACCCCTGTTCCATTATCTACCACTATAGGTACTGAGGGGTCCATGATGTCGAGTGCAGTTGTCGGACAAGTTAAGACCTGCGTGCCGCAGCGCCAGGGCCGATTACGTGGAAAGATCTTTACGTACGTACGCTTACAACGGCCACTCTCTTTCTTTTCCATACACTAGTCTCATTTTTTCTAAAATACGTGTCTATGCTGGCACTCCATAAATCTACTAATACGTTGAAAACGTAGACATTCGAGCTTTTATCGTTCGTTTGATTATATCTGTCACGTGATTTATCCTGTTAAAGTCCTGTGACAACAGATTTCTGTCAAATGACGTACTCACAATCTAATGTACGAAGTTAGTTGTGATCATGTACTGTACCCCAATTCGATCCGTGCGCAATGTTCGAGAGATCAAGCCGGGTCTCTTGCTTGCCTGAAATCCAGACAGTGCTGGGTCTATGAAGACACCGCCTGTGAAGTTCAGGAATCCAAAAAAGAAGTTCTTTCTTTTCTCCCGGGCCATATATCCAACCGTCACGATCGATGAGGGATTGGTCCATAAAATAGGAGCCATCCTGTGACAATGCAACAGATCTGACTGATTTGGTGTGTCCACTAAATGAGCCTGTGATGACCTGTCCTGTTGCTGCATCCCACACACGAATTGTGCAATCACTCGAGGCTGATGCGATATGCTGTCCATCCGGCGAGAATGCAACAGAATTGACAAGATCGGTGTGTCCAGTAAACGGGCCCACTACGACATGTCCTGTTGCTGCATCCCACACACGAATCGTACGATCGGACGAGGCCGATGCGATATGCTGTCCGTCCGGCGAGAATGTAACAGAATTGACCCAGTCGGTGTGTCCAGTAAACGGGCCCACTACTACGACATGTCCTGTTGTTGCATCCCACACGCGAATCGTACGATCGGACGAGGCCGATGCGGTACGCTGTCCGTCCGGCGAGAATACAACAGAATTGACCTGATCGGTGTGTCCAGTAAACGGGCCTGCTACAACATGTCCTGTTGCTGCATCCCATACACGAATCGTGCGATCGCTCGAGGCCGATGCGATGCACTGTCCGTCCGGGGAGAATGCAACAGAATTGACCGATTCGGTGTGTCCAGTAAATGGGCCCGCTACGACATGTCCTGTTGCCGCATCCCACATGCGAATCGTGCGATCGGATGAGGCCGATGCGATATGCTGTCCATCCGGCGAGAATGCAATAGAATTGATCCAGTCGGTGTGTCCAGTAAACGGGCCCACTACGACATGTCCTGTTGCTGCATCCCACACACGAATCGTACGATCGGACGAGGCCGATGCGATATGCTGTCCATCCGGCGAGAATGTAACAGAATTGACTGATTGGGTGTGTCCAGTAAATGGGCCCGCTACGACATGTCCTGTTGCCGCATCCCACACGCGAATCGTGCAATCGAGCGAGGCTGAAGCGATACATTGTCCATCCGGCGAGAATGTAACAGAATTGACCCAAGAGGTGTGTCCAGTAAATGAGCCCGCTACGACCTGTCCTGGTGCTGCACTCCACACACGAATCGTGCGATCAGACGAGGCCGATGCGATATGCTGTCCATCCAGCAAGAATGTAACAGAATTGACCCCGTCGGTGTGTCCAGTAAACGGGCCTGTCACTATCTGTCCTGTTGCTGCATCCCATACACGAATCGTGCGATCGGATGAGGCCGATGCGATACGCTGTCCGTCCGGCGAGAATGTAACAGAATTGACCCAGTCGGTGTGTCCAGTAAATGGGTCCGCTATGACCTGTCCTGTTGCCGCATCCCACACGCGGATCGTGCTATCGAACGAGGCTGATGCGATACGCTGTCCGTCCGGCGAGAATGCAACAGACCTGACCCAGTCGGTGTGTCCAGTAAATGGGCCCGCTACGACCTGTCCTGTTGCTGCATCCCACACGCGAATCGTGTGATCGTTCGAGGCCGATGCGATATGCTGTCCGTCCGGTGAGAATGCAACAGAATTGATCCAACCGGTGTGTCCAGTAAATGGGCCCGCTACTACATGCCCTGTTGTAGAATCCCACACGCGAATCGTACGATCGGATGAGGCCGATGCGATACGCTGTCCGTCCGGCGAGAACGCAACAGAGCTGACCCAGTTCGTGTGTCCAGTAAATGGGCCCGCTTCGACCTGTCCTGTTGCTGCATCCCACATGCGAATCGTGTGATCGTTCGAGGCCGATGCGATATGCTGTCCATCCGGTGAGAATGCAATAGAATTGATCCAACCGGTGTGTCCAGTAAATGGGCCCGCTACGGCATGTCCTGTCGCCGCATCCCACACGCGAATCGTGCAATCGTGCGAGGCCGATGCGATACGTTGTCCATCTGGTGAGAGCGCAACAGAAGTGACCTCGTCGTCATGTGCGTTAATAGTCATTTCCAGTACTGGCCAATGAGACAACTGCCCACGTTCAAAGGTCAATGTCTGAGAAAATCGGTGAAAGTATTGATTGAAGACAAGGGAAGAGCTTGGGGCGAAAGGGAGCGCAGAAACATAGATATGCGGAGCACTCCTGGCCACCGCCATTCCGAAGTACCGCACAAACGTGGATGCGTCATTCACCAATTCCAACAGATTCTTTACCGCAGTTTGCGAACCCTATTTCAATTTTTCGCAAAAGTCACTACATGTCAAATCGAATTATGGGATACACGTACCTCCCGCTGCAACCATATCAACAGAGATGACAATGCTGGTAAAGCAAGGCCCACACTGTTCTTCATGCTAAGAACTTCTAGCCAAAACAGAAACTTGTCCTCGAACAGGAATAGAAGTTTCGTGAACAAATCGTGCTCGAAAACGAGATGTTCTAGATGTTTGTCCCAGAAAATGCAGGAATACGATAGAGCAGGTGGAATGTGTTTGGAAATTCGAGATTCAACGTCTGGAACGTCGCTGTTGGCAAGATATGATGACTCCAGTTCGCAAATGTTGAATTTAAGTTTATCAACCATTAAGCCAAGGCAAGAATGTGCTAATTGATGGTGGGCATTGTTGAGGTCGACATAAAACACACCACTCTTCTTATTCGTCAGAAAGTCGTAGAATGAGGTGTGGAGAGGAACGATCGGCTGCGTTCGATCAGATGATGCCACATTGCTCAGTAGCGAGCCAAGGTAAGAGAGAATTCCAAGAACAAGCTCGGAATCGTCGGGGTCATCTTTGGAGGATGTATAGTGTCGCAGAGTGATCAGGGATTCGATGGAGAAGGGCTGGACCGCAGCAAGAAGCTGTCCCATTACGGACCGAAATACCGCATGTGCTTCAGGCGATTCGAAGTACTCCTTGAGAACTTCTTCGTATAAGTTGTCCAGGGGTCCTTGTCCAGTCTGCCCTCGAGCGTGTCCCAACAGGCGCTCTACGCACTGTGCCTTGCTAAGGCCAAGCCTGGCAGAGCTCTTTATGAACCCGCATGCAACGGCTGCCCATTGAAAGACGCCCTCTGCCGCCTCTGTCAATCTGACACCATGGCCTTCGAACACGGCCGGAGGCAGCTCGCTTCGAAGATACACGCCAATATCTTGCTCCGTCTTGGCTAGTTCGGCATCATTTATGGAGAGAGTGCGAACAGACAATGCATTGGCGAATGCAGGTTCGATGCCATTCTCGGGCCTCGAGGTTATGAGAATACGGAAGTTTGACGGCAATTCAAAGAGGCGTTGAGCAAGAAGCGTGTGCAGTCCTCGTTCGTCGATAGAATCTCCACTCTCGTCCAACGCATCGATGACAATGAGGATTGGATCGTCAAATTTCAGGTTCTTGAGCGGTTCAAGGAGAAGCCACTCAAAAAGTGTACGATAGTCTCGGGTGTTGCGAAGAGATAGATCTTCCTTAATGGCCTTCCCAAGGGCGAGCTTGAATGCAGGGTCGTGGTTGGAGAGATCGCAAGCAAGTGTCGTGAAGAGCTGGTATGCCTTGCCTTTGGACCCTTCCCCTCGCCGAAAAGCAAAGTAAGAGCCGAGATACGTCTTCTTGAACCGACGTGCGACTTCATGTGCTATCGAAGACTTTCCGGTGCCGGCCTGGCCGAGGATGATGAGGGTATGTTCAGATCCGGGATTCTTGACCCACTTGAAGATGTAGTCGAGAAAGTCGTGGCGTGTGCCTTCGAGACACCGCTTCTCATCGCCGAATGGCCAGCCTCCCGCGTAAGGCAATCCTCTGATGATTGCACCACATTCTGCGTGCTCATTGTCAGATTGACGATCCGACTCTCTTGGGACTAGAAAAACTACCCACCTTCTAGTTCTTGGTTTGACAAGTTGCGATGTTGAGTGAGTTGTGGCAAGAGAAGGAAAAAATTCAGGTTGGCCTGCATAAACATTTGGAATGAGCGAAAGGGATAATGGTACTTCCGACGGACCTGGTATACTTGAAGAATGACCGACAATTTTGAATCATATTGTTTGACCTTCTTCAATAAATCGTTACGAAGAAGGAACATCTTGATTCCTTTCACTTTAGCACATTCTTTCAGCGCGGCGTGAATCCCGTGCAAGTCGCTTGATTCGGATTAGACCATGACATATCTGGTAAGAGGAAAAGGCACCTCTGAAAAGACTCAAAGATAGCGAGCAGGTCGGATGGCAGCTCTTCTAACTTCAAGCCATGGTTTTGGCACATATTGCCAACATTGACAATGACACTCCCAACTTTCACTAGTTTCTCCATCACCAGTTTCCACTCTCCCTTGCACTGCTTGACCTCCTTTTAAACTATCATCAACACAGAAGACGTTTAAGGTCAGACGGGGCACTCACATCCCACATCTTGAGAGCCTGGAGAATGAGGCCCGCGGCCGGAGAGATATAGGGTATCTTTTTAGCCAAGGAACTGAGCTCCTTCAAGGCCGAAAGAGTTGGCTCTATCGCGCTAATCACAAGGTCAGTTCCTCCAGCGATCGGCTCGGATGAGGCAGGATTGGTAGGATTAGCAGCTTGACAAGGCACTTGTGAGCGATTGGAAACGACACATGAAAGTAGTACACACAGATGGGGTGGTCATTGCCGGAGTTGGGATTATGGGAGTTTGGAACCCGTTTCCTCCAAGAGGGCGACATAGTTTTGAAGATGATGAGGGAGTGGAAATGCGGTGCCTGGCATCTATTTGCCCTCACACTCAGGCGTCAGCCTGTTTCCTTAGACTCTTGTTCCAGATTAGTCAACCATCTTGTTCCATATTGTCAGCGTTAACGCAACAATCGCGTGCCCTCACTCAGGTGCAGTAACACCATCCCCGAATGATTTCTATGCACTAGCTTTCACAAGACCTCTCGTGAGTGGCAGCAAGCGCTGTTCGATCTTTACCAACAAATCGTACAAGTTTGTTCTCGGGCAGATGGTGCGTTTCCAAACCGCCGATCATTTTTAGTTTTTGAATAGCCATTTTTCACTGAAAGTAGAGGTAAGAGATCAAGTTGGCTGCGTCCAGTCTCTACTCTATTGGGAATGGAATGTCGTCGCATATGAAAGGCCATTCGCACAGATGATCAGTTTGTGAACACCTTCTGATCTCCTCGGCTCTTCGTGAAAAAGCAGGTTTTATTGACGGTGCTGCGTTGACTGCTTCACACCTGCCCTGGCTTTTGCATTGCCAAATTTCTTGATGCAGCCACGACCTTGTCCACCCGGTTTCTGAATATCGAACTCCCACGACCTCCAATCCAATTGAACGCATTACTGTACGTACAGAACGAAAAGAATACAAATACATCACGCAGAAATCTCGCGGTTAGGGCCCTTCTCCGCCAACAACTTTCATACCAAGCTTTGCCCATCCGTCGTAGCCCGAATATATAACCAGCCCGAATCACGAAATCACCAAAGCGCTCTCCGTCGAGTCTCTCGAGGGCGTATCGTTTGATCATAGGATGAGAATGTCTCATCAGGGCCCTCTGTTCATTTTGTTTAGTCGCTGCCCGTAGTATCCACCTCCAAGCAGCATCACATACGCGCCAACTGCTTTACCAACAAACAAATGCAACCTCTGAAGACTCGTGGGTCACATTGTTCATGCAAGCTGCAGTAATGAGACGGATACAACCATTCGGACTCTGAGGGCAACCATGTCATGGTGCCGTCCGCGTCTTTATAGGCGAGGCCCTAGGCCTGCAGCGCCATGTACCCCAGCTTCAAGTTTTATACCATGTTCGCGTCCAAAACAAACAGGGCTCCTCTTCCAGCACAAGACATACATAAACACCGAGAACACGTCGTACGAAGCCAACAACCGGATCAGCGGCTAGTAACTTATTAATGAAGCTGAAATGCAAAAACTATACATTCTCTTTCGACGTTCGAAAAAAAAAGGATCATTTCACAAATATAAAGAATAGTGGGCGCAGCAGATGTTTCCGGCAACTATGACCACTGGCAGTCCATGGGTCGTGGCAGAAAAAAGAAATGGTTGACGCGTAGCCGTGTCGAAGCAAAGCATAGCCTGAGGTTACATGATGACATCAGCACCAGCGTTTCTCCTTAGGCCTTAGGATTTAGCACCTGTATTTCTCCACCAAGGCTCGATTATGGCTGTGGCAACAACAATTTGCATAAAAACCTAATAATGAATTTGTAACAGGGTAGCAGGTGGTACGATGACATTAACGCCAAAAACGTGTGGGTATCGAAGAAAAAAAAATAGTGGTTTGCTCATTAAGAGCGGGCGGCGCACTTTTTTAAAAAAAAAGAGTGGCTTGCACAGCGAAATATAAACGCGTGCCAGAAAGACGCCGTTTCGGAATGGTCAGTTGTGAAAAAAAAAAAAAAACAAGGGGTAAGTGTAAGAGCGTACATCCCGTAACCAGGGGAAGGAAATGAAAATTCATCAGATCACAGGCGGGGTCGACCACGCCGAAAAAAAAAAATCAAGATAAAAGCGAGGCGGCTCCGTCAACCTGGACGTTGCATAATGTATCATTTAGAGTGTTCGAGCGATGCATCATATACCGCCATAGGCGTCCTCCTCGTCATAGACGGTATCCGGTCGTTTGACTGCCTTGGCCTCTGCCTTGGGTTCCTTTGTGGCAGTTGGTTGCGTCTCAGCGGAGCTAGCGAGTGGGCTGCTCTTGAATTTCAACCCGGCCGGAGGTGGCGTGCGCAGATCCTTGAACTCAAGGCTAAAGGGCGAGGGAGTATTGTGTACACTCTGTGGAATAGGGACCTCAATCGACGCGACAGGGGAGAAGGATCGCTCAGTCATCCGTATCTCTGGCAGAGTGGGAGGGAGAGACGGAATACGTGGAAACTGAGGAAAGTTGGGACTAGGGAGAGGCGAGTCGACATCCACTTCTTGGGAAGCGTCGGCAACAGACTCGGAGTGTTCGATATCTTGGCCCGAAAATGGAGAGTCGACAGGTAGGTTCTCATCTCGCGGAGGAAGGTCAGCATCAGAGGAGATTTTAATGTCGTTGCGTGGAGCACTGTATGGTTTCTCTGGGACAGGAGGGGGGACTGGAGGCACAGGCAAGCCAAGTTGATTCGAGATCTCTGTATATTGTGCAGCTTGGAAGGAGTCACATTCGAACGCGACAGATCTGCATAGTTCAGGTCATTTGTATTAGGAGCTGGACTGTATTGTCCACCTGCAACGGAGTTTTGACGAGCCCCCTCGGTTTGAACCATAGGATTCGACGGCTGCCTAGTGAGGGCCGGAGGCGGGGATGTGGGAGTAGCAAAATAAGTGTGACTATGGTAGTCGGGTACATTGCTCGAAACGGGGGAAGCCAAGATCTCCTGTGCATAAGGAGAGGAGTAAGGATTGGCCGAGGTGGGATTGACGATGTCACCGGGAGAGAAAGAGGATTGAGGATATTGGGTTGCACCATAGCCATTTCCATAACCATTGTTGGGGTACATGTTGGGCAGGGGTGGTTGGCGGGAAGACATGGTTGGTGCATTATTCAAGTGGCGCTCGATCATGGTCGGAGGACGGGGGGAGCCAGAAGGCCTTGTGTTATAATGTCGGAGGGAACTGGGCTCATCTGTAAGGATGGTAGACTGCCTACGAGCGTCGGCACGGTTCCAAACCTCTTCAGTGAAAGCTTCATCTTCGTTACGGCGACATTTCCTCTGGAATAATACTATTATAGGTGATATCGTAGAAAGGAATAAATATGATACTGACCAGGAAGTAAACGGCGGCGGCCAGAATGCCGGCGGCTCCGAGAACTGCGGCGAGTACACCACCAACAATAACACCCGAAGAGACACCACCGACTGGAGTGGCAGAGGTGGTTGCACTTGGGGTGACGGAAGAAGCTGCACCAAAAGCTGGCTGATCAGAGACTGTCTGGACGAGGGTGAAGGTAGACTTTGTCGAAGCCGGGGACAGACGCTATAAAGGGGGTTATTAACACATTATTAGGCAAGGTATGGGCTCACGGTTGTCGGAGTAGCCGTCGTCGGGATAGCGGATGGAACACTGGATGTGGTCAAAGAGCTCGAAGTGGTTGAAAGAGCTGATGACGGTGACGACGAGGGGAAAGAAGAGGTAAGTGCTGAAGAGGTGTTAGACCCTCAAAGGGAAAATTGGTAGACCACGTACAAGAGGAAGTAGCAACTGAGGAGGACGAAGAGTATAATGGGTTATCAAAGATAGTAAAAATATTGGGATCGATGAGAGGCGAAAGGGTGACTTGGTCGGAAAGAGCGGATGATGAGCTATCGCCAGTATTACCGTCTTGGTTCCGAGGGGGTTTCCTTGCCAAGAGAAAGTTGGTACGATGGTGACGCCTCGGGAACCGGGACATGAGAACAAAAAGAAAGGAGATCAAAAAAAGAGGGGAATGTCCAAGGAGAGAGGTATAGGCCCTGAGGGGGAAAAAAAAAATTGACAAGGAGGAGGAGGAGGAGTAAAGGTGAACGGACGGGCTGCCCCGAGTTGAGGGAGGAGCTGAAACTGAAACTGGATAGAGTAGTACTGTATATGTCGCGTCAGCAACCATCATGATGACTAATCAATCAATCAAAAGTGGTCAACGCCGGCTCCGGCCGCGGGACAGGACCAGTCAATTATTATTATTGTCCCTTGTCGAACCTTTGTGTACCTCATACTTTGTCCCCTCGGGTCTCTGGCTTCCTCGTCCCAAGTCATCTTTAATTCCGCACATTAATATTCTCTTCCTCCTCACGTAACCATATCACCTCTTCTTATGTATCTAAAACGGGCGCTAATTCCCACTCTGTCGCAATGGCGACTGGTGACCCACGGCGTTGGAAAAGGATAATCTAATCACCTTGTCATTGATGTTCTCTCCACCAACTCCCCTTGCACTGCATGACAACACACCACTGTTGGCCTCCATTCTTCGGCCTCTCCCTCTGTTCCCTATTAATCTTCTCTCAACTCCCCGCTTATGCTCTAGTCGTCTCGGTTATCGAAAACACTGACACCCGCATTTCCTACCTCCCTTC
Organism: Lactifluus volemus; assembly: GCA_022376515.1. NCBI lineage: Eukaryota > Fungi > Basidiomycota > Agaricomycetes > Russulales > Russulaceae > Lactifluus > Lactifluus volemus. The sequence continues at coordinate 59,576 of WTXI01000027.1, forward strand.
AGTCTGTAACAATACCGGCGCTACACCATCCGCATCTTGCACTGCTCCTTGGTAAGTGAAACAGCCGACAACAATCCGTTTTTACTCGTACCCTGATCCGTCCGGTCTACTTATTTCAGGCAGGTTATCGATTTTCCAGGTGCCTCGAGCGGGACTGTCACATCAACCTTTGGACCTACCTCCGGAGGGGGTAATTTCATCCCTCAGCTCTTCCTCGTTCTCCGTGGTATCTCCCTTGTTCTCCACACCTCTGCTGCCTCCAATGCCATCACCAATGTTTCTGTCGTGGCCTCACCCTCGAATCTCTTTGTCTCCTCAATCTTCAATTCCTCAGCGGGCAGCATCTCGGTCGTCAATCTACCCTCCAATCAGGACGTTACCCTAGCGGTAACATATATATCCTCTCCAGATGGTGAGTCGACGAGGCTTGATATCGATTCAGTTACAGTCACCAGTGAGAACGACGGGTGAGGTCAAATCATTCCAACGTGTTCACAAGTGTTGACCTTCCTCGTCGCGCAGGCATACATCACTCACCTCGGTCCCCTTGCCCTCCTCAAGTTCCCTTCCCTCTTTCATTATTCCCGCCCCTACGTCAACTCATACTCGTCAACCGCATTCTTCGTTAGCCCAGCCGAAAGGGACGATTGTCGCCGAATCCCTTGCGGGATTTTTTGGCCTCATCCTCATTGTTCTGTCTGTCTACGCGCTGTTGAAATGGAGACGCCGAAGAAGACTACGATCTGCGGAAGACATGGAGTTGCGAAGGAGAGAAAAGGGCAAAGGTAGGCAAACGGGAAGCTAGTTATGATTCTTTTTTTCCTTTGGGTCTAGACTGGACTAGATGAGACGTTCGCGGTGGACTCGATTACTCTATGAATAGCACAGTACCGTACATTACACTCGTCGTCATCGTCGTTGTAACACCTTCCATTCCCGTTCGGTATCTCGGCATCTCGTAACTGCTCTCGGGCCGTTCAGCCCCGCTTCTTGGTTGTACTTGAACCATGTCGTCCCGAGAAGCAGACAGAATAGCATCCGCACAACAGACTCTAGATAGTACGCCACAATCTTTGTTTGAGCGAATTCATCATAAAAATAAATTCCCTTAAAGTCCTCTTCGACATGTCTCAACTCCTTGGCACGCAACTCGACAAGGAAACCCTTGCTACATGCATTGGAATGATCGAAAGTGGCGTTAATCCCGAGGCGTTAGCGGTCAGTGTCCATTGCACTCACCCTGAGGCCAAATTTAAACTTTGGATACTAGGCGGTGATTCAAGAACTTAGGAGAGAGGGGGCAGCCATTGCGTCCAGAACGACTGGGACAGTTGATAGCAATAGTGCGGGGAGATGATGATGATTAGTCATCAAGTTGTGTGTGGCGTGAGAATAAATGACTCCATGCCCTGACCCCAAGCCAAGCAAGCTCAACAACCTTACTCACATACACACATAATGTCCGCACCAAGTTCACCTCGGCTCGTCGACTCCTTCTCAGTCCCAAGAGATGTTCTCCGGGAGTTTGAAGAGATGGCAGAAGAGGAGAATATTGATCCCTTTGCGGAGACTGCTTCTAAACGCCAAATCGCTGCCCGTCAATCCGACTACCACAATCGACGATTCAATCGTCTAGCAAATGAGAGTGCTGATGCCTTTGCCTCCCAGGAGAATGGTCAACCTACAGAAGGCGGTTATAAAGAGGCGATGAGGTTGCAGAGGCTCGAGAAGGAGGAACAACGCGTACGCAGGGCTATCGAGGAGAAAGAGAAGCGGGAGCGAGAGGAAGATAAGGAAAAGATGGATCTTGATCGCACTCCCCCCGCCGCTGAGCTCGAGGCTGCAGAGAAGGCCCTCGCCGCGAGCCAAACTCAGGAAACAAAACGCAAACGCCGCTGGGATGTCATCGAACCCGCCGAAAAGGAGGACAAAGTCAATGGGGATGGCGAGTGGTCTCAAGAGGCTCTCGATGCTGCACCCAAGAAACGTCGTTCTCGCTGGGACGCAACACCCGCCGATGTCGCTGACACGCCCAAGCGTTCTCGTTGGGATCAGACACCAGCAGCCGCGGGCCCGGACACTCCCATGGTCCCCATCATCATGAACGCGCCAGGTATCATGATGGAGGATAAGCATAATCGCTATCTTAGCGACGAGGAACTCGACGCAGTCCTTCCAGCGACCGGTTACACCATAGTGGCACCGCCGCCAGGGTATGCTCCTCTCATCGCCCCCAGGAAACTCATGGCGACGCCCATCACAGACGCCGGCGGCTTCCACATACAAGAAGGCTCGGATGCCGCCGCCGCCGCAGCTGCCGCAGGCCTCGCCCCTGAACTACCTACCGAAATTCCCGGCGTTGGTAACCTTGCGTTTTTCAAACCAGAGGATGCGCAGTACTTTGCCAAAATTCTCAAGGAGGAGGACGAGACCGAGTTGTCTGTCGAGGAGATGAAGGAGCGCAAGATCATGCGCTTGCTGCTCAAGATCAAGAATGGCACGCCGTCCGTGCGCAAGACGGCTTTGCGCCAGATCACGGACAAAGCCCGCGACTTTGGAGCTGGGCCACTCTTTGATAAAATTCTACCTTTACTCATGGAACGGACGCTCGAGGACCAGGAACGTCACCTGCTTGTCAAGGTCATCGACAGAGTCCTCTATAAACTCGACGACCTCGTACGCCCGTACGTACACAAGATCCTCGTTGTCATCGAGCCACTCTTGATTGACGAGGATTACTACGCGCGCGTCGAGGGACGAGAGATTATATCCAATCTATCCAAAGCGGCCGGCCTCGCGCATATGATCTCGACCATGCGGCCCGACATTGACCACGCTGACGAGTATGTCCGCAACACGACCGCCCGCGCATTCTCCGTCGTTGCATCCGCCCTTGGCATCCCATCTCTACTTCCCTTCCTTAAAGCCGTTTGCCGCAGCAAAAAGTCATGGCAGGCACGACACACCGGCATTCGCATCGTGCAGCAGATAGCAATCATGATGGGTTGTGCCGTTCTCCCTCACCTGCGTAATTTGGTCGATTGCATCGCCCACGGCCTGTCCGACGAACAACAAAAAGTCAGAACCATGACTGCGCTGGGCCTCGCCGCCCTCGCGGAAGCTTCCGCGCCCTACGGTATCGAATCGTTCGATAACGTTCTCAAACCGCTTTGGTTGGGCATCCGTTTACATCGTGGCAAAGGTCTTGCGGCGTTCCTCAAGGCGATCGGTTTTATCATCCCCCTCATGGACCCCGAATATGCCTCATACTATACCAAGGAAGTTACTGTCATTCTCATTCGCGAGTTCCAAACGTCAGACGAGGAGATGAAGAAGATCGTGCTCAAGGTGGTCAAGCAGTGCGCCGCCACCGAGGGCGTCACCCCCGCCTACATCAAGCAGGACATCCTCCCAGACTTTTTCAAGTCGTTCTGGGTGCGTCGCATGGCGCTCGACAGGCGCAACTACAAACAAGTGGTCGAGACGACCGTCGAGCTGGCGCAAAAGGCGGGCGCGTCCGAGATTATCGGTCGTATCGTGAACGAGCTCAAGGACGAGGCGGAGCCATACCGCAAAATGGTGATGGAGACGATCACCAAGGTGATCGCTTCTCTCGGCGCCTCGGACGTTGACGAGAAGCTCGAGGTCCGCTTGGTGGATGGGATCATTTATTCGTTCCAAGAACAGACGACGGAGGATCAAGTAATGCTCGACGGTTTTGGTACGGTCGTGAACGCGCTCGGCATTCGCGTCAAGCCGTATCTCACGCAGATCGTCTCGACGATTCTCTGGCGGTTGAACAACAAGAGCGCCAAGGTTCGACAACAGGCGGCGGATCTCACCAGTCGTCTCGCCGTCGTGATCAAGCAGTGCGGTGAGGACCAGCTTTTGAGCAAGCTCGGCTTGGTCTTGTTTGAGCAACTGGGAGAAGAGTATCCGGATACGCTTGGTAGTATCATTGCGGCCGAGGGTGCGATTGCCAACGTTGTCGGCATGACACAGATGAACCCTCCAGTGAAAGATCTCCGTGAGTATTCGGGCATCTGTCAAAGGAAATGTGCTTTCCTGCTAAACACCGTCTTAGTTCCTCGGATGACCCCGATTTTGCGGAATCGTCATGAAAAGGTCCAAGAAGCATCCATCAACTTGATTGGTCGTATTGGTGAGTTGTCGATATTTAAGCTCGCTTGGTTCACTAATATCGTTTTTCTTTTTTTTTCAGCCGACCGAGGTGCCGAATTTGTGCCAGCGCGTGAATGGATGCGAATCTGCTTCGAACTTCTCGACCTCCTCAAGGCACACAAAAAAGGTATTCGGCGCGCAGCCGTCAACTCGTTTGGCTACATTGCCAAGAGTCTGGGTCCACAAGACGTGCTCTCTGTCCTGCTGACGAACCTGCGCGTGCAGGAGCGTCAATCACGCGTCTGTAGCACCGTCGCGATCGCCATCGTCGCCGAGACTTGCGGTCCTTTCACGTGCATCCCAGCGATCCTGAACGAGTACCGCACCGCGGAGCTCAACGTACGCACCGGCTGTCTCAAAGCGCTCTCCTTTGTCTTTGAATACGTCGGACCGCAATCGGCTTACTACGTCGACTCGGTCGTGACGATGCTCGAGGACGCGCTGACGGATCGCGACTTGGTACATCGACAGACGGCCAGCACGATCGTGAAACATCTCGCGCTTGGCGTCGCGGGACTCGGTTGCGAAGATTCGATGATGCACCTCATGAACCTCGTATGGCCAAACTGCTTTGAGACGTCGCCGCACGTTATCGGGGCAGTCATGGAAGCTATCGAAGCTATGCGCGTCACACTCGGTCCAGGCGTCCTCCTCAGTTACGTGCTACAAGGCCTTTTCCATCCTGCGCGCAAGGTCCGCGAGGTGCGTCTTTTTTATTCTTCGCTTGACCATCTCTGTCTCACCTTTTTTTTCTTTTTTTTCTTAGGTCTATTGGCGCATCTATAATGCGTTGTACCTCGGTGCAGCAGACGCGCTCGTCCCGTTCTACCCCGATATAGCCGAGCTTAGCGAGGGCAAGAACATCTATGACAGGCACCCGATGCGGATGTTTGTGTAGGTAACTTTATATGAATGGGATGATGGGTTGTTGAGGGAACTGGCCCGACCCCCCGGGGACGACGGTCAGTGAGAGGAGTTTCTTCGTCTTTTTTTTTTTACTGTTGTTCTACTTTTTTTTTTTATTAGTATACGGTTACTTGTGAGATTAAAACGCGAGATTCTAATTTGCTGCTTGCTGCTTTTGAGTCGTACTTCTATTAGCAACTTCGGTCGAGCTCAACTGAAAGAACATGGGACTACAGTATAACAAAAGAACATCTCAAGGTTTGCTGGTTTAATTTCCAATCCACCCAAAATCGCTTTTATAAATTGATTAACCTGCCAGTGCTGTTCGTCACTGGGTACTGAGTATCGGCAGTATTACAACATTTGGTAGCTCCAACTGGGAAGAGGATGGGAAGTTAAGTTATAATAAGACAGAAACATCCCCGGGCTCAATTACAGTTCTGAAGGAAAAATTTTCTCCAATAGGGTACCGGATCATTTCGGAACTGACTGGCCCTCCACACGCCTCACTCTACCAAGAACTTGGGAATGTCAAGGAGCAGAAGAAGAGAATCAAATTGCGCAATTAAGTGAGTCCCAGGGATTTACGTCACTCGAGCTTTGAGGTCAGCGTTAGGCTGCACTGAGCTGAGCAGCCGAAAGGAGATGTCCCGTGATATAGCAATGGCTGTTGTTTTGGCTTGTACAGTATGTATACTTCTATATTCAACGTGTCCCTCGTGAAAGGCAAGACAGCCCAAAGGACGTAACGATGAAGGGGAGGAGTATCCACATCACCACGAACGTTGAAGAGGAAGAAAAGTTGATGACAAAGGTAAGAACAACAGAGGGATGAAAAAGGGCATCAACATCTTTATCCCGTCAGACCCGGCGGAAATCCGGAAAAGTCCACCTGATCTTGGATGGACCGTCCAGCTATCGAATAGGATACCCGTAGACGTAGCCGGAGGTTGGCCTAAGCGTAAGTGACAAAGAAGTAAGTGCGCACGTCGCGAGATGGCGATCAAGAGAGTTGTGGTGTCAGATTCGATAAAGAGAAATTGGCCAAAACTTACACCAACGGGCGCGGTAATGCGCATTTGCTGCGTCTCAGTTGCTCCTGGGTTGACGTCCGGACGCGACATGGGTTGCATCTGCAGCTGTTGAGTCTATGGCAGTAAGTGTAAAAATGCCATAGTCAGTAATTCTCCCCTTGATGGGCCATTTCGTCGCGGCTGTTGCTCACCTTGGGTACGGCAACTTGAAAATTCAGACTGGTCGCAGCTGTGCTCCCCTTCACCTGGAAGCGAGCAACGATATCTACCGCCCCTGGTTGCGTCGCTGAGCGTTGCGGTGTCAACGAAATCACGAGGTCGTTCTTGTTGTATGCGGTGTACGACGGTAGCTTTGGTGCTGCAGGTTTGGGAGGAGGTTCTGCAGGAGCAACGGGTGGCGTCAAGTCGAATAAGCTGGCAGTAGGTGGCGTGGCGACTTGTGGAGGGGCAGGCGGAGCAGGGGTGTCGAAAAGGCTGAGGATGTCGTTGGCGGTAGCCTTTTGTGGTTTGGATGCTGGTGTCGGAGTGGTAGATGTTACGGTCGAGCCACCAAAGATTTCCGCGAGGAGATCTTCATTCGTCTTATGGCCGCCAGGAACGGAGACCACAGGGTCTGGGGGTGCCGATATATCGTCTCCAAGCAGATCGATCTGGCAGATGTTGTAAATTAGAGAAGGACATTAGCTGATTAAATTGTGCATACATCTTTTCCCGTCCTGGTTGATCCGACGGGCTTATTCTCGCTTACTAGAAAAACGTTGTTTGGTCTCTAAGAAGCGAAGGTATCAGTCGTGGAACATACCGATTCCAGTCACTGTCGCCTTCAATTCTGGTGGGGGCATACGCTCCAACACCCCAGCCCGTAGGTCGCCAAGCGAGAAGAGGCTAGCAAATTCAACCGCCCGCTGCTGCAGTTCCAATTCTGGGTTTGTTGTGTACCCAGAGAATACGGCGGCGATACGCTCTTGTTGATGACTACTTGTTGTATGTCGTGATGGGATCTTCGTGATCGCTGCAAACACAAATGACGTGTGACGTGGTTGGCATATGGTGAGTCAAGGATGGAAAGTATGAGATCGATGATTTCTACGTCAGTTACCTATACTCCCACAGGAGCTATCAGAAAAAAACTGAGGGGATCATCGTCACGCCGTACCGTTGTGACCTGATCTTCATCTACGAGACCGCCTTCGACCAAAATTTCACTATATTCACCAAGAACCCACGTGGCAGACAAAGTCAGCGCCTCCTGGGAGATATCTGCAAGGAGGGCACGATAGAGTCTCGAGGCAGTATATGCTTGAAGTTCAGGCGTATGGGCCACGAGCCGGATGAAAGCCGAGAGGATTTCCTCTCTAACGTAGTTTCCAGCCTGTGAAAAATATTGTTATGGACCAGGAAAGTTAAATGGAGACAAAGTACGGACCAGCTTCAGAACTCGGAGAAAAGTATCAATATGCCAGCGTTTATTAGGCGCAAATCGCTCTGCCGCAAGACTAATTTGAGTGGTCATGCCAAGCTTGAATTCATTGTCCGCGACCTCCAGGAAGGCCAATAGCTCCCTTGTCATGACACGAATATTCTGCTCATTGATAAGCGCATAAGAAAGTTCCAAGGCCCGCCGTCGGATGGAGATGTCGCCGTCTCTCAGACAATCAAGGATGGTATTACGATGTCGTTGTACAGCATCGGTGTTTGTTAGGACGACCTTGTTGAGCGTATTCAGTGCGACATAACTGTCCAAAAATAAAAACAGAATTTTGGCAAGAAGGCAAAATGTGGCACGAACCGAATATTATTGTCGCGATTGCTGAGGAATTTACCGAGTATGTTGATAGCCATAACGCGGAGACCACTGTCTGCCTCCGTTTCAATATCCAGAACGGTAAGCACCGTTTCATAGAGGATGGCGTTTCCGACATTTTTCGTAGAGTCAGTATTCGTTGCCACCTGTCACGGACGTCTGAGGGCTGGCTCAATGGATCTCGATTGCGACTTACTTGGGCCAGGATGTCGTTCATAGTCTCGCTCGAAGGAGCATCGCCAGTGCCAAGCAGGCGGAGAAGCCGTAGTGTCTTGATTTGGAGGAAAGGATCAGTGATACCGGAAACATCATGCTCTGGGCTATATCCTGTTGTAACCAGAGATTTTAGGTGTCGAACAAGAAGAGGGACGGTCTGATAAGCACGGCTGTGAGTATACGCCAAGAGTAAGGCGAAATTGAGCGGAGTACGTTTCTAAATTCTTCGAGACACCCCGGGTCAGCTTGCACCATGTCGATCACGAGGGTAATCGTCGTCAACAGGACTCCGTGATTACGATCGCTCAAAAGGCTTTTCGATCTGGCAACAAAGTGGTCGGCGAGGTCAGGAACCTTCTTTATGACACGTAGAGCGCAGAGGGCGGCCTGTGTGGTGATGTGAGTGATAACGGATAAACAATCCAAGAATGTGTATGCGTACTTTCTTCCGAATGTACGTGTTACTGGACCCGAGCAACTTCTCGATCTCATTTACAAGGTCTCGAGACATCTCCTCAGAGGAAATGTTCGCAAACGTACAGAGCGCCAGTCCTACTACATACATATTGGAATGATTCATGTCGCTGGGAAATGCAAAAGTAAGGCGTTGTTACCAAAGCGAAGGTACTGGCACGCACTTTTTCAAAGAATTGGTGACTAGCGTGAGGACCTCTTGGCTCTCATCTAGTAAGAGCATGATTCCAAGGTAACCAAGTCGCTTATCTGTGAAACGGGGGCTAGCCACCAGTTTCAAGCATTCGATCTGACCAAAGTGGGCGGGGGAGCCAAGCATATGTATATATAAAAGCTTCGCGATATTGTTATGCCGCGCGTACGAGTCTTCTTCCCTGAATGAAGCTCTTATTGCAGCTGATTCTTGTTGGATGAGTGCCCGTTCATCGGCGACGGTCTGCAAGCAGAGAGTGAGCGACGGCCGAGTCACCGATTTGAGTAATTGGGAAGACCTTGCAGGCTCTGATCCCTTTGATGAGGGCTATGGTGCAACTCAGGTGGATTCTTACTGATCAAGATGCGACCTACGACGCACCCTTCAAATTGTGATAAACCATCGCGTATGCGGACAAAGGTCTGGTCTGCTCAGACTCTGCTGAGGTTGGTGAAGGAGGAAATGGAGGTGGCCAAAGAGGGTAATTCATTATATAATCACGCGGTCCTCCAGCAGATTTATTTCCAGCACAGAAACACTGAGTCTCGAAATTTATCGTGACGAAACTCGCCCCAAATATCCCATCCTCCAACCAAATTATTTCAGGAAGATTTGTGGCTCAGCCTGCACGGTCCACCTTTTTCATCAAGGAGGGGAGTACGAGTCACAATGGGCAGTTTGCCGCAATGCGAGCCGCCGACAGCCTTCAGCGTGATCATGATCGTGGGAAATCAAACATATCTCCGACACCATTATGTAATTGTCCAGGGGCATGCCCCTTACGTGCCAAACAACATGAGGTTCACTCGGGCAGCGTCTAAAGCCCCCTTTCGGCAACAGTATGTAACACATGCATCCATTTTCTCCGACTAACGTTTCGAAAGACAAGGTGGTTGCAGTGATACCAAACAATCACCTAACGTAGCAATCAATAAACTTCCTCACGAGATTCTCTTGGAAATATTCGATTATTATCGACAACGCTTCCAACTCGAGGGCAACCATGAGCGTGATTGGAACGGCAAAGACGGATGGTTCAGGCTTGCGCATGTGTGCCAAATCTGGCGACACATTGTGTTTGCTTCACCTTCCCGTTTACATCTACGACTTATCTTCAGGGAGTACAGGTCCGCGAGGACAGTTATGTTAAAACGTCTCCCTCCAATTCCGATTGTCTTCGACTTCAGGTTTGTTGGAGACACTATCAAAAAACAGAACCGCATGATTTCTGCGCTCAGATATCGCAATCGTATCGTGGCGGTCAACTTCGTAGGATCAGACGTAGCCCTGGAAACGTTCTTGAAGGCAATGCGTCACCCATTTCCCGTGCTGGAGAGCCTCGCACTCGAATGTCTTGGCAAGTGGAACTATGACCTTCCCAATACGTTCCTTCAAGGTTCTGCCCAGCGCCTGCGCCGTCTCAAGTTAGCTGGCGTAACCCTCTCATCTTTGTCTCAATTACTCTCATCTACAACGGGCCTTGTCGGCCTCGATTTAAAAAGTGACGCCAACTTCTGTCCATCGCCAGTAGCATTGCTCCCTACCCTGCAGGGCATGCCATCCCTGCGTTGTCTTGCGTTGGCAGAGCCTGACGATGCCCCTTCATATATTCGCCCCATTCCTATCATTGAGAAAGAAGACATCATTTCGTTATCAAACCTGACATGTTTTCACTTCAGTGGTTATAGAATTCACTTGGAGGGCCTAATGGCCCGATTGGCAGCCTCATCTTTGCAGGAGGTCCACATTCAATTGTATGATCACCCACCTACGCCCCCTATCTTGCACCTCCCCCGGTTTATCCGCGATGTAGGCAGACCAGCTTTTTCGGCCGAATTCAAATTTGTAGGATCGTGGCCCCGTGTTTTTGTGTTGCAATCTATGGGTGAACCGCCACTCAGGCTTATTGTGTTTCAAAATGTTTTTTCTGTGTTGCGGACGCTCTCCGATATGATTGCCACAGTTGAGGACCTCCTCTTTACACACCCCTCCCAAACTAAACGCCAAAGGTCGCTCGCTCGACGGTCGTTTCAATGGCGAATGTTTATTGGGAAGTTCCGTAATGTGAAGATTCTCAGATTGCGGCACGCACTAGTGCTTGATGTTGCAAAATTCTTCCTGCGGAAAGGCGAAAAACGTGCCTTGGGTCTTTTACCCATGCTGGAAAGGATCGAGCTACATCCCGGAGGGCATGACAAACTTTTTAGCGAGAGGCAACGTGCGTCCGTGCTTAACAGCTTCCAGCCATTTGTGGCTGCGCGGGAACGGGTAGGCCGCCCTGTGTATGTGTTTTGGAACACAGATCGGGTACTTCCAACTATATCTTGTGACGCCACTGAGCGCTGGCTCTGTCTACTTGACCAGTAATTAATTTTAGAGGCTAGTTGTGGTAGCTGGAATCTAAATAACTAAAGAAATTTTTTGGGTTTTCAGACAAGGCACCTGTCTTTTGTTTGACACTGGAAACTCGAGTATCAAGCCTGAAAAAAAGGCCTAAATGGTGTACTGTATTACAGTTATGGGCCTTGTCAGTGGACCATGTTTGGCCAAGCTTGCCGTTTAGCAAGCGCCAGAGGCGAGCAATCCTCTTACTTGCGTTTCAATCTCTTCTGAAGCTACAACGCGTCTAAATGTTACCAAACCCCGAGATACCGTACATCAGCCGCGCCCAGGCCACCGAAACGCAATCGAGCTCGCACTTACTGCAAGTGACTGGTACGTATCTTTTATGATCATGCTCTGAGAAGTACGTAACCTCTTTCCCATGCCAGTCCTCAGAGCGCACAACATTCCCCGCCTCAAGACCGTCCTCGGGTTAAGAACAAAATTCTATGCTACTGTGACTTACGGAGCTACAACGAGGCAGACACGATCTTTGCAGAGAGGGGGTAATAACCATGTGGAATGGAACGAGAATATCGACGTTTTGTGGGAAAATCTCATCTTTTTATTCTACTTACAGCTGAGTCTTTAGCAGCGCTGTACAACCCCACCCTCAAATCGCAATATCTCTTTATGCGAAACGGACCACACGGAAAGACATCCTGATTGGAAAACAGGAAATTGTCTGTGAGCCGCATCGCGGTTCGTCTCTGTTTTGCAACTCTTACTTATACGTCTGACTGAGCATACTACCTATAGAACTCGATATTATATTCGGCGGCGCTGATGGACATCCTAGACCTCCAACAGAGCCGGCCCCAGTTTTAACAATCACCGTGTCAGTGTACGCGAGTTCCTCTCTGACTGCGACAGTCAACACCCCGAGTCCCCCAGAGGATGACCCTATTACTGAAGGAGGCCCTACGCGTCCTATTGTCCAATCCAACACCGAAACCATGCAAACCACGGCAGTTTCTACCTCTCTATCTTCGTTGTCCAGGATCGATGACCTTCCCATTGGGAGCGGTACTTTGAGCGACCCGTAACAGAGGACCAACCGGAGGAATCACGTACTACTCTCCATCGTGCCGAGGAAGCTATCGATACTATCAATACCGTGAACACATGGAAAAGTGCTCTTAACTCTATCAAGTGGGTGATGGACACCGTCAGTCCAATCGCAGCAGTATGTCCAATATTAGTTTTTGAATATCCGTCTTGAGATAATTTCTGCTATTCAGTTGAATCCCTATTCGCATCTGGCATGGAGTTTACTCTCAAAGATTCCCGAGGTGGGCCTCCTCGTCTTGATATGGGACATTCTTTTGTTTTTGTTCACCTTCCCGCCAGACTTTGCTACAGCAGGTTCGGCGTGACGATAACGTCCAAACACTATTTGAGGCGATACGGGATGCTTTTGAACTTGCAGAAGAGGCGGACACTTTGAGGGACATCCAACCGGAGTCTAAGCAGGCGAAAATCCTCCATGAGATGCTGGAGTGCGTCTCCAAAACTGCGGAATTTATCGAATCGTATGCGAGGGATGTGCAAGTCGGCATGTCGTCTTGACCTCTCTCGTAGCTTATGATTGACATGTGGTTTCCAGGAAAGCGGACTTTGAAGAACCTCGGTGGCCAAGTTGACGAAAAAGTCGAAGACTACCGTTCGTCTCTCGTCCGACTACGAGAAAAGCTCCTCGCACATGCTACTGTCATCACTGAGGCCATTGTCCTTCAAACGCGAGACGATGTGAGGAAAGTGGGGACACAGCTAACAGAGCACGCATTAGGTGTTGGTGCGTAACTCTGACCGTCACAAGATCGTGGGATTGTTGACCTGACAAGGGGCACACAGAGTTAAGTGCAATAATCGGAGAATTGCCCTACAAGGGAGGCTGGCAGTTCGGCGATGAGAAGCGCTGTCTTCCAGGCACACGGGTGCATTTCTTGGACTATATCGTCCAGTGGGTCGAGAATCGAGAATCTGAACGCGGGCTCGTTCTGCTTGGTCAGGCGGGCACGGGAAAGTCATCGATTGCGCATGAGGTCGCACGTCGGTTCGAAAGCAAGGGTCTCGGGTCTTACTTCACCTTTATACGGAAGGAGGGTTCCAAAGACGAGGCTTACAAGCTTTTCACGACAATTGCCCGTGATCTCTCTGACAACTATCCTGCGTTCAGCCTCGCCCTTGGGAAGGTCATTAAGCATAATTCATCTCTTCGTCGTACCCGCGACCGTCGCACACTTTTCGAACGCCTCCTCCTCGAGCCGCTCACCGATCTTCAACTTCGCGATCCGATCCTCGTTGTGATAGATGGGTTGGATGAAAGTGGAGATACAATCGGCAAATATGGACTACACACATTTCTTGCCCAACGTCTCGTCGACCTCCCACCAAACCTCCGCATACTCATCACCTCGAGGCCAGAAGATGGTATCGAACCTGCGTTCGTCGACGCTCGGTCCGTCCGTACCCTCTACATGGATGACGCGCGACTAGCTGCCAATACGGAGCAAGATATTGGCATGTATCTTCGGAACGAGCTCCCCGAGGACGTTTTCAAAGACCATGGTGGCAAATTGGCGAAGGCGTCAGAGGGTTTGTTTCAATGGGCAGCCGTTGCATGTGGGTTCATAAATAGCACTGCTAGTCTTGGCCTAAGCAACAATGAGTGTATACGGCGCCTGTTGGGACACTCTCGAGGTCGCTCGGGAGAGGGTCTGCTGGACAACTTGTACGAACAAGTTCTCAAAGAGTACTTCAAGTCACATGAAGCACAGGCACTCTTTCGGACCATCATGGGACAGCTGTTTGCTGCGGTTGAACCGTTCTCTATCCGCTCGTTGATCGCTTTGCGACAGCATGCACCAACTTCTGGTCCTGGCTCGGAGGATTCCGATCGAGTCGTCAAAATTCTGCGTCACTTGGGCTCGCTGCTGAGCAACGTCACTTCATTTGATCAAACGCGTCCTATCGTTCCTCTCCATACCTCATTCCGCGACTTTCTTACTAACAAGACGAGCAATGAGTTTTATGTGGATCTTGCTGATGCCCATCATCAGTTGGCAAATTCCTGCCTTGGTTTAATGCTCGATATCCTCAAATTCAACATCTGCAACCTCGAGTCATCATATCTCGCTAACAGCGACGTCCCAGACTTGGAATTTCGAATTTCCAAATGCATCCTACCTGCTCTATCGTATGCCTGTATTTATTGGGGCGATCATTTAAAACATCTTGTGTTCGATCACGATGTTTTTATGAAGCTCCGATTACTCCTCGAGACAAAGTTTCTGTTTTGGCTGGAAGTGCTTAGCATCAAGAGGGGTATAGGCCTTGCTCCACGAGCATTATCATCTGTGTTGATATGGTTACAGCGGGAGGTACGTACACCGCATAATTAAATATGAAATATAGTGATGTTTACATGAAATCGCAATAGGGTTCACAGACTGTGCCAGTGAAGGATTTGTTGGGATTGGTGAACGATGCGTCTGCATTTGTGCGATATTTCGGAATGGCGATGGCAAGAAGTGCACCGCATATCTATATCTCAGCACTCCCTTTCGCACCAAGCTCTTCCCGCATCCTCAATCAATACCTATACCAATTCCCTCGTACGTTGACCTTGGAGCGCGGACAGTTGTCTCATTGGCCAGCATTGGAAATGACGATTCCGGCACACGACGCCTGGGTCTTTCACGTTGCATTCTCGCCTGATGGACAACGTATCGCATCAGCCTCGTCGAATGACACGATTTGCGTGTGGGATGCCACAACAGGCGAGGTTGTGGCGGGGCCATTTACTGGACACACTTCTTCGGTCAGATCTGTTGCATTCTCTCCGGACGGAGAGCGCATCGCATCGGCTTCAAACGATCACACGATTCGCGTTTGGGATGCCACAACAGCACAAGTTGTAGCAGGCCCGTTTTTAGGTCACACCAATTACGTCACATGTGTCACATTCTCGCCGGATGGACAGCGTCTCGCATCGGCCTCAGAGGACTGCACGATTCGGGTGTGGGATGCCACAACGGCACAGGTCGTAGCAGGCCCGTTTACTGGACACACCTCTTGGGTTGAATGCGTTGTATTCTCTCCAGACGGACAGCATATCGCATCCGCCTCGGGCGATCGGACGATTCGGGTGTGGGATGCCACAACAGGACGGGTTGTAGCAGGCCCGTTTATCGGACACACCGAATCGGTCACATCTCTTGCATTCTTGCCGGATGGACAGTGTATCGCATCAGCCTCGTCCGATCGGACGATTCGGGTGTGGGATGCCACAACAGGACGGGTTGTAGCAGGCCCGTTTACTGGACACACCGAATCAGTAACATCTCTTGCATTCTTGCCGGATGTACAGCGTATCGCATCGGCCTCGTCTGATCAGACAATTCGCGTGTGGGATGCCACAACAGGACGGGTTGTACCAGGTCCATTTACTGGACACACCGAATCGGTCACATCTCTTGCATTCTCGCCGGACGGACAGCGTATTGCATCGGCTTCATACGATCACACGATTCGTGTATTGAATGCCTCAACAGGACAGCTCGTAGCAGGCCCATTTACCGGACACACCGCTTGGGTCACGTCTCTTGCATTCTCACCGGACGGACAGCGTATCGCATCGGCCTCCAATGATTGCACGATTCGCGTGTGGGATGCCACAATAGCACAGATCGTAGCGGGTTCCTTTTCCCAAGATGCCGAATCGGTCAGATCTGTTGCATTTTCACCAGACGGACAGCGCCTTGCATCGGCCTCGCTCGATGCCACGATTCGCGTCTGGAATGCCGCGACAGGACAGGTTGTAGCGGGCCCATTTGCTGGACACACCTCTTGGGTCAGTTCGGTTGCATTCTCTCCAGATGGACAGCGTATCGCATCGGGCTCGGGCGATCGGACGGTTCGCGTGTGGGATTCTACAACAGGACGGGTTGTAGCAGGCCCGTTTACTGGACACACCGAATCGGTCACATCTCTTGCATTTTTGCCGGACGGACGGTATATCGCATCGGGCTCTTA
The DNA here is from genome assembly GCA_022376515.1 of Lactifluus volemus. Classification (NCBI taxonomy): domain Eukaryota; kingdom Fungi; phylum Basidiomycota; class Agaricomycetes; order Russulales; family Russulaceae; genus Lactifluus; species Lactifluus volemus. The sequence goes on from WTXI01000027.1 coordinate 75,804, forward strand.
CGATGGTTCGATTCTCGTGTGGGATGTCACAACAGGGCAGCTCGTAGCGGGCCCATTTACTGGACACACCGATTGGGTCACATCTCTCGCATTCTCGCCGGACGGACAGCGTATCGCATCAGCTTCATACGATTGCACGATTCGTGTGCGGAATGTTTCCACAGGACAGGTCCTAGCAGGCACGTTTACTGGACACACCAGACCAGTCAAATCTATTGTCTTTTCGCTGGATGGACAACGTATTGCGTCGGCCTCGGAGGATGACACGGTTCGGGTGTGGGATGCCACAACAGGGCAGCTCGCAGCAGGCCCATTTACCGGACACACTGATTGGGCCTTATCTGCCAGTGTTACATTCTCCCCGGATGGACAGCGTATCGTGTCGGCCTCGTCCGATGGCACGAGTTGCGTGTGGGATGCCACAACAGGACATGTCATAGCGGGTCCATTCGCTGGACACACCAGTTGGGTCAGTTCTGTTATATTCTCCCCGGATGGACAACGTATCGCATCGGCCTCGGACGATGGCACAATTCGGGTGTGGGATACCACAACAGGACAAGCTGTAGCGGGCCAGTCTACTGGACACGTCAACCGGACCAGGTCTGTTGCATTCTCACCAGACGGTCAGCATACTTCCTCAGCTTCAGGCGTTTGCGCAAATCATGTGACGAATACTGTAACCGAAGATTATAAGTTCCATTTTTCGGACCAATCCCTGATCAATGGTGACGGTTGGATATGTGGAGAAGAAAAAGAGCTTGTTTTATGGATTCCAGATGTGTATAGACGTTGCCTTCATAGGCCCAGCACTGTCTGGGTTGCGGGCGGACATGAGACCCGGCTTGATCTTTCAAAGTTTGCGCACGGGTCGGATTGGGCTACAGTATATGATCATACGTTACTTCAATAGAATCACTCGTATTCTAATATCTATCTAGCCATGTCTTACCGGGCTTTGTGGTGCATGACCTCCCATTCACTGCAACCTCATGAGAGAGAATTATAGCACGAGTAAATGCGTGGGCCAGCAATGATCAGGTCATGTGACTGTTGGATGAGGACGGAAATGCAGATATCGGCCCGGATCGCCGTATATGCCTAATCTGTGCATGTGATTTCCTTCCTCGGTACATGACTGGTTCCCTCTCACTCTGCAACCTCTCACTCTGCAATGTTGCGCACCTTTCTCGCATCGGCCCGCTCACCTCTTTCTTTTAAACTTTCCTCCAGGTCAGTTACTTTGGCAAAATTTGAGACCGCGATTGTACTGATCCACTCGCTTTGCATCAGGGCGTTCTCAACTTCACCTGCGTGGCACGCGATTAATTCGCTACATTCCTTTTCCGAAGAGGAGGAACTCTTGAGAGAATCTGGTATGACATGTCCTTACCGAATCTCAGCAGAAAAGTTGCTTACAAAGGTATCCAGTTAGGCGCTTCGCGCAGGATGTTGTTGGGCCCAAGGTCCGTGAGATGGACGAAAACGAAATGATGGATCCCTCCGTGGTCAAGGGTCTCTTCGAACAGGGAGTGCGTAATTCCGCTCTTATATGCGGTACTTGTCTCACGTACTCGTAGCTCATGGGCATCGAAACAAGTGCGGATCAAGGCGGCTCAGAGTCCTCGTTCACTTCCGCAATAATTGCGATCGAGGAGCTTGCAAAGGTCGATCCATCTGTATCTGTCATGTGTGACGTACATAATACGCTCGTAAACACGGTCATCCGGAAATACGGTACCAAAGAACAACAGGAGAAGTGGCTACCACAACTTGCTGAGTCAAAGGTTCGTCCCCGACCACCCCGGCACGTCCGTCTACGCGTTCCCTAACGGACTCACAGCTCGGTAGTTTCTGTCTATCTGAGCCCGCTTCTGGCTCGGACGCGTTTGCCCTCCAAACACGCGCAACAAAGGATGGAGACAACTGGACCATCAATGGCTCAAAAATGTGGATTACGAACTCATACGAAGCCGAAGTATTTCTCATCTTTGCCAATGTGAGCACCCAATTTCCATATCTCAGAGATATAATGCTACCTCATGTTTCTCGAAGATCGACCCGAGTAAAGGCTATAAGGGCATTACTTGTTTCATTGCGACCAAGGACATGGGGATTCAAATTGCCAAAAAGGAACAGAAGCTTGGCATCCGCGCTAGCTCAACATGCACTTTGAACTTCGATGATATGAAAGTTCCGGCCGAGAATGTCATCGGTGGCGAAGGATTAGGATATAAGATTGCCATCGAGATTCTGAATGAGGGTCAGGCATCTCCCTCAGTGTTTCTACCTCCTTTATTTAAGACAACACATTAGGTCGCATTGGTATCGCTGCCCAAATGCTTGGCCTTGCGCAAGGAGCGTTTGAAAAGGCGGTCCCTTATACGTACGAACGCAAGCAGTTTGGGCAGGCGGTGGGTACTTTTCAGGGCATGGCTTTCCAAATTGCAGAGGCTGCTATCGATCTCGAGACTGCGAGACTGCTTACGTACAATGCCGCGCGGAGAAAGGAGGAAGGGCGCAGCTTTACCAAAGAGGCAGCTATGGCGAAGTATTGGGCGAGCGTCGTTGCACAACGCGTGTCAGGACAGGCAATCGAATGGGCAGGCGGTATCGGTTTCACGCGGGAGACAGGTATTGAAAAGTTTTGGCGCGATTCAAAGATTGTGAGTCTATCGTTTTCTCCCGCTGAAGGGGTTGTGACGATAACTGAACAACGCTCTCGTGTTCAGGGTGCTATCTACGAAGGGACGTCCAACATTCAACTACAGACTATCTCCAAGTATATCCAAAAGGAATTCTCATAAGCCAATTGCGCGAGAGCTCCTGCTGTAACATAACGTAATCCTTGTTCTACAAATTTACAGGACCGTAAAAAGTTCCCACGGGCGTGAACCCCCTTATTTACGCTTTCACCTTTTCGACCTCGACGACCGTCCTGCGTGAGGGACCAACGACACCAACGCGCCTTGAGGCAAACGCATGTCTTGGTAGAACGCCCAGTACTCCTGCATTACTCCGCTGGCGTTGGGCGCACCGGCCTCAAGTACTCTCCAGCATACTACTCCTGCATTGCGGACTCTGGCCCAACGAACGGCTCGGTATCAACATTCTGCGCACGCCTGGAGCGTGATCGAAACATTTTCTGGGACGGAGGGGCAGTCCCAGCTGCACCAATGCTGCTCAGCACGACGTGCACCCATCGGCGCCCAGCAGATGAACCACTCAGTGGCTGTCTCGCAGTTGAGCTGCTCCGCATCAATGCACTCTCATCAGGCTCCAAGGGATCCTCTCTGCCAAATAAATCCACTTACCCAACAACAAAGACCAGAAAAGTGACCTGATGGGTCACTTTTCTGGTCTGTCACTGGGTCGGCGGATTTCTTTGGCAGAGACTGTTACCTCTACACTCTCAACCTCGACCTGAGAGTTACGGGCATGAAGGTTGAGGTGTCGTTGCATCAGTAAACCTAACGAAAACTTTTTTGGGCTTGGTAAGAATGACCAAAGTGACCAATTTTGCGCCGTCTTCATTCCGGCCACTAAGGAAGAACGTCGCCGTCGAGTCGTTTTAAAGGACTTCCCAAATGTAGAGAGAGGGTCAACTGTAAGGGTGGTTGGGAACGCATTTCTGGTCATGATCAACGTCCCCGAATGATATATTCATGCGTGTCCTGACCGGCGGGGGCGAGGACTCCATTTCGGCCAAGGGCCTTCAATTCCACGACCCCCTGATAGCTCGTGCATGACTAGGGCTTCCTATTGGGGTCAAGTTCGGTCAAACCGACTCCCTCTCTCTCCGCGCGCTGGCGGTAGTAGACCTTTGGAGGGCTGTCCGGCAACCATCGTGGATAGCTTTGGCATAGTCGGGGTATGCCGAGATGTGACACGAGCTGGATCGGATTGGACATGGAGCGTTTGGCCAAGGCTTCAAGTTCGGTTCTAGCTGGCAAGATCGATGTGGATTGGATGTCCGGCGAAATGCTATCTTCAGGGGAAATTGGAACAGTTAGTCATGGTGGGATGCTATCGCACAATTGAAGAGATTTCCTCCTTGAAGATAGTAATTTTGTCAATGGGTTGGGTGCACAGAAAGTAACTCAACATCTGTTCTGTTGTTGGACGGTCGGTGAGTTGAGGAAGATGGAGGTGTTTACTTACTGAAGGAAGGTCGAGTTTCCAATGGGGAGGAAGGTCATGGTTAAGAGGAGCAGTCTTTGATGGGCAAGAGCAAGCAATGGGTGTATTTTCGGAGTTGGTGTCAGGGGCTGGACATGCGAGTGTATGTGTGACCTTTCAAGAGAGTTCAAGAGAGGACTATAAATAGCTAAAGTAGCTATGAAAGTGTCACTATATTAAAAGGAGATTTAACCTGTAACTTGTGCTGATAACTCCAAAGCCACAGAAAAGCAACAAGTCAGACATGTAAGTTACACTTGTCCACTCCTTGTCCGGGAGAATAGTAGGAGAGATTCATACACCCCCCACCCGATAGCCGAGGAAAGTATTTTGCGTGAGAGGCGGAGGGAGGCACCATCAAAGAAACCAGATATGCCCCGTTCCTTTGAATGCAAACTCGGTGAACTTGTGGAACAGGCTGAGATAGAAGCACTAACATTCCACACCGTCAAGACCGTCCGGGTGAGGCCATGGTACTTGTCTTCTGAGCGAACTTGCATCCTCGTCTACGAAACGTCGAAGTCAATGCGTACTCCTTCCAAGGAAAACAAGGATCGAGCAAGACAGACCTTGATGACATCAAATGGATGCGTGGTGAGGGTCGCGATGGTTCCGGCGGCGGCGCCAGAGGCGCTATGTAACGCTGCAGAAACCAGGGGTGACGAGGGTGGTAGTGCAGACGCGGCTTCGTACTTTATGCCCTCGTAGAAGACCAAAAATAGACCCGCGTAGGGTGCGTCGCGTAAAGACGATGCAAGGAACCCGCGAAATAGTTCCGAAGGTCCGCCACGTAGGATTGAGCGCACAGAAGATGTCAGGGAACCGTACGTATGCAGGTTACTCTACGAAGGAAAAGCAGAGGGGGTCATCAAATCGCATATGATGGACAGCACGAGTAAGGGGTTACGGACTTCGTATCGCGCCTTGAGGACTGAGAACGGATTGAGTACAAACCCGACGGCGACGCGAGTAGTGGCGCCGGACAAGAGGTTCCCGGAGCTTGTTAGTACGGGAAGAACAGAAGCATTTTTTTCGGAACCCGGTTTGCGGACAGCGGCGAAGAAGGGAGAGCATGCCATAAAGGCGCGGACTTGACTCAAGCTGGACATGTAGAGCGAAATGCCAGGGACATTGCTGATATAAATTTGTTGAATTGTCTATTCAATCAAGGGGAAAAAAGCAGGGAAAGTACCGAATTAACGTTGCAGATGTACCACGCCAGAGGCCGACTACTCCGGAGGAAGAAATGATCTCTCGCGTGGTGGAACGAATGATGCCAGGCGTGGCTTGCCTGGATGGACATCAGGGATACAGGTTGGCCCTCGTCAGGGCACTCATACATACCTCTTCCCTAGCACAGCATCACCTTGCTGAAGACGCGTCTTTATGAGGTCGACTGGTGCAAAGATGAGGTGAAACTGAAGCAAGTCGGATGAAACGACAAAGGCCACGTACAAGGTTGTAAGAAGAGTGATGAAGTGAGTCCGGAGAGGGCGCCTGTTATAATAAAGTGAATGGCTGATCCCCAGAGATGAGAAGAGTGCACACTACCTGACAAGAGGTGTTGACCGACATTGGTCATCTATGTCGTCGAGTGTCTGAAGCTATTACATTACATAATCAAGCCCATGAGTCATTTCCACGCAGTCGCCACATGCTTGAGTTAGCTGACTCGCACACAACGACCGGAACATGTCGACGTGGTCAATTGCTGACATGCCATAAAATTGGCGCAGCTATCACCTCGTGTCCTCTTCTATCTTTCTTTTGTACAGATGGCTGAATGGTTTGTTACATTGGGCCTTGTTTTCGGTGGATGCTGCAGGTACGCGACAACTCTCTCCTTGTACAGTACCGTCTCGTGTGCTGACTAAACGACAAGTACTGCTCTCGCTCTAGAACGTGTTACATCTGAGTACCCTAAATCTGGAAGCCTCATCACATTCTCCCAGTTTCTCCTTGTCTCCCTTCATGGATTCGCCAAGTTCGTCACATTCACCCGTGGGCCCTTGGGCCTCCCCATACCTCGCCTGTTACCACGCAGGATACCCTTCCTACGATACCTGACTCATGTTGGACTCTTTTACTTTCTTTCTCTGTTCAACAACCTCGCATTCGGCTACGGTATCCCCATGCCTGTGCATATCATTTTCCGTAGTGGCGGGCTGGTCGTAAGCATGCTTATGGGGTGGTTAATATCTGGCAAATCGTGAGTCTTCGGTACCACTAGTTCTAAACCCGTCTTATAATCGAATCAGATATACTAAGTCCCAAATACTCTCCGTGATTTTTGTCACAGTCGGTGTTGTCCTGACGACGCTTTCGTCTCATCGAAGCCAGAAGGCAGCAAATTCTTCCTCTCTTGATACAACCGCCTCCCGTTATCTTACAGGGATAGCCGTTCTATCTTTGGCCCTCGTTCTTTCTGGCTTCCTTGGAATAGTGCAGGAAAAGACATTCGCATCATATGCAAAAGACACCCCGGCACGCCCAAGGCCAAAACAAGTCCGCTTGTCTCCCACTGCAAAGGCGGTCGTGCTCCCACCCATCTGGGAGGAATCCATGTTCTACTTGCATTTCCTGTCCCTGCCGATGTTCTTTTTTGTACGCCACGACATCGCCATGCAGTCCAGCGTGCTTTTCTCCCCATACGCAGCCACGACAACATTCAACGTCCCCCTAGCCGCCGCGCAATTTACCCTGCCCGCTGTCCTACCAGTCCTACTAGCTAACACTTTGACGCAGCTACTCTGCGTGGCGGGTGTCAACCGCCTCACAGCACGCGTCCCCGCGCTGACCGTAACACTTATTCTGGTCGTACGCAAAGCAGTCTCTCTAGTGCTGAGTGTGGCGCTGTTTGACGGTGTCGATGTTGCGTGGGGGATGCTCTGGAGCGGGGCGTTCCTCGTATTCGCAGGCACCGTGGTATATACAGTCAGCGAGAGGCCTGTGAAAAGGCCTGTGAAATCGGAGGGGAAAAAGGAGTAAGAGTAGAATTGTCCTCGTTTACCCCACCATTTTGCGGCAACTGTCCGTTTCTCAGCCAGCGTATCTGTAATATTTCTTTCCCTGGGAAGCAAAGCTTGATAATGATGCTACATTATTTTACAGGTATTTAAAGCAATGTTCGCACACGAAACCTCGGAGTTCCATATATATCCAGTACATGATGATGATCTTAGATTACGTACCCAAATAGAATCAGTGGAATGCTAGAATGAGCATTTGTCGGATTCTAGTACAAGCTTTCGGAAAATGCTACTACTGCCTAGTTACTAGAAACTTTAGATCGAGGGTCCGCATCTCTGAAGTGATATCGTGCGTCTGGTCAAGTACAACTACGTGGTTGACAATGGTTACTAGGCTATAATAATACACCGCTCCTATGCTCAGGCTGACTGTAGATAAAGATCTATGATGATTCACTGGGATGGACACAAATGCGTAACCAGTAGGCAGACTGGTTGTCGACATTAGCTGCCATGCCTCTTCGGTACTGTACTGTATGATGTGGTTGCAGTGCTCTGCACTATAGGCACATCGTCATGTGACCATGTGAATAGCAATTCGTGGAGATAAAAGGGAAGAAGTTGGTTCCGCCACGTACCGACGCCAGCAATCAGTGATACGATCGATCGTGTGCGGGCATATCCAGTCATGTCCCGGACGATACAGTCTTCTTAGTGTTGGAAATCAACTCCGAGCGAGACAGACATTTCGGCCGAGGTAAATGACTCCGGATTTGGACACTTAATATAGCACTTTATAGTACATCTTTTTACTACTCATGGATGCTCTCATGGCCCCTTTTCTACTTAGAGTGTTTTCTCGAAGCCTTTCGAATGCTTTATACATGTACATACACATATATACATGTCCAATCCCCCCCCTTGGGGGGATATAAGTACTGTACCTTCTGTACATTGCAATATAAGGTTTTTGCCTCCGGGCTCATATTCCAACACGTGTTTTTCCCGCCAGTAAGCGTGTTTAGTCACCACTATTCCACCGCACTGCCACCTCATCGCACCTCAGTCGAATTTCTACTAGGCTACAGAAACGTTTATTGCCTGTCTAGGTTGTCTCTTTTTGCCATCCCTCATCATGGGCAACGAGCGTGAAAAAACAGATCCCCTGCCAGTGCCAGTTACCGGAGCTGTGGAGGAACGGCGTCCTCCGAGTCGAAAGTCCAAATGGAGGGTTCTTGCTTTTATCTCCTTGCTAGCCATCGCAATGACGTTGCGGTATACTGGCTACGGCGGGGCCTCTATGTCCAAGATACAACCGGGACACTATGACGCCAATGTGTGTCCCCAGTCGAACGCCCTTTACCCGAATCGATACGCGCAACTCTGGGAGAGTCTCGGCAACGAATACGATCAGGATGAATTCAACGAGAGAGCTACCGAATGGTTGCAAGGGGCGGTGCGCATTCCGTATGTGATTCCTGCTCTTGGGGTATTGTCGTCATCTGAAACCCTTCATGCTGAATAAAGCACGGAAATCTATGACGAGATGGGGCCCATCGGCGAAGATGAGCGGTGGGAGATTTTCGAGGAGTTCCATGACTATCTCGCCCAGGCATTTCCACTTATGTAAGTGCACACATATAGGGCTTTAAGTGCTGATTTCTCATTTCTCACGCTTTTATTAGCAACGAAACTCTTACGTTGACCAAAGTCAACACGTATGGGTTGCTATACGAGTGGAAGGGCTCAGACGACAGTCTCAAACCTCTCCTTTTAACCGCCCATCAGGGTTCGTCTGTGGATCATGCCGCGTACTTGTCTCCTTCTGAGGCCTTTGATTCGTAGACGTTGTTCCTGCAAACCCCGAAACTTTTGACCAGTGGACACATCCCCCCTACGATGGATACTTTGACGGTATGCACGACTAGTTGCACGACCAAGTGGTAGGTCACTTACTAGAGACATCCAAAGGCGAGTTCATCTGGGGCAGAGGAAGTATGGATAACAAAGGCGGATTGATTGGAATACTGTATGTCACTCCTTCCGAACTACCGTTGGACAGAGGTAACGTCAAAGCAGCTCGTCTATTGAGACTTTGCTCAAGAAGGACTTTGAGCCTACTCGTACTGTTGTTCTCGCTTTTGGCTTTGATGAAGAGGTCGGCGGCTTGCGGGTTAGTAATACAATTCTTCCACAACTTGACGTTGTTTCATCTCTCTACGAAAGGGCGCCCAAAACATATCTAAGGTGATAGTGGAAAAATATGGCAAAAACTCAATGGCCCTGCTTGTGGACGAGGGTGGTCAGTTCCAAGATAGATATCAACGGCTTTTGCTTATCCCCTTGATAGGTTTATTTGCCGAAATCGGAGGCTCGGTCATATTTTTAGTCGGCACCGCCGAAAAAGGGCTTTTGGATACCAAGCTTACAGTCATGACTCCTGGTGGTCATTCCAGTGTTCCGCCTCCTCATACTGTTACGTTTCCAGTTGCCCTGAAATATCGTGTCTGACCGTCTTTCACAGGGTATTGGCATTCTATCGCGTCTCCTAGTCGAGTACGAAGACAACCCATTCGAGGCTCGTCTAGAACGTAATACCCCCGTTTACAATACCGTGCAATGCGTAGGAAAATATATCCAGAATATCCCATCAGCTTTACGCGACCTCATCGAGGCATCGGCCTACTCTGACACGGCCTTGTACCAACTGCAAGCTGTATTGATCAAAGACACTGCCCTCAGGGCCCTGATCGGTACTACACAAGCGATTAATCTGTTTCGGGGTGGAGTGAAGGCGAACGCAATGCCAGAAGAAGCTTGGGCTGTTGTTAATCACCGAATTGCTACCCAAAGGTCTGTTTTCTGCATCGAAATTAGTTCAAATTCTTGTTGCCCATTCGCTCCACTCATGCCCATATCGTGATTGCAAACAGTTCTGTCGCTGCAGTGAAACAGCGTGACACTGACGTCTTGAAGGACTTGGCAAAAGAGTTCAATCTCACCTATACTGCTTTCGGTTCGCCGATCTCTCCTGAAGACGAGCCAACTGAGGGAACGCTCACACTGATTGACGCCTGGGGAACTGCTTTGGAGCCAGCTCCAGTTACGCCCACGGATGGGGACCCTGTTTGGGAGTTGTTTAGCGGAACAATCAAAGCAACTTACAATGCCCAGCGGGGCCTAGAGGGTGACAACATAGTCGTGAGCCCTGGAATCCTGACTGGAAACACAGGTAGGCACGCGGCTCTAGCATACCCTCGACGGAAGATTGATTACGATAGCAGACTCAAAGCATTATTGGGATCTCACGCCCCATATCTTCCGTTACTCTCATTTCGATCTGGGCACTGCTCATGGGGTCCACACGATCAACGAATGTACGTTGCGTCTTTCAATTCGAATTTCTGTTGCTCATAGCTTTACAGGCATTAAAGTTGAAACATTTGTAGAAATGATCAGGTTTTATACTGCATTGATCCTCAACGTGGATGAAAGTAGTAGAATTGCGTAGTGTCACGTGTCTCATGAAATAATATTCGGAAAATGCCGGAGATAGTTGAAGAGCGACCACACCAGTCAGCGCTCTGGCGCTCATAGGCCCTTTCACTCTTTCCCGTCCCTGCTGCGTCATGGACCCTGAAAACCGTGCCTGCTCTGAGTGTATCCTCGAATGCAACGATGCTTCATGTATAGCCGACATCGATGACCACTGCACAGATCAATGCGTCATTGTCGCCTGCGACGGCGATATACCGTGTTCAGAAAGCAGCTGCAAATCCCCATGCGAAGACCCAAACAATTGCCCTCTAGTGAGCAATTTCTCATGGAACCCCGTGCCACAGCTAACGCTTGACTTTTAGCCCTGGAACGCGTCTCCATTTTGTAATCCAATTCATCACAAAGACATCTCCTGTGCGCAAGACAGTTGTAGTCTGGCATGTGGCTCTGCTTGCGATGACCCAGAGAACTGCTCCTTGGCTGATATCGTAAGTCCAAATTATTTGGGTGGGTACTCCCATTGTAACGACGTTTTAAGACCGAGGATATCCCTCCACATTCCTCTCAAGTCATGACCGAACAAACTTACCTACCTCATAATCACTCGGTTGACTGGGATGCGGCGCTTGAGGCTTTCCTATGTTCATGCGGAGACGCATTTCCTCTTCGGGATAGCCTGGCGCACAATAACGTCTCCCCAGACTCCTACACAGGATCCTCTCCACCGCTGTCGACTGTACCATCACCATCTGAGAATAACTCACTCTCATCAGCACTCAGCATGCCATTACAACCCGTCGTATACCCCACTCCGCTTCATATATCTCCATCAACTGTACCTGTCGTTCCAGCCAAACACTGCTGTTTATGGAACGACTGCCACTCCGTTTTTTCTTCGCTCCCGGAGTTAATATCTCACGTCAACCTTTCTCATCTGAGCGTTTACTCCTCTGAACCGCCAGAGCCCCTTTTAGCACCATCTTCCTACGTGCGACTTAACTCGAACAACCTCGGCCTCTCGTGTCAGTGGGATAATTGTCACGAGTACTCCGCTGTAGTAAACCCCTCGGGTGACCCGGCATTCGACGCCGCTCTCAACTCACTTACCGGCCATCTACTCCACGACCACTTCGGCTTGCAAGGCGCGCCGGAAGAACACAATGCGGTGACCATGGATGCCTCCATAACAAATGCGATTGTATCTGTTCCGGAGCCTGCCTCAGGACACAACGTGGAGATGCGAGACGAGGGGCAGAGTTTTCAAAGTAAACGCCAGAGCATACCATTAGGTGAAAGTGCAAAGCAAAGCCACTCGAACACCTGGCATGGCATTCACGAAACATTGCCAATAACGGGCGACAAGATTCCAAGCTTTGAAATGAATGGTCCGGAGAAGTGTCAGTGGGGTGGCTGCGAGCTTTCATTCGCGACCATCGATGATCTCATGAACCACCTAACGGTCGAGCACGTCGGCTCAGGGAAAAACCATTACGAATGTTTTTGGAAGGGTTGCGAACGCAGTGGAAAGAATGGGTTTACGAGCAAGCAAAAGGTGTGTCGGCACCTACAGGTTCGTTCTCACGAATAGTGTCCGTTTTGGTTCCTCATGATGGGAGGATTATAGATGCATACAGGCCATAAACCATTCCGGTGTGAACTCTGCAATCAACATTTTTCCGAAGCAGCGACGCTGCAACAGCACAAGCGTCGTCACACTCACGAAAGTAAGGGTAGTCACCTTGGTGCCTGGCCTCTCGTTGACCTAATGTAGAGCCTTATGTGTGTGATGTCCCTGGATGCGGCAAGACCTTTGCCATCGCGGGGGCACTCACAATCCACCGGAGAACCCATATGGGGTTGAAACCTTTCAAGTGCAAATACTGCGACCGGTGCGTACCGTATGCAAACTGACTTCTCCCTGGGCGTTAGCTGATCCCTCGGACAGGGCTTTTTCCGAGTCGTCAAATCTTTCTAAGCACGTGAGTCGTTCTGCTCCTGGTGCTTACTTGCCATTTTAATTTGGATACATAAAAGATGCGTACACACACTGGGGTTCGCCCATATGTTTGCACAGAACCTGGCTGTGGAAAGTCGTTTGCTCGTCCTGACCAATTCTCGCGACATCAGCGCGTCCATCTGAAACGAAACCGTGCGACCAAACCTATGGACGACGACAAGAACTCCCAGTGTCTCCAACCACTTTCATCGACCACATAGTTTCCTCTCTTTGTTTATGTATTTTCTTGTTCTCTTGTTTGCATGGCATAGTGTATTTGTACACTTATCGATACATTCATCGCATACATTATGTATAGGGACGGAACGGGACTCAGATTCGGGCGGTCTTTCTCTTAATTGAGCTATTAGGATAGCCATGTTTCTTACGTTGATCCCCAAATACCTTGGCATGGAGACGCGCGAAGACTACAGGTGCCTCCTCTGGCACGCTGCCCCAAATTGATGGTTCGACGCCCGTTAGCTGACTGTCATCGTCTGCGGAGTGCAAAATGAAAGGTCGCAAGCTCGGTAGCAGGGCAAGTATTTCGCGAGCATCATCCGTCTCTAGGCTCTCGAGTGCAGGACATGCCCATGCGACATCATAGACGAACCCAGGGCAGGTGCCGAATATTCTCAGCTTACGCACGCCTGGCATGGGAAGGACGTAATGCCTGAAGTAGCTTTGACGCAGATGTTGAACGAAAAGGGGTGGCGTAGAAAAATGGAGCTCGAGCGACTGTACGTGTGGAGGAAGGTTCACCAGGCGCGCGTGTTCGAGTTCGTGAGTGAATGACCAATTGGTGTAGTGCAGCGCGATGTGGGTCAGGGCAGGAGCGAGCAGCGCGTCGCGCGTTAGGGAGCGTAGAGTGGACTCTAGCGCGTCAGTCATTGGATTGGAAGGTTTGTAGATATGCAGGAGGTCAGACGACGACGGTGCTGCGGCGGACTCGGATAGGCTGTAAATGTGGAATGTGATGCTGCGACACGGGGCACTGCTGGCAGACTCGTCATCGTCCTCGGAGGAAGATAGGTGTGAACCAAGAGGATCGTGCTTGTGATCGTGATGGCGCTGCTGCTGTTGCTGTTGCTGTTGCTGCAGAAGTGTGAGAAAGTGTGTGGCGTAAGCGGGTGAGATGATATGGGCGTCCCGGAGGAAGACGTGGTTAGCTATTGAGCGGAAAGATCTGCAAATTGAGGGTAGTACCACGAGTAAGTCGCGACGGTCTTTCCTGGAGAGGAGGAGGCACCAGGCCTCTTCGAAGATTCGGTAGATCAGCTCTACTGGAAGAGTGGGAGTGATCATCAACTCGGAGCATGGGCTCACTAGCCTGTAAACGGCCCGAGATAACCGTGATCACTACCACTTGTAAAAAAAAAAAAACACCACTCGCAATCGATAAACGAGTATGGCACCTACAAAAAAGTCATCAAAGAGTGCAAAAAAAGAAAAGATATTCCATCCAGAATCGAGAAAGGCAGAACAACTCGTGCGCAAACAACTCCGAAAAACCAAGCTCGCCGGACAAGCTTCAAAGCGCGCAAAGCTACACTCACTCAAAGGCAGGTGGTGTTTTTGTCGTCGTTCGAAAAAAAAAAAAAAGGCAGATGCTGACCCTTTTTTTTTTTGTTGTTGTAGCTGATTTTTATGGATTCTTCTTTCATTCTATACCTGAGCCTCATGAAGATGATGATGACGATGGTTCAGGTGGTGGTTCCGAGGTGTTGACGTTGACTTTGTCCGAGCTTCATGACCTCGTCACAAACGTCTGGCTCACGCGGCACGATGCCGAGCTTGAGGAAGAGAGGACAGCGCGACGGAAGGGACGTCCCAAAAGCACAAGGGAGCAGAAACTAGAGGAGATAAAGCTGCGCGAGGCGGAGGAGTACCGCACCGGTATGGGTGAGTCACTTGAATCAAAATTTTCTTGTTCGCTGCGTTGCATGAGCTGAATTTTTTTTTTTTTTTTCGGTAGAGGTACCGGATTTAACACATCCTGAGAACGTCGCTTTGTTCCGCACGTGGGATCAGCGAGAAGTCGCTTTTGTCCAGACATTGCGTTTCATTCGAATATCGAGTGTAAAACCAGACCTAGCGAGTGTATCCAGACCGGGAAAACATCCTAGCCTCGCAACTCAGCAGAATGTCCCAATGGATGTCGAGGCGGAAACAAGATGACTCGCCACAATCACCAATACGACTTCCACGTATATCGATGTAAAACTAGGCAACTCCCCGCGATGTGTGCATTGTCTTAGACTGTTTGGGGTATAAATTGTACTGTACAGGCTGATGCTGGTATAGGCTACAGGACGCTACAGGAAACTCTACAGTGGGTCCGGAAGCGTCCCTGAAATATTCTACAGATGTTGATGTTTAGATTTCTAAATGATACAATGTGATCTACCCATACAAAAGATCGGCAAACCTTCCGCTTCCATCGGTAAGCGCGGGACTTGGAGCAGGTAACGGGATCTTGGGGGCATCCAAATCCCATTCGCGCCTCAGCCTGCCGTACACAAGCCGGAAGCTTGACGCGGCACCCTTCTCTTGTACCAGCTGCAGCACCGTCTGATACCCCGCAGCTTCCTGAGCTTCACTGGCCATGTGCATCTCGACGCGGAACCGGACAGCCTTGGTGGTACCCATTACCCCTACAGGATCCGCAATTTCGGCCAACCGGCATTTGAGGGTGCCCAGCCCGTCCGCGTGTATGAGCGCCACGCGCACGCCGAGGCCATGCAAAATACGCTTGCATTCCTCTCGCGAAGTGTGCGGGTCGTGCACGGAGAGTAGGGAGAAGCTCACGGGTTTGAGCTTGAAGAGGTTCCCGAACCATGCAGGTGTCAACGGCGAGGCCTGGGGTAGGTCGTTCGTCGACGTCTCATCGGTAGCAGTTGTACCCTTCTTGCCCTTGAGCGGTTTAGGGGGTTCGACAAGATGCACGCGCCTGTCAATCAAGACCCTGCGGACTGGGTTCTTGCTCTTGAGCGATGACTTCCCTGCTTTCTCCACGGGCGGCTGTGCATCCTCCCCCACATTTTCTTTGTCTGATTTGAGCTGTAGTGGAGCAGGCTCCCGCGAGGCGCGACGAATGCTCAGCGGCTTCGTGACGGTACTATGAGCTATGTCCGTTGCTTCAGACCCCAGGATCCCGAGTCCCTCAGTCCTTGGTGACTGGGCAGGGTATGACGAAAAAATGGCGGGATTGACGCCGGCTGCTGCTGCATGCTGTTGCATGACGTTTAGGTGCTCAACAATCTGCTGAAAAAACTGCTGCACCTTCTCGTCTTGCATCTCTGGGACGTCTGGGGGTGGTGTCATATTCAGCGTGCTCCAAAGTGGTGAATCAGGGGAGAGTGGATTGTTGTTGGGATAAAAAGGGGTGTTAGGTGTCTGTGGGAAGTTCGGAGAGAGCGGCGTGGGGAGTGCAGAGAAGTTGGAGTCTGTGGGTGTAGCTGCACCGGAGGAAGGGTCGGAAGGGTAACGATACTGCGGATCGAGGAGTCCAGCTGTCAACGATCCTTCGTGATCGCTAGGTATATCTGGAGAATCCCCTCTCCTAGCACGCCGCGGAGTTGGGGGGTCGACCCGAGGGGGAAGAGGGTGGTCAGGGACGGGGGCGTCTGACTGGCTCTCTTACGGTTGCGCGATGCCTGGAGGTATAACCCCTCGATCTTTTCGTCAAAGCTCTCGAGGTGTCTTATCCGATATTGTTGGAGAAGGTAATAAACTCCTTTCTCCCACGTCTGCTCGTCATTTGTCAGCTTCCTAATGATCGCCTCTTCTGGCGTCCCATGCCATAGTGTTCGGAGATTCGCCAGGATATCTGGGTCGATGGCTAAACGACCTTCGATGGGGCGAGCGATAGTATCGAGGGATGGTGGAACAAGCATGGGGGTTTTGGGCGGATGTAGTGTAAAAAATGGATGGACGAGAATCTGTTCTACCGTAATGCGCTTGCGTACGTCCTTCTGAAGCATACGGGTTATGAGATCTTGTGCACGTTTGTCGATGGCCTGTGGCATATCGTATGATCCAACCTTGACCTTCTCAAGTAGCGTGTGCAGGTCTTCGTCGTCAAAAGGAAGGCGTCCCGCAAGCAAGGCAAAGAGGATAACACCACAAGACCAAATATCAGAGGAGGACCCATTATAAGCGCGGCCTTCTATAACCTCTGGTGCCGCGTAGTGTGGGCTACCGCACGCAGTCCGCAGAAGCCCACTAGTATTGTTCATTTGCCAGGCGGCCATGCCGAAGTCCGCAACTTTGATGTTCCTGTCCTTGTCAAGAAGCAGGTTCTCAGGCTTGAGGTCACGGTGAGCAATGTTGAACCGATGACAGTAGTCTATTGCGGCGATGATTTGCTGGAAGTAGCCAAGCGCCTCGGATGTAGACAAGCGGCCCCGCTTGCAGAGATAGTCAAAGAGTTCGCCACCCTCGACATATTCGAGTATGAGATATAGCTCTGTAGAGGTTTCCCAGACATCGTAGAGCCGCATGATATTAGGGTGGTCAATGAGCTTCATAATAACAATCTCGCGCTCGATGCCAAGAAGAATTCGGTCGGCGTGCTCGTCGAGTCCTTGTATAGATCTTCGGGAATTCACAAGTGCTGTCTTAGATACTATCTTTACCGCCGCATATTGGCCCGTCTTTGAGTGGCGGGCTATCCGGACACGGCCTATCAAGAAGACTCGGCTCAGCGGGGGAATGGAGGAGGGTGGCAAAGTGGCTTACCAGAGCTTCCTTTTCCTATTGTCCTACCAATCTTCCAAAGCCCGATGACCTTGGGATCATCCTCTTTCCTGTGCTTTCGCGCAAGGGGAAGAGTATCCTGCATTGAGGCTGAGCGCTGAGCGGGAAAAGGTAGTCGATAAATAAATAAACAAACAGTGACCAAACAAATCGGACGCGTTGAGACCGCAGTCACGAGGCAGCGTCGACTCGACTTTGGTCTGTATCGTATTCCATGTTGCCTACACCAGCACCAACAACGCCCGGTAACTCGCCGCGGCTTCAAAGATCTCAACTGCCTGAAACCCAAGTCCCAGACTTTAATCTATCGGACAGTGCCTACCCAGATGCTCCACAAAATCATGGTTCTGCTCCCCTTTCCGTCCTTTCGGGTCTTTTCGACAAGGTCCAGAATGAACGGAAGCCGGAGAAGCGGAGAAAGTTTTTGAGTGCTTGGTTTGACGTGCGCCTCCATGTTATCCTGCGAGAAGAGCTTCCCGCTCACATGAGGTATGTCTAGCATTGGCGTAGAGAGGTCGGCAATGATCTCTACCCTGTCCTTCGTCTCCTTCTGCCTCAAAAAGACAGGGAACGAGCGATTTATGGACTGAAGGAAAAAAATGTTGCTAAGATGTACATAAAGCTGATTCCGCTAGGTCCTAAAGATCCAGATGCTGTGAGTCTGTTGGACTGGAGGAAACCCTCAGGGCCGAATGTAGGTTACCTCATTAGGTGGTTCTAACCTGTCGATGATACTAGTTGTCTATTTAAGAAATCTTCTGGCGACTTTCCTACGGTGCTTTATGAAGTGGTTTCGAAGCGTTCTTCGGTTATTGAAGGAAGCCTCACCATTGATGAACTCAACGCCACTCTCGACGAGCTCTCCCGGAACATCTCCAAAGGGTGAGCAGCACTTAGCCATATCCTCTTTATTGAACCCGTGACAACCGTCCCACCTCAAATCCCCAGCGATGCACAATCTAAAATCATGCAGCGTATCTATAACCGCACGACTCCCGAGGAACAACGATGGATTGTCCGTATCATTCTTAAAGGTGCAGCACTCATGCCCCAGCCAGCACCTCACAAGTGTCCTGACGGGACTACGACCTCAGATATGGGCATCTCAGTCAAGGAGACTACCGTCTTCTCTGTTTTTCATCCAGACGCCCAGGACCTGTTTAACACTTGTTCTGACCTGAAGAAGGTCGCGTGGGAACTGTGGGATCCAGAGCGTCGTCTGAATGACCAAGTGCATCTCTCCTCTTTGTTACGCTTTAATCGCTTATCATTTATCATTTTGCGCTTCAGGATAAAAGTATTCAACTCTTCAGAGCGTTCACCCCGATGCTTTGCAAACGGCCAACAGGAAACATCGAAGAGTCGGTGAAGGATATGCAGGGTCATACCTTTTTTCTCGAGGAAAAGCTGGACGGCGAGAGAATCCAGCTGCATAAGCGCGGGAATGAATATTTTTATTGCTCGAGGTTTGCATTATGTCTTGTTGATGTACCATCATCTGAGCTTGGGCAAGGAAGGGAAAAGATTATACATATCTATACGGCAGCCACGTTGGGACGGGCAGTTTGACGCCCTACGTTGACGGAGCATTTGACAAACGGATTGACAAGTACGTCATACCTTTTTTCCTGTTGTAAATAGATATGAACAGGTCTATAGCATAATTCTGGACGGCGAGATGCTAGTATGGGATCCTGTGTCTGGAAGGAGCCTGCCATTTGGCACTCTCAAGTCAGCGGCGCTGGGTTTGTTTTTATCAACAAGAAGAGATGAGATGACTGACTCTTCGCAGATAAAACAAAGACAAACTTAAACCCTCGGCCTTGCTGTAAGCCGCCTTTCCAGTAACCACTGTGATATCAGTCATACTAATGGGCGCTCCAGTCAAAGTATTCGACCTTCTGTTCCTCAATGGCCAACCCTTGATCAAAAAGTCAACAAAATTCCGCAAACGCAATCTTAAGGCGTGCATTAAGGACATCCAAGGTCGCATCGAGGTTGTGGCGGACTCTGAAGCGAAAACCGCGAAGGATGTACGCAAGAAGATGGAAGAAGTCATGGCCGCACGTGGCGAAGGCCTCGTAATGAAGCACCCCGACGCCGGTTATACATTGAACGGCAGGAATAAGGACTGGATAAAGGTATGCTCTTCATTTACGTAGTGACATATGTTCTCAAGTCTGTTGCAGGTCAAGCCTGAGTACATGGTTAGTGGCATACAGTGTTTCTACGAGTTTCCCGTCGCGAATGATACTAGGATAATATGGGTGAAACTGTGGATGCATTGGTTGTCGGTGCGTTCTCGCGTCGTCTGTGTCCTGGTGGTTACGTCACCTCAACAATTTTATTTAGGTGGCAACTATGGATCTGGGAAGCGCGGAGGAGGAGTATCGACACTTATTTGCGCAGTCCTTGACGATAGAAACGCGACTCAGACAGACGAGGACCTGAAGTAAGCCATCCTTCAACGCTTGATGCGTCGGCCCCCTAGATTTCTCCCCAGATACAGCACCTTTGTCCGCATAGGTTCTGGCCTCTCTTATGCAGACTATGTGTGGGTACGCAATCTACCTTGGAAGGAATGGTCGGCGAAGAACCCCCCTCGATTCCTGAGCACTGCCAATGGGTCACGCGATGATAAAGGGGATCTCTACCTGGAACCTGATGAGTCAGCCATTTAAATATTTCAGCGTCATGATGCTGAAACTCATTGCGTAGATCCTTCATAATCCAAATAAAGGCAGCAGAAATAATACCCACAGGTCACTTATATACGCTCCCCAGCTCATCCCGGCCCTAATATACATCTCAGACCAGTTTCATGTGGGCTTCACAATGCGTTTTCCTCGCGCTTTATCTATACGGGAAGATCTCTCGCTGTCCGACTGTGTCACTGCTTCAGGTGCTGAAGCAGCTTTCTTTTGGGTTTCACGTTCCTTACATCCAACGTTTAGCTATCCTGGAAGCTGTCCGTTCAGAGAAGAAAAGGAAGATGGAGAAAGCTCCCGAGTTTGTCGTCTATGCGCTGTTCTCAGCGTGAATTCTCACCGCATGCCAGGAAAAGCGGCAAGAAGAGGCGCAAGGCCACGGCAAAGGTATTCTATAGGCCCACCTTTTTACTCAACGTCGCGATAAAGGTTCCTTTCCCAGCCCTCCGTACTTCCAGAATACAGGGGCGTAGATCTCAAGGACGTTCAAACCCAGTCGAATCTGTTTGAAGGACTGAGTTTCAGTATGTTTCTCGTGTGTCTTATGGCTCGCGCAGACGTCAACGAAACCTGAACAGTGGTCTCCTCCGATCCCAAGTCAAGGACACGGGACGCAGACAAGGAGCAGCTACTAAAACTGTAAGTCACATCTACCGGTTGCTGGACAACTGTTGAGGTGCAAGTAGGATTCGTGCGCACGGGGGTAGCTCTGTTCAAGTGGCTAAGAATCAGCCTGGACTGCTCGTGGTGTATGGTGGAAGCACTACACGTAAGGCTTGGATGTCTCACTTGAAGCCCAACTGACTGCGTTGAAGCCTATGACATCAAAATGATCATAGATAAGGGTATACACGATATCATCCGCCCGCAGTGGATCTTCGATTCTATCGCAAACAATGCGCTTGCGCCTATGACAAGGAATTACTTCTTCCACGCGACCGCCTCGCGCATGGAGTCTGAAGAATTCAACGATGAGGGCGATGACCTCGAACGGCATTCATCGGAAGGGGAAGCAGCAACAAGAATGTCTGTTTCTCCAGACATTCAGGTTGACAATCAGGTGCCTGAGTTTAAAGAAGAGGATTCGGAGATGCAAGACTGGCTTCAGATTGGACCCAGTGCCAAAACTGCAGAGAAAGGTGATGACGATGAGGCTGATTCCGCCACCGATCCAGATTCGGACAATGAAGATAACTGGTTCAGTGTCGAACCTCCACGTGAGGCGGAAGTGCCAGGAACTGAGGTGAGTCCCCCGTGGTTCGCGAGAGTTAGCACTCATTTCCCGGCCGCATTTATGACAGCTCGATGCCGACGATGACGAATTTCAGCAGGTAAATCGAGAGGACGCCCGTCACGTTCAAATGGGAGACGATTCGGCCATGGAGTACGACCAGGAGAGAATTTTCACACATCTGTATATCTCTCCTGAGTTTTGTCAGTTCTTTCTTGACAGATTGACAGCCACTTCTACTTGGATACCCCCGATAACGCCCGCAAGAACGGTATGACCGCTGCCTCTAAGCATGAAGATGCGATCATGAAAAGGTTTATCGGCTACACCGTCTTAAACAATACCTACTAACTACATTACTAGCTTTGAACGAAATGCAAAGTTGATTAAAGACAACGGGGGAACGATTACTGAACTGGATGATGCGAAACTCACGCACGTTGTGTTGGACAAGAGAGACGACAGCCGGCGTCGCGAGCTCATGAAGAGGACCTCAAAGTACAGGCGCCTATCCCCCCTTTTTTTCTTACGATACTTACAAGGGATATAGGCCAAAGTATCGCAATCTAGTCCTCTCTGATTTCATCGAGGCATGCATGGAGGAAAATACGCTATTGAATGAAGCTGGTGAGTTCATCTCGCGCCACAGCTGCTGTTGTCCAACTCTGAATGCCCGATTTAGACTTTATTCCCTGAGTAGAAGGACTCGTGCTGGATAGTTTGCGTATGAAATGACCTAGGCTTGTACTAGCTTAGATAAATGTAGTTTAATGTATAGGAGGTCTTTTTTTTAATGGACAGCGTGGCATGCTGGTTCTGTATGAATGGTGGAATCAGGTGGGTATTGCTTGTAGGTTATATCAGTTACGGATGTCGGACTCCAAGGTTCATGGTTAATGGTTGGTTGGGGAGTTTATTCGAGGGCAGACTAAGCTACCTTAGCTTAGTAAGAAGAACAAATAAAACCCAAACAACGCGTCGCGTGTCGCGACGCGTCAACTTGAAGACGAAATAGATTAGTTTCAGTATCAGCGCGATCTCACCAAAATGCCCGTCTCGAGACAGCAAATTATCATTCGAGTAATGGTGCTCAAGAATAAAATTTTGTCCTGCAACTCATTACTCTTTGCTTTTCAGGTTTTCCGCAAGTACAGTCATTCGCTTGGACCCGATGAACTCGAATATCTCGAGGATATCTTGAAAAATCATGATATCTCAGACGATGATGTAGAGATGTCGATAGAGCTCATAGCTAAAGAATACAATAAACAGGACGGTTCGGTTGTGGGTCTATCTTCTCCGTGTCCAAACTGACTAATTTGTCTCCCAAGATGCTACCATGAAGGTTTCTCTTCAGATCTTGAGTCGGGTCTACCAGACGCTACAGACTTCGGGGGACCAACAAACTCGGAAAGAGGATGTATACTTGGACCCTGAAAATCACTTGCACTTTATCAATGCCTTTGAGATGCCACTCTGGCACTGGTCTCCTGAACGAGGCAGTTTCGAAAAGTGAGAGGCCCTACTCAAATGTGAAAAGGTTGACGCCTTCGCTCAGTAATATGCTTCGCAGGGCACCTCATCAATCGTCATCCGTATTGGGCACCGCCGAATCCCGAATCCTGGCTATCCGGGATCGTCTGAACATCATCAAGCAGACCATCCTCAGGAACGAGCATTTTGCGCCGTCCACAATTCCCAGTCGGAACAGAGAGCATCTGTTGACTGTGAGTCTCTCTCCCTTTCTTTTTTTTGACTTTTTGTCCTTTTTGCGATGCGGAACGGTTCTCCCTAAGCTGAAATACAAAAACTCCGAACGTGTCGTTTTACCCTTCAGTTGAAATCGACAAAGCAGCTCTTGGGTCGGGCTGGCGACCGATTCTTACTCTTCGGTATGCTCGTACATTCCAAAGAGGGGAAACTCTGCTTGGAAGATCTTGACGGTGTCGTTGAATTGGACTTTTCACAGCTCGTGAGGGTTCTTTTTCGTTCTTTTTCTCCTGTTCCCGCTCACGCTGCGACGTAGGACCAACCGAGCGAAGGGTTGTTTACTGAGGGTTCATTTGCCCTCGTAGAAGGTGATTACACAGAGAACGCTACGTTTAGCGTCATCGCAATAGGACATCCGCCATGCGAAAGCAGAGAAACGGCACGGTGGGACATTCAACCTGCTTTGCTATCCGAGATGTGATGAGTTTATTAAAGGGGTTCGATTGCATAGCTCGATATTTGGCCACGTCGACTTTCTTGGAAAAGGAGCGACAACGCCCCTCGAGGACGTATGTTTCACCTCTTTGGCTGTTGCTCACATATCGTGACCCACAAAGACAAATATTCTAGACTGAATATGCGGTTCGCGTCGAACAAGAGTTTTCGAGCATGAATTTCTTTTTCTTTTCCGATGTCTGGCTCGACCAACCCGACACCCTCAAAGGTCTACAAAAGATCTTTGACAACTGCGTCGAAAACAATTTCATACCCAAAGTGATCGTGTTTTGCGGCAATTTTACTAGTGCTGGAATAGCACAAGGGAACAGTAGAGATGTCCAAAGATATCAAGGCTAGTACTAATTCCATGATCGCGCGCTTCTCGTTCTTCTGCTAATCGTTTTACCTATCCCTCTTGTAGAAGGATTCGATGCCCTAGCGGACTTGATCGCGTCCTACACCCTTATCACCCGTCGCACCCACTTCGTCTTCGTACCCGGTCCGCTCGACCTGACTGTCAACTCGGTGCTGCCGCGCAAACCGCTTCTATCCTCGCTCACCGCCCGGCTGCGGTCCAAGATTCCCAGCGGTAGGGTCCACATGGCGAGCAACCCGTGCCGCCTCAAATTTTTCGCGCAGGAGATCGTCGTCTTTCGCGACGACGTCATGTCACGCATGCTCCGCAACCTCGTCGGCGTGAAACCCAACGCGCGCAACGAAGATCTGAAGCGATATGTGAGGTCCCAAAACTCCCTTACTCTTTTTTTTTACCCATCAAGGAACTAAAATCTAAACAAAAAAAAAATCTCGCCAAAGCTCGTCCAGTCTATACTCGATCAGAGTCATCTCGCCCCATTCACGACTCAAATCCAACCCGTCCTACCCGAGTATGACCACGCAATGCGTCTTTACCCTCTACCTACATGCGTACGTGTCTTTCTCACGTCGCAATACCCCCCTTGTAGCCGTTCGCCGAATTTTTTTAAGGTTGTTCTCGCGGA
This sequence comes from Lactifluus volemus, assembly GCA_022376515.1. Taxonomy (NCBI): domain Eukaryota; kingdom Fungi; phylum Basidiomycota; class Agaricomycetes; order Russulales; family Russulaceae; genus Lactifluus; species Lactifluus volemus. The sequence goes on from WTXI01000027.1 coordinate 100,352, forward strand.
CAAGTACGATAGCTACCGGATGACGTACGAGGGTTGTCACGTCTTCAATCCTGGACGATTCACGGGACGTTCGCTGGCGTTTTCGGCTTATACACCCGCCACTCGAGAATCGGAAGCTTGGTTCGTAATTTTTCTTTCTTCTCGCCCTCTGTGCGATTTTTAAATGCTGATGTCAATGCGCGCTTTAGCGTTGTCGACTTGGAAGCCGAGATCTGAGATTTGAGATTTGACGCAGTATGATTCACGTGTCATCAACGACGATTGCTCCGTTCTTGCTCATCCCACTGTATTCATACACGCCCGTGGCTGTATCATGAAAGTTGGCAATGCAAAGTCAGGGCAGGTGCGAAGCAGTCAGCGCAGCACCGTCAATCAGCCTGCTTTTTCACGAGGAGCCGAGGAGATCAAAGGTGATTGCAAACTGGATTTCTGTTGTTGACGAATGGCCTTTTGTATCCTACGACATTCGATCCACAATGGAGTAGTTGAGAATGGACGCGGCCCCCTTGATCTCTTCCTCTTCCCCAGGGGACGTCGCGACCATCCAGATATTCCGTGATAAAGGTTGGGGGCTGCCACTTTCAGAGTAAGATGGGTTTTCAAAACAAAAAATGATCGGCAATTTGGAAACGCACCATCTGGAACAAACTTGTATGATTTGTTGGTAAAGATCGAACAGGGCTTGCTGCCACTCGCGATCACACAATTTGCGTGTGGGATGTGGCAACGGGACAGTTCGTTGTGGGCCCATTTACTGGACATATCAGATCGGTCCATCTTGTTGCATTCTCACCAGGTGGACGGCGTATTGCATCGGCCTCCCACACATGGATCGTGCAATCATCTGACTCGGATGATTACACGATCCGCATGTGGGATGTGGCTGGACACACCTTTGTGATCAATTCTCGAGGAGAGTGGATACTATCTGTATGGCTAGGCTGGTCTGGTCAGGGGTACAGCCGATAAGCTCAGGTTTGGCAATGTTGGAGTTGGGGAAGAAGGTGAAGGTGAATTCGGATTTTTTCCGGGAGGCCATCTCAGCCCGGACTTGAGAGATGGCATCAGTGAGGAGGGCCAGAAGGGCGTCAGGGAGGGTGTGCGGGTGTTCAGTGGGGAGGGGCTGGCTCGGGGTGGAGGGGGGTTCGGGCGGGCTTGGGTCTGGTCGGGCGGGGCCTGTTTGGCCGGGGGGGGGGGGTCGGCCATGGTTGAAGTGGGAGGGGTAGGATGATGTAGCAACAGGTCGCGAGGATACTAGGTGTTAACTGCTGTGGGTAGAAGCTTTTTATTTCCTATTTACGTGAACTACCAGGACTTGTGGCAACTGGTGTTGTGGCACAGGTGGTGGTTGCCAAGAAAGATCTCGCCACAATTGTTTTTTTTTTTTAGATCTGCATTTGTACACCGCAACATGTGACTATGACAAAGACGCGGACCCCGAAACTACGGGATTGGTGGTATGGAAGACAGGAGAGTAGCAGTAAAAACTAGACGGAAGCGTGGCGTTAGGAGACGGGAAGGTTATATTAACGGGGACTGCAGGTGTGGGGCGTTAACCTGGGTCGCCACAATTGTTAATTACGACTCATTTGTCGATTTTTTGGTCCGGCCCGGCGTTGATCCGGTCATAACAATCTAACTGCCCAAATATTCACATGCACTGGACGTTCACACCACACTGAATGCATTGATCTGCGCGAAACCATGCGACCAACTAATGGTGAAGAGATGTTTTCACCAGTATGTGATACGAAGTTGTTCACCAACATGAACGCTTTTGATCCGTGACATCATGTCACATGATCGCTTGCTTGCGAGGTTTGGGCCGACGCAGTCGGCATTTCTGGTGATGTCATGGCTTCATTCTGGACATAGGGGGTGCCAGTGTACTAACAGTATTTAAACTGGTTGGAAACTTCTCGCTGCGATTACAGTATGGCATCCACCATTTACGTGATTTCCCAATTTCCAAAAACCATCATACCAGACACCGATGTCTTCCTTGATCAGACTAATTGGGAATGGCAAGTATGCCTTGCCTTTCCGATCCACAAACTGAGATTTTCATCAAAGCCGTTCAAGTGGATCCGTTATGCCACGGCAATCGTCGTTGGAGCGCGTGGCGATCTATGCACGGAACCTTTTCCCGTGCCTCCTATAGACTATGAATCTCCCGTGACCGGGATTGACCTCAGGCTATACTACCAGACCACTGATGACGAAAAGTGTCATATGATCCCTATTGAACCAAACCTCGCCAACACGAGAACCGTGACTGTTACTAGTCAGGCGAGCACATGCAGGATGGATTTCTGCGAGGAGGTCATGGACCGGGATAGGAGTTGTATAATATCAGGGGATGTCCCTGATGCATGCGGCGTTGCAAATTTAATCCCCCGTGAAAAAGGCGACGCAGTATATGACTCCTCTATCATCACAGTGGCATTTCCTTTTGCTAACATTGTCCGACAGTACATTGAAACGTTCTTAAGGCGCCGACGCCGAGACGACAATGACGTTGTGCACATCGATGACGTTCGGAACGGCGTATTCCTAAGCTACTGCTTGCGTCGTGCATTCGGTCGACACCTCGCTGTGTTGAAGGTGCGCTCTCGATGGGACGTTGCATATGGTTGGAAGCTGACGCTCTGAACAGACTCCGAATTTCGCAATGTCTACGACCGACATCGATCCAACCGCAGAGAGTTTTGAAGAACGATACACGACCCACGTATTCGACCCGTCCAAGGTGGCCAGGATCGCCGGACCCTCTGGCTCAGCAGTCCACGTCCCTTCCGATATGGCCTCCTGGCCTCCCGCTGAATTGTTCGACGCGGTGTACGCCAGCGCAGTCCTATATCACTTTGGCGTTGAAGTACCAGGCGCCATGCAGAGGTGGCACAATATATTCTACCCGAGTGGGCCTACAGCGACCGCACACCTAGATCACAAACACCGACACGATGAGGTCGATGTAGACCAGAAAGCCGCTCGACAGCGGCGTTATGACAGCCGTTGTGGCATATATGATGCCATTGACCGGCAAGACATGGTCGACATATACCGCTTTAAAGCACTGAAAATGGAGCCGGAGGATGTGATATCCTCCCTAGAACAGATAGAAGAGATGGAGGCTGCAAGAAATCACAAAGCACTGGTGGATAAGGTCCAGTTGTGGTTGGGTGGTGTGATTGATTAGGCCCGATTGAGTAGTCATACTTGGTACATGGCTATGTACTATTTTCTCTTAGTGTCAGTCAGACTATTATTTAATTCGACATATGCTGTGCAAAATACATGTCTATCTGCCGATTGCAGTTTTTTCTTCCATAACTAGACGTGACTCTGGTAGTAGCCGTCGCTTATCAAGTTGTATAGATTTGTCCGAGGATTGGCGGAGCCTTACCTGACTCGTGCGCGTACATGTAGAGGGGGAATGCGAGAGACTTGGACTTGGATCGTGATGAAAGATTTAAAAAAAAAATAGGGCTATTGTGGTTGCTGGGAGATGGGGATGAGCCAGGCTTCGGGGCTATCCCATCGTGTCCCTTCGAGTTTCCCAAATCCCCCTTTCCAGGCCACAGCCATTGAGTGGAATAGCTGCAGCTGTTGCGGCACAGGGTGATGTAGACGCGCGGGACGGTAGTGGCAGCGCGGGAGGATGGGGGAGGCGTCAAGGATGTGTTGGGATGGCAAAGGTGGTACAGATAGCAGCAGTACTCGGGCACCCAAGACCGTCGAGGGCGGCGCTTTGGGGAGACGCCACGCGATAGCACCAGTCACTGGCGTCAGGCACTCAGACAGTCGTAATAGCGACGCCTGCGTGACATTGACACCATGGACCATCAGCGCGTGAACGTCTCCCCTCAGTGCCGTGGGTAGATGCGGGACCATCCCTCAACAAAGGGAGGCAGGGGGATGAAAGGGAATGAAGAGAGGTCGGTGTGGGGAGTTCAAACAAAAAAAATAATCAAAGACACACTGGCACGGTCTATGCCTACAGACAGACTCGGAAGTGGTGGCAGTGAAGGGGAGGCATTGTGAGTGATCATCCTATCTGTGTGTGCTACTTTAACACATCATTTCCAATTGCTCACAGTGTCAACATTTACAACCAAGATGTCATCAGGCTCCAAGAGCAGGAGGAGCAGGACCTGGAGAGCTGTGGAGGCACTTGAGACTGGTGATTGGCTTTGCCACTTGTTTTCATCTTCTAGTTTGTGTCAATACCACTCCATAATGAGATGGAGTGGTATCAACAAAAACTAGAGGATGAAAACAATGCCATTGCCAGTCTTGACTAGCTTGACTCTTGAGTGCCTCCATGGTGAACTTGAAGTGACCCAATAGGGCCAATACTGGTCCAATATCAAGCTTCAATGCAACATTGGCCACATCAAATATGCTCCAAAAATCGAGGTTGATGAAGGCTGCACCGCAGACTGGGCTGCATTCTTGGCTGTGGAGGCAAAGGTCAAGAAATGCCTTTGAAGGGAACGTGGTCGATCTTGGTGCGTTTCGATTCATCTTTCTCGCATATCCCTCGTCTGACGAAATCAACCCCTTATTTAGGATCCAAGTTTTCTCCTCTGGAGCTTGCCGAGATGTTCTATCCTGTGGCTGGTGGAGCGACCACGTTCAAGTATCCCGTGGGGAGGAAGCTCAAGATATTCGGCTGCGCCACGAAGGAGGACCTCGCCGTCCCTGCAGAGTTCGACAATGAAGGCGAGCGATGCCTTATGGTCGGCAAAGACGGAAACACCACCGACCTCACTGTCGGGCGCTACGCCGGCTGAATGGAGAGTGAATGATTCTAAGCCGGCCGCCGGCTTAGAATCATTCACTCTCCATTCAGTTGGCGTCGAGTCCAAGGAGCTCGCCATCTACACAACTCTGGCAGCAAGGCTATCGAAGTCTTCTCTGCTAAAGGAGACTGATCAGCAACTTCCTCGGTGATCTCGTCGAGACCGCGCTGGAATCGAGTCGATTTCAGCGCGGCCTCGACGGACGCATCCAACAAATGCCGACATGGTCCTTGGCTGCGCCGCTCTTGTGCAAGTAATTGACGGTGGTGTTCTTGCGCAGGACGTGACAATTGCTGAGCCCGTAGACTTTGTCGCTAGGGTTACCGTAGTTGTCTTTGTTCTCGAGAAACCACTGGGTAAGTGTGTCCTGGGAGTCCTGACTGGCACATCACTGCGTTGGCCCCTCTAAATGTGTTGATATCGACTAGCAGCAATTCAGGCCGTTCAGGATTGATTACCCTAGATATTTACATACCTGTTATTGGTCCCAGCCTTATACACTATATGGCTGTGGATCTCAATCCGAGCGGTAATCACGACTGTTGATAGTTTTTACAAGCTAGTTAGCCTCTGCGGGACTCCCTCACTCCATTCTACTACAACGCCCTCGACATCGTTCTTCCGCAAAAGAGTAAGGATCTGCTGAGAGATATCGTGGGCGGTGTCGGGGGAGGTAGAACCGGGCGGGACGCCAATCCATATAACGACCGGACCGAGACTCCCCTTGTCCTCCTCTCCCGGCTGACCGTGTGTGAAGAAGCGGGCCAGGCCAATGGAGGGCCACTGGATCTTTTCCGCCTTGAGGATTCGTCGCGAAATCTGGGGACGGACAGTATCATCCCAGACCTTATTCAGTGGGGTACCGAAAACTCCGCGGAGTGATTTGACGGGAATATGAGAAAATCTGCCAACGGGCTTGGGGAATAGCGTAGTGAGGGAGTCGGAACGGTACACGAGTTCCGGGTGGTCGCCATCCCCAGCAATGCCGTTGTAATAGCTGGCCCTCTCGTAAGCGTCGGGACCATGTCCAGACACAACGGTGGGCGTCGCTGAGGGCAGAAAAGTTGGACGTCATGGATGAGTCGCTTAAGGCTGTGGGAGCTCAGTTGTGTGACCTGGACCCAAATCCTTACAATTAGGTTAGAGGGGCCAACTGATGTGCTAGCAGTGACTAGTCGTGACAGTCAGGAAAGTCGTCTGACCATGGGGGTCAGTGACTGCGAACAACCGTGACTCTGCCCAAGTCGCTGATGTAATGAATGATAAAACTTTGATAAGATTCAGATAAGATCAGATAAGTAATCGATGCAGTTTTTTGGCATTACCACGTGATGAGAAAAGTCACCGGGTGAGAACGAACAATGTCTCAAGGTGACTGGTGCCTTGCAAGGTATTGATGCGGTCGCATAGAGATGCTCTAAAGAAGGCTTTCCTTTCACACTCAGTGTGGCTCATGACTCGGATCGGATCTTTTGGTTGATCTCAGCTAGGTGCTGAGATATATACGCGTGGAGCATTTTTCACCTTTTGCGTCGATGATGATGTTCCGGTTTTTTTCGCTCACCCACTGTATTCATTTGTAATATATGAATAAAATCGCAATCGCTATGCTCCGCTCGCAGAACCAAGAGGGATCGCAAAGAAAACCAAAAAGAAAAGAAAAAAAAGCGGCGAACCAAAGATAAAGTGAAACTCTTGTCCAAGAAAAGAAAGATCAAAACCACCAGTAAAAAAATCACACACTACATATTGTATGTACATGATGCCGTTTAAGCCAACGTCTTCGATAAATAAGTTTCGTCAAAAGCGCGATGATGAGCCGGTCGTGAGAGAATAAATGCCAACGGTGATAGCGGTACAGATATGACGCGTGTGCGGCACACGGGGGTGGTGGTGGGTAAGGTGGCCTACGAAGGGAGAGGGAAGAGGGGAACATAGATGAATAAGAACGTGGTGAATGGATCGCAGACAAGCAAAGCCATGTCGAAATGTTGAAAAAGAGAGAAAAGGTGAGGGTGAGAGATGACGAAAAGCGAAAAGAATAAGGGAAAAAATCACCAGATCCACAAAAACGTTACCACATGCGGGTCCAGCGCTCCGGACTTTGCGTATTCGGACTCTCGTACAGCAGCGCGCGCTGCGCAAAGCCAACCGGACTTTCGTGTGGTTGCAAGCCACCCATGCCGGCGGTGCGGCTGGGCGTGGCCTGCGCGCCAAGACGCGCGAGCTCTTCGTCGAGCAGCGTGGCGGGGTCATGCGGGTCAAAGAGGGCACGCAGCGGCGAGTCGCTGGTCACGCCCATGAACATGAGTTTGCGCGGCGTGACGGGGGTGAAGGGGGTAAATTGCAGCGAGGTGCGCCGGCGCGAGGGTGTGCGTATCAGGTTCTCCGAGTCTTCTGTCGCGTGGTGGTGATGGTGGTGGTGGCCGTCGTCTTTCGGTGGTAGGTTGGCGTCGCCGTGAGAAAGGGATGGGACAGGCGGGGGTGGGGGGTTAAGATGGGACTTGTAGTGTGCCAGGCTCGGCGACGGACTCATGTGCACGCCTAGATGTGAGAGGGGCGTTCGGGCGGCAGATAGATGGTGCTCTGAAGGCTTCTGAGGCGGCGTACAAGGACGACCCTCCGGCGTAAGCAGCGGTTTTACTGTAGTGGGGAACACATTCTTGAGAGGCGGAGTAGATGGTCTTGGATTTTGAGCTCGAGGTCGGACGTTATGACGGACAAGGGTCGGCGACTCTGGTGCAGGGGGCAGAGAAGGTTTCTGCGACGAGTGAGGACCAATCGTAGATGAACGAATCGACCGTTACTCACCGTAGACGAATCTTTCGCCGTTGCCTTTTCTTTGCCTTTCTTGGATTTTCCCTTGGGTTTCGCAGCTGTTGCCTCCAAGATCTCGACCGCAGATTTCGGGTTTAATAGGGTCACTCCCGGAGCAAGTGCGTCAAGGGGTGCATCTTCAGGGACCACCAAGAATGCGGTGATATCAAATTTCGGTGATACCGAAGTTGACGCTCGAGACGATGCAGAGGCCTGAACAGGGACATCGTGGTCGTCCATGTCCTCCGGCGGACTAGAAGAGCTGTTGTTGGGAATAAGATCTGGAAGAGATACAGATGAGGATGAGGTCGGTGGCAAGGATGGTGAGGGTGACTCTTCTGGCTCCGTCTTGATACGAGATACACAAGATGATGAGGTAGAGGGACGAGATATTGGGGGCGCAGAGGTGGGTGCTTCCGTGGACACTGGATTGTATGCCGAGCCAGGGGGCAAAACAGGAAAGATGACGCCTGCAGGTACAGAGTGAGGATGAGGCATGACATAGGGAGTATAATATGGTTGATGATGCGTGCCAGGACGCGGACCGGGAAACATAGGTGGCCCAGGGTATGCCACGGCTGGAAGAGTGGACATCGGAATGCCCATATGCGGATGTAACGCTGGAGGGATTGGCTCTTGAGATGACGCTTCGGTCTTTGCCTTTTTCCGTCTGGGTTTCCGCGTAGGCGTATCCTCAACTGGTCGCTTGCGGTTGTTCACATTGCGCGCCTTGTCCTTCTGTTGCATATCCGCGCAAAATTCCTTGCGGAACCCGCCGCCTGCGAAACAGTCAAGGTCTTGATCGAAAATTGCCCAGAGGGTACGCCCGGCCGCGCGATCACGCTGTACCTTGCGAAAAACAATGGTCGTACTGAGTACATGTCGGATGGAATTCATCCAGGTCTGCTCATTGCGCTTAAAGTGGGGGTAAACGATGGTAATGTAGTCGTAGATTTCTTGTAACGTCAGGCGGTGTTCTGGAGAGGCAAGAATGGCTTGGCCGATCAAGGCGGCATAAGGGAGATCGGGTTTGATGAGAGAGTATGGGCCTGGCGGCAATTTAAATGGTAGATCATCATACTCGTCCTCTGTTGGCTCAGGTCCCATTGGCCCGGGTGACGACACGATGTTAACGATAGGGCGGACTGGACTTGACGACGGGGTAGAGGGACCTGGTGATGACGGGGGAGGGGGGCAGTCTTGTAGTAACTGCGACGCGGGGTGACCGGAGGGAGAGAGGATCCCGTCTGAATAATAAGAGGTAAGGACACCAGCACAGCAAAGCAAGGGGTGCTAGACACCTTTTGGGAAGTCCCCGCGAGGGAGTTGCTCTCACTTGGTATAGAGGAAGCCACGCTACTCCGACGGGAGCGAGAGGGGGAAGGAGACTCGGCACGAGGAACGAAGGAGTCCTAGAGATGGAAAGCGTCAATATGACATCGACCTTTCCAAGCTATACCAACAGTGCGACTGTGCCTGGGTGTAACTGTCTGATACAAGACGGTATCTCGATAATAGCGGCCGGCTCGACCGGGCGTGGTAGACTGCGATTGAGATTCCTGTGTAGCGTAAAATGAGCCAAGCGGGACAGTAATATTTTGCTATTTCTCACCTGCGAGGGACCGAGATTTGAAGGAAGAGAATCGTCGGTCGTCTTGACGCGTCCAGAGTCGCGTGGGCGAGCAGACGCGCGTAAGGAAGAACGGGCGGTGGGCGAATGAGGTAGCGTAGGGCTGGTATCGCGGTCCCGCCTGCTACGACGCTCTCTCTTACTGCGCCTATTCTGACGTTCGATGATTTCGTCCATGCTTTCGAAGCGACGGAGGGAGGACGAAGCGGTGGGCTCGACCGGTTCAGTCTTGATGGGGGTGGCGGGTGGGAGGGAAGGCGCGTCGGCTGCAGATATAGAGCGCGATTTTGCGCGAAGAGTTTGTGGGAGTGGAGTGGGACTTTTAACGCTGTCCGTATCAGACTCTACCATGGCGAATGCACGAAAAGAGTTGGCGTTTTCGGCAGTGAGAAACTGGCGCATTTGATCGCTGTGACGCGTCAAGTCGTCGCGTGTCATACCAAGATTTTGAAGGAGTTGAGACATGGGTGAGATTGGGTGGGAGTTGTTCGAATCATCCATGTGGTGGTCAGAGAGGAAAGAGGAGGTGAGTGAGAGAGTGAGTGAGTGATTCGATGTGCTCAGACTGTGGAGCGAACCGAAGCAACTTTTGAGGTACCTGTTTAGTCCTAATAAGGTATCGCGGACTCTAAACTGGGCTTAATATTATTAATATTATGTAATAATACGACTACGACCAGCGCTGCCCAATTGTACTTCACTCGTGCCCAACTGTCCAGGTCGGTATTCGATCTCTTCCCCTTTCGTGAATATGTTGCCATCTACCTCGGGGAATGTCATAGTAGGAAGCCGCACCATCTCCGGTGGTGTCTTCGTCAAGTACAGTCGATGAAGCGCATCCTCCGCAGCCTGTAAGTAAAGGTGACGTGAGATCCTTACCCGGTCGAAACTTGGTCGGGAGGGAGACCATACCCGGTATTCTGCCATCTTCAACGAGCTTCCGAATCCTTCTCCAAGTTGCTCAGTCCCACTGTAGACGCCAACAACAAAGACGGGCGAATTGGATAATCGACCCGTCTCTTTCAGTAACCTGTGAGAGGGATGCCATCAAGCCCGCTAGACACGGAAGACGTGTTTCGTTCATACGCACCTCGAGATGGGCTTTTCGCGGCCAAACTTGGCAACCGTTTCTGCCAAGGCTACCTTGGGGTCGCGGAATTTTAACATCTTACGTAGGTCGACCTCTCGACTGAGGAAAAACTGATGTGTGAATTTACGAGCAGAAGATAGAGAGCGCCGATGATATATGAGTGCGACGAGAGAGCGAGGTATCGATGATAATGCATCATGGTGCAGCACCGCCGGTTTGAGTGGCGTCGACGGCTTTTAAAAAGAGAAAAGAGAAAGATGAGAGGAGCTCGAAGAAATGGAGGGGCTCAAACGTACCGTCCTATTCCAACGTAGCAAGGGTGCGGCACCGACCTCCTTTGCAACATTGACACACGTGTTAGGGCCCACGTATGCGCTCACAGCTGCTTTTAAGACACGCGTTGGCATGTGAGGGTATGAGGTAGCAACAAACTCGGACGCAAAAAGGCCGAGCAAGGCATTGCCCAAGTTGGATAAATTCCCATTGGCTGAAGGGGGCTTCTGATTGGGGAAGCGTTTGGCGAAGAGGGGAAGAGCGGATGGATGTGTGCAAGCTTGCTCGAGCTCAGGTATCTGGAGCACTGAACCAAACCCTATACGGTGACTCAACGCAGAAAGGGCTGATGGTGGATTTGGTTGCAGCGAGGACCATGATTCTGGAGAGAAAGTAGAGGATGAAGAGCTGGCTACGAGGGCCTCTTTTGGTGGAAAGCGAGTTAAGGAGGAGAGTGGGACCGAGGCCAATTTTGCACCAGTCGAAGCCAGACGGCTCATTGGTTCAGGTTGACCGAGTAAAATAAACGGGTAATAAGGTCGTCCGTCTGTGTAAGCGCGCGTCTAGTGTCCCCTCAAGTCTACAGTCTAATTTTTTACATTACAACATCAATACAAATCACAGCTAGCTATTTAAATTGGCAATTTAACAGAGTACAGTATATAAAAAAAAAGTACAAGTAGTATTGTGTACATTCTGTACTGGTTCCCAAGTCAATTACATAGATCACAGTACACGTGACAAGGGTTGAACCCATTTCGCCAAAGTGTTGAATCCAACAAACCGCCACGCTCACCCTGTTACCACTCACCATGTCCGATACCTCTTCCGCTCGATTACGGAACAGAACGCAAAGAAGAGTTTCCTCTCGTAGAGACCCTTCACCTTGTCCTGATGATGACATTGATCCCCCTCAAGACCCTGTGCGCTGTCATGCCTTGTATTTCCCCACTCTACTCATTTTTTTTTCCGTCTCTAGGATTCCCGCGCCCCACTCGAACTTCTCTTAGAGTCCCATGAAGCCAGCATGGTCATCGTCGGCGTTCTCACCATTCTTGCATTCGCCCTACGCTTCTATAAAATAAATCACCCAGATCAAGTAGTGTTCGTTCATTTTCACTTGCCTTTCGTTCATCTTCAGTCTCATCATTTGGCCTCGTAGATTTGACGAAGTTCACTTTGGCAAATTCGCCGCCTATTATATCTTACGCGAATACTATTTCGACGTGCACCCGCCCTTTGCCAAGCTCCTTTTCGGCCTCGCTGGCTGGTTCGTCGGATTCGATGGCAACTTCAGCTTTGAGAATATCGGCGACAGTTATACCGAAAACCATGTTCCTTACGTGGGCATGCGCGCTTTACCCGCAATCCTTGGTAGTCTCACCATCCCGGTTGTCTACGGCATCATGAAAGAGAGCGGATACGGCAATGTCATCGCTGCCTTTTCTGCATCCATCGTCCTCTTTGGTCAGTACAATCTTCTGTAGTCTGCCGCTGGCCTTCAACCTTACATTTTCGCCTGAAGACAACGCACATGTTGCCCAGTCCCGCCTCATACTGTTAGACGCCACTCTCATATTTTTCCTATCTCTCACCATGTATTCCTACATCCGCTTCCGCAAGCTGCGATACTTGTATGTTCAACCTTGTCATCTTTCAAACGCCATCGCTCACCACCCATTAGAGCGTTCACCCCCGAGTGGTGGGGCTGGCTGATCGCTACCGGTATCTTTATGGCCTGTACCTGGGGCTCTAAGGTGAACGGTGTACTTGCCGTCTTTGCCATCGGCGTCGCTGTTCTCGTCGATTTATGGGACCTTTTGGACCACCGAAAGAACCCGTCCATGGTCCGTACCCATTTGAGTTCCGAGTGTCACTCTGATGCCCTCTCAGGAACTCTTCTACCGCCATTTCGTAGCCCGCGCAATTGGGTTGATCCTCATTCCCTTCATCGTTTACCTATCGTTTTTCTGGATCCACTTTGCCATCCTTACTCACTCGGGCACCGGCGATACCTTCATGAGCCCCCGGTTCCAGGAGAGCTTGGCAGGAAACGAGTTGTTGATGAACAGCATTGGTAATACCTTACTTTCTCTTCAACATCTCACATACTTACCTTCATCTCAGAGCTCAGGTATTTTGACACCATCACTTTAAAACACAAGGATACCAAGGTTTTGCTGCATTCTCATCCCGAACGTTACCCACTGCGCTATGAGGACGGTCGTGTCAGTAGCCAAGGTAATGGCGTCTCAATGGCACGATGCACGTCTCTGACAGTTCTTCAGGCCAACAAGTCACAGGCTACGGTCACGCCGATGAAAACAACTGGTGGCAAGTCGTTCCCACAAAGGCTCTGCCCGAGACGGGTCGTGGTCGTATCGTTCGCCACAACGATGTCATCCAACTATTGCATGTCACCACAGAGACCTATCTCCTAACTCACGACGTCGCATCCCCGCTTATGCCTACCAATCAGGAATTCACGACCTGGCCGAGGGATGACCTCTCACGGTATAACGACACCCTCTTCCAGCTTACCTTGAATGGTGCGCACGAAGGTGAAGCCGTCAGGAGCAAGAGCGGTTACCTCCGGCTCATACATGTCCCGACCAGGGTGTCACTCTGGAGCCACCGTGACCAGCTCCCTGACTGGGCGTTCAAACAACAAGAGGTCAACGGAGATAAAAACCCAGTGGACCGTGGCAACGTTTGGTACGTCGACGAGATCATCTCTGGGGAAGGTGCGTCGTCGTTCCATTCTTGCATTCGCTCTCTAAAATGAATTATCGTATCCCCAGATGGCGAAGATGTGTTGGCTAGAAATACCGGACAACAGACGAAATCTCCCAAGCGCCTCGGTTTCTTCAGTAAATTCTTCGAACTCCAACTCCTCATGTTGCAGCACAACGCCGGCTTGACTGCGTCACATCCCTACGCAAGCTCCCCGATCAACTGGCCGTTCCTCTTGAGCGGCATTAGCTTCTGGACGCAATCAGAGGGACAGAAACAAATTTATCTTATTGGCAACATTATCGGCTGGTGGTCCTGTGCTCTTGCCTTGTCTCTGTACGTAGGTATCCTCGGTGCAGATTTACTCGCCAAGAGGCGAGGCATAGACCCCATCCCTATTCGTAAGTCGAACTTTATACCCGAGTGGCCAATTCGACTCTCACATGCGTGATCAATAGCCGTTCGCAACCGCATGTGGAACTCTGCGGGCTTCTTTGCCGTAGTGTGGTTTATTCATTACTCCCCATTCTTCCTCATGAGTCGACAACTATTCATCCATCACTACCTGCCTTCTCATCTAGCGTCTGCCCTTGTCGCCGGTGCAGTGCTTCACTTCCTCTTATCGGAATCCATCGAATACCCGATATCCGTGTTAGGGCACGGCACCAGACGGCGCCCGAGGCAGTGGGCAGAGCTTGGTACTCGGGCCCCTATCATTGTCGTGATCTCCTTTGTCATATTATTTGCGGCTTTCGTTTACCTTGCTCCGATAACTTATGGCACCCCAGGGTATGTTTTTCATGCGTGTCGCTCGCTCGTGGCTGCGTAGCTGACGTTGCTATTAGATTGGAAGGCCATCAGGTCAACGCTAAACGATTGCTATCTTCCTGGACGCTTCACTTTGCTGCCAAGCCATACGAAGAGTCGTGATCTTGAGGAGGACAAGGCTTGGTGGTATTTTGGGGGGTTGGGTTTTTTTTTTTACGATTATTGTCCAAACTATCTCCCCGAATTGTATCTAGCGTCTGAGTTGTGATAAATAAGCTCTTATTAAGTTGATGACCGGAATTTCGCTTCCGAGTCCGCTGCGCCGCGGTTTGCGGGTGAACTAATTGGTACAGCTTGCTCTTCCCCATTTCTCTATAATGTTCAACGCACCACGGCCGACGCAGGCGTACGGTACCTCCTCTTCTGTTAGCTTTGGCGCTAGCTTTGTCGACGAAAACCCACTCGCCGCATCGACGACGACGTATGATGGTCTCGATCCTTGGAGTGCCGCTCCATCTCCATCTCCACCTCCAGTCCCCTCCATCTTTACCAACGCTATCGGTATGATAGCAACTGAGTACTTCTTTGTAACAAACACTGACTTTTTAACTACTAAGCTGAAGCTACCGTTCCGGCGATATATCAACAATCGTTCGCGACGGTCGATCCAACCAACTCTGGAGAAACTTCTGTAAATTCATTATCGCGCGTATTGTCGACGTCTTCGTTGCCGGCCGCGACGGTAGATAAGGTATACCCCTCTCCTCCGTTGCCGGTATTTCAACCAACTGGTTTATCAATTTCAGATCGTCAATCTCGTCAGTACACGTCCGCGCGTATCGAAACTCGAATTTTTCGTCGCTCTTGCTCTGGTTGCTCTAGCCCAAGCGGGGAAAGGTACGTCTACCACCACCAACCAGTAAACTCTTTCTCGATTGATTCCGATTGGTAAATTTAAAAAAAAAAGACGTCAGCGTGGAACAGGTCGCACTGCTCGCACAGCAGAACACGCTCCCAGAGCCCACGCTCGATATCAGCTTGCTAAGCTATCGCGCCCCCGCCGCTACTACTACTTCCTCCAACGCTACCACCACCATCACTGCGTCTCGGCCGAGTCTATCGTATGGTCAGCCGGCGGCGAGTACTAGTACTGGTGGTGGTGGTGGTGGTAGTAACGGGACCGTCCCACCCCCTCCCGCAGACGACCCATGGATGACAGGTCGCTTTGGCACGTACCCAGGCGGCGCCGGTGCTGGTATCAATGGCGCTGGTGGTGCTGGTGGTATGCCGTCCAGCGTTTCTGGGACCGGATTGCCATCCGATTGGTGGAAGAGGCAAGAGAAGGTGTCAGTACAATTTGGAGGTCAACAAGGGTTCGTGCTCAACAGGTATATCGTATATGGGATCACCACCGAGGTTCGTAAAAAAAAAACAAAAAACAAAAAAACAAAAAAACAAAAAAACAAAAAACAAAAAAAAAGACATACACATGCGCATTATCTCTTATCTCCTCCCCCCGTGTGTGTTTGTTATATCATCCCTCTCTCTGATCAGCTGGGTCTTAGCAGCGCGGGACTGTGCAACGGCGATACTCGGAATTCACGTTCTTGTGGGACTGCTTGGTTCGTCGTTATCCTTTCCGCTTGTTGCCACAATTGCCTCCCAAGCGAATTGGACGTGAGTGTGATTGCTTTTTTTTAAATAAAAAAAAGTGCTGAAGAGTGAGGCGACCTTTTACTGTCAGCTGACGAATCATTCCTGGAGCAAAGAAGGTAAATTGCTCGCTAAATGGGACATTACCGCTGAACGATGGGTATGCGTTGACAGAAAGGGCTTGGAGAGATTCCTTTGTTTTGTGATGTGGGTTTTCAATCCAATCGCGATCGCTGTTGCGCGCCTTGACGGTCTTGCTGCAAAAGAAATCACCCCGTGATCAAAGAAGATGCCTTGCTGAGCACCTTCCTCGTAGAGCCCTCCTTTGAGCAGTGGCGAAAACATTCGTCGATCTCGCTGGAAGAGGAATCTGCGAGCAAACGTATCGATCGAGTGGAAGAAATGACTATTCCCAGTGACCTAGAAGACAAACTCGGGTACACTCCATATCTCCCCGCTATTTCTCCTTTTTTTTTTGACTGATCTGCACCCTTTACGCTTGGGGTTAGGCATGTTCGACAAAGGATCATCCCTCTCATCGAGGCTTGGCAGAAGATTTGTATTTTGGGAGAGCGCCTCATCCGGAAGCGCGAGGCTGCAGCGGTACGAAGCACCAGCACTCGGCCGTCTCTCATGCCTCATTTGCGTCTGCCACCCGCCCGTCGCATATATTCTACTTCAACCGCCGCCAACCTTATTCGAATACCGTCGATGTTGCCTCCCTTTTCTTCCCGTGATCCCGCCCTTTCGCTGTCGCCGTCTTCAACCGCGCAGGCAGACTTGTCCCGCTTGACGAATACGCTCAAGACGCTCGTGGAGGTGAACGGGCAATGTTGGAAGGGCGAAGACTGCGACCTGTCGGAAGGCGTCAAGCAGGGTATCAGCGTGGTAGCCTCACATGTACAGCGTCATACCGACTTGCTGGAGCTACGGGTATGTCGATCACCCCGTGAGATGCTGTCAGGTTCCTGACGAAAAGTTCTCATGTTAGACCGGCGTGTTGTTGCAAGACACGTTGGAAGGTCTCAAGGTCTGTCTTTTTTGTTTTTCTCGCTGAATCGACAGATCCGATGATGGTTCCCAACCCCCGCTCCAATTCCGCCGTCGTCAGAGTCAACGTGACCTGTACATCGCCATGCGAGATCTGTTTGTCCGACACGATCGTCTCTCGGTCGATCAAGTCGATCGCCTCAAGAAACGGGTGGACAGTAACGCGATCAAGCTGGAGAGCGTCAAGATGGCCGCCAAGGAGGGTTGGCAGGAAGAGGCAGAGAAGCTCGCGGGCATCATCGAGAAGGACAAGGTGACCATCTCGGCGCAACTCAACCGACGAGTGTTTATCCGCGCATGGTAAGCTGTTGCTCTGCCGCCGCGGCCCTCCTCCGCGCTGATGGAACTTTGGACAGTATGTGGCACGAGTTACGCGTGGTGTTACACAATAGGGAGAATACGCTTCTCACGCAGCTGGTGCAATCGTTTGCTCACGAAGAGCGGGACTATGCACATTCTGTGGCAGCGAACTGGGTGTCGTTGGCGCAAGCAGTGGAGAGTATGCCTTTTGAATGAACCATCTTATCGTTACGGTTTGGCCGATCGCTCAATGATCTGCTTTTGATGATGTATATATGTATGTTTGTCATGACCAACAGCAATATGATGCCCGCCCAATGTCTTGTTTCCCATGCTTACTTACTATACGAGGCGGGTAATTTTGATCACGTATCTCATCTCGCATAGCAAATGGAATATATCGATTCGCAAGCAAAGCAAAATTTTTTTTGGGGTGGGAGAAGGGTATAAAGGCGGGGAAAAGCCATTAGTATATCCCGGGGATGAACTTCCATCTCACAATTTCGCAATAACGCTCCCAGTCTTTGCCGTACTTGATACCGCACCTATAAAAACAAACAGGTCATCAAAATGGCCATAGTGATGAGGTGGCGGAAGGAACGCCATGCGTACCGTTCAAAATCGCGCGTCGTACGGTGAATGAGCACGGTGATGAAGAAGACGCTGTAAAAATAGGGGATGGGAGATGCGGTTCCGACGACGAGGCCCCAGCTGAAACTCATGATCCAGTCGGCCACGTAGTTCTAAAACCAATATTTTATAGCGAAACTGCGTTTTAAGATGTCGCTGGACAAAAACGACGACGTACGGGTTTACGGGAGTACCTCCACCAACCACTCGTGAGGAGGCAGTTGCTGTTTTTGAGAGAGGTAGCAGTTAGTCAGAGCTGGGAAAGGGATTGAAAAAAAGTTAGTAGTACCCGTGAGCGGTTTGTATGTAAGTGGGCTTCTCGATGGTGCCCCACGGCAGTTGGGGAAAAGTCCAGCGGTATTTGTAGTTGCCCTGAGTCTGCATTTTAAACCGACTTTTTTGTGACATGGAGGTGTCCCAGCTAGAGTTAAAAATAAAAAAAAAAGGGAAGAAGGGTCAGGTGGTGGAGAGTTTTGTTTTTTGCTTGTTCGCCTTACACGTAGTAAGCGGTGATCAAGGTGGCGAAAAGCGCGATGTACGTGGGCGTTGAAAACTTGTATTTCTCCGGTTCGTGTGAAGCCATATAAACGACCGAGTAAACATAAGTCTGTCGCGGTTTTATATATTTTGATCAGAATCAGCACCGAGGTCACTGCAAAATGGCCTCACAAATGGGACGCCTGCAAAATTCCAAAAGATGACCATAAAGCCCCATTTTTCGTGGAACATATCCCAAGTTTGGGGGATGCACTCCTCGCCCTTGCAGCTGTGACCGCCGAAAGTGAGTTGCAGCCTAGTGAGTGATCCAGCCAAAAAAAAAAAACATAATCTCACCATGCATTCAGATACAGCCAGGTGGCGAGACACATAAACGCCATGTTCTGGAAAATAGATCTCGCTCAACGCAAATCACCCCGAAATGATCGGTACGTACGGGAGTGACGGCACCATATTGTTCATACTGTTTGCACGCACCCGAGACGGCTAGGAAAAAGACGATTACCCATGGAATGCGGACCTCGGCCCACATTTTCAAGTCAACCGGACCAATGCGGGGGTTGAGTGCGGCACCCATAAATACGTCATATATAAAGCTGCCCGACATGCGCATCTGTTCACCACGAGCGACGGTCCAAAAATAAGTCCCAAAGGATACTGCGAAGCCCCAGATCATGGCAACGGACATGATGTGGCCGTAGTTATCGATGATTTCTGTGAGGCGGAATATGTGATAGTGGTGAAGGACCGCAGCGGTGATGAAGGTAAAGTAGACCGAAAAGAGAGCGTTGCAATTGTACATGAGAGTCTTGTAACCAAGAGATGGCACTGGCAAGCCCTCTTGCATATAGCCAGGCATAACCCAGGCGAGAAAGAGCTCATAGAAAATGAGGCCAGAATATACTTTCCACGCATAGAGATTGGGGCTGGCATCCTACATGGAAAAAAAAAAAAAGATGAGGGCTCTAGTCGGACAACCAACGGTAGAAGACGGACATCGCGAATGTGAGCCCACATTTGGTGGATGAACGGCTTGATTCCCTCGACGGAAGTCGGAATGACGAGCTGGCCGTCATAGAACCAAAGGCATATCCACAGGTAGTACATGAGAATCGGGAAACCGATCATCATGGCTGTGACCCCCCACGGTCCGCCAAACTCCCACCTTGGAAACAACGTCGTAGATGAGTTTTTGGAGGTAGAAGCCAAGCACGGACCTGTTATGAGAATCGAGGAATTTATCTGTCTTGCGGCCTTCATCGGTAACGGAGACTCCTGATGAGCTATGCACAGCTCTGTGACGGAGCTCTGTGGTCTCTGTGGAAATTGCTGAGGACATGCCAGTATGGTACGATCATAATGTTTTCCCATACTCGACGCGTTTCAATACACGGAGCATCACGTGATAAGGGTACCCGCGCGGCGCGTGCACTAAACTGCAATAGTCTAAATGACCCGAAACATAGCCGCTTGGCAATTCACACTTTCGCAGCAACGAGGAGAGTGAGGAAAGAGAAATCCATGTTTATGATCTTTTTTTCCAGTGGGATTCATTGTGAGACCCAGAATGATAAATTTACGGGAGTTCGAAGACACTGTCACTAAGCGAGCTAGTGCCTCAGCTTGGAAGCGCCACTGATACTGTATACGGTACTTCATTGTATGAAAAGTTCCGGTTCTTTGTTTGGTGCGGTTACAACAGTAGCAGTCCTGTGGGATGTCCACCATGAAACGAGTGATCACTGCATGCCTGTGCCGCTATGGCACTCCACGAATTAACTGAACCTCAGGCTGTGATACACCTCACTTCTTTTTGAACACTTGAGAAACCCACAGAAAATCAATGAAGCTACTAGTAAATGAAAATTGGAACTTGGACGATCTTCGCTATACCTTCGAGTTTTTTGATCAACGAAGCCCTTCGACGCGGAATGTGCACCAACAGACAGATTGCAGTCAGACTACCTGCGCAACGGGAAACCACCGACATAGGGGACAGCACCCTGGACAACCTTGCACGACTCCGTGCCAGCAATTGTAAGGGGGGCGAGTTGTTCAACCGGCGCAGCTTTGACTGACTCCGATGAAAACAGCATAAGGCACATTACGAATAATGTGAAGACCAGCAAACCCTGTCCGTGGTTGTTGGTGTGGCCGTCCGCGTTACACCCCCCTACGCTCGGTCGATAACATTCATTCGTTTTTTTTGGTTATCCCTGTATTGTCCTTCCTGCTGCTGCCTTTGGGCTGGTGTTGCACATGTGACACCAAAGTTCTCTGTTCCACTGATGCAGAAATGCGACGTGTCGTGTACAAGTAGCTTGATTGTGGTCATGTAACTGTACCCATGCCTCCACTGTTTTTCTGTCTGACACTTGCACCATTGGTTGGCCAGTCTTCTTTTTTTTTTTCGTGATGTCCGAAGGCGTCTTGTGGGACCCTATTGATGCAATTTTCCAATGTGTATTGCAAGGGAGGTTGTGACATCATTGTCTGACTTCGCTGAGTCGACGATCTAGTCATTAAAGTCGTTTCTGGGAAGGTGAGCCTGTTGGGTGTGTTGGAAAAAATAACTTGGTGGACAGAAAGTAGTATATACACCTAATGTGCGTCAGTACACGAGACTGGAATCGGTTCTTGCCCCCTTACTTGAGATTTGTTACGAAAGCCCTCATGCTCGACAAATTGAACACGTCTCCGCACTACAAAAGGTAGCAGTTTGCTTTTCTTCAAACTGTATTCAAGAAAATTTATTTCCATACAGAAGAGCGATGGCCCAACTCCCTCTAACCTACTCTCATGCGTGTCATTAATTGGTCGCAATAGAGGGATGCCTGCCATTCCACTCGACAAGAGCACCATGCCTCAAATTCATCACAGCCAGTTCTTGAACGTTCCCGCACACACCTTGCTGATTCGATGTCCAACCTCTCATTCACATATCTGTGTTCAATTTCAGTGTTCATCATAAGACTGAGGGAATCATGATAGTACGCAATGGCACATACTCCAACAAGGGTACCCCACATGCACTCCAAAGGTCTACAGCACGGAAATTCATTGTCGCAGAAATCGCCGCGTTCACCGCATCCGGGTTGAATCGAAAACTGTTGGGGACATACAGCTGCATAGGCTGCAGCAGGAAGCACAATGAGGAGAGTGAAGACGGAGAAGCGCATGGTGGTTGTGTCTGTTTCAAGAGCAAATCAAATCGATGGGGAGTAATGCTGCCCCTCCTTTTTGTCCGTCGTCCTCTTCTTATAGCTCCAAGCAATTTCAAACGGTACGCAGAATGATTAAAGTTTGAGACACTGGCGCAAACGATTCGGAACACATTTCGAGACTCGACAGTGCCTGGTGGCGGAGAGAGCGAGAGCCTCATGATCAACTTGGGGATACACAATTGACAGGACGCTGACAGGACGTGCCAGTGGTAGCGAAAGAATCGGAAAGATCCGATTCCTGGCACGAACGACGCATGGACTACTTACTGGCCGGCGCGACGCGCGTTTGTGCTTGGAGTACGGATTCCATGTGAAACTGTACGAATTAAAACCGAAAGCTCATGGTGGGAGGTTGTGGTGTAAAGCGGCAAGATAGCGTCATGGGTGATGTTGGCGGGGAAGTACCTTGATAACGTGGCACTCCGACAGGCAGGCGTGAGAAACACACTGTTTTTCATTTCTTTACACACTACGATTTCTACCAAAAAAAAAACATGGAATATGGTCATACATGGACAAGGCAACAATCCACTTTGGAGCGAGATTCTTAAAAGCCAGTTGAATCTGCAATCCCTTATGCCCATCCTCTTGTCCTCAAGTAGTCAGTTAGGCAAATGTTCTATGTGAGGGTGAACCAATGAAAACAATGAGGGAAGATCATTAAATTTGAACTTCTCCTTTGAATGAGGTAGGAAAGGTAACTTCACAAACACTCACAACACTTAATGGCCCTACCAGCCGCCCTTAAACCTTCAATTTCTTTCATACTAGCTTCCACAACTTGGTGATGATGTCAGAGCTTGGACCATCACAGTCTTTGTTTCAACGTTGGCTCGGTCGATGGCGCCCAGACCTGGAAACATAAGATTTTTGAAAAAAGCCCAGAAGATAGGGCCGTACCTAGAATTAGCGCAGCACGACGTTTTGCCGCCGCCTTGCTTTCCTGTCCGACATCTTGTATGTCGTCCTCTTGGAGCCTGAAATAACGACATATTCCCAAGAGGGAAGTCAACCTTTGATTTTGACGAAGGATGAAGGGATGTGTGAAAGAAAATATCGTAAAAAACGTTCCGAAGAGCAACGGCGTGGCTTTTTTTCACGTGGTGCCTCTCCTTTCCCACTCCCCAATTGCTACGTTGTCCTTCCTGCTGCTGCCTTCGGCTGGTGTTGCGCATGTGACATGATGAAAGTTCTCTGTTCCATTGTTGCAGAAATGCGACGTGTCGTGTAGAAGCAGCTTGGTTGTGGTCATCATGATGTCACTGCACGCATTTCTCCACTTGTTTTCTTTTTCTGTCTGACAATCACATGCAGTGTTATCGACTCACCGCTAAAAATTTCTCTTATATGACCCCAACATTGACTTATTGGCTAGCCAGTTTTCTTCTTTTCGTGACGTTCCAAGGCGTCCTGTGTGGTGCCATTGATGAAATTCCCCTTTTGGTGTATCGCAAAGGAGGTTACGACATGCCAGTGATCGTTTGTCTTCGCTGTGAGTCGATCTTCTAGTCGTGCGCTTACAGTGAGCAGTGCTGCGTGTCGGGACGTGGGGCTACTCACCTGCATAGGTGTTAGATGACAATTTGTCTGTCTCCTGCACACGTTCCGTGCCATTATGGGAGTCGGAGCAGTTTTGTAGCTCAACTCCGGTTGCCTGTGCATGCTTTGGCTAACACCGCCGCCAGAGCAGTGAGGTGATACGACACGACATCACACCTCTCTCCAATACTTCGACCGTGTTGGGTTCACGTTTGGAGAATTACCCCGTTCCGTGTATTTACCCTGTCTTCTCATGTTTGCAACCACCTCTGCTTCTATACCTCGTGTGCTCCCCCCCGTGCAACCAAGGTACGTGCCGATGTGGTTCGCATTTCTAGTTCGATTAGTCTGTTCTGCATAAAACCACCACGCTTACGTGATGCGAATATGCGGGCGCATAGAAACAGAAATGCCTACGATGTCGAAGCCCACCTTGCTTGTACATCATGACACCTAAAACACATGACAAAATAGCCCTCGGATTCAGTTACCAGGCGCAAGTGTCCATGCAGGTGGCGTTGGATATCTGTTTTCTCGCCATACAAAAACGAAAATTTGGGTATGACTTTAAAACACTGCACGAATCACTAAAATGATCGATTACAGTGGCATAATTGGTCCCCACCACGTTCCCTCTTCACGACGGAATCCCGCAAGCCACCCTGATCACGATGGTTGCTGCCATCACCGACACCCAGACTCCTCAAGTCCTCGAGTTCGGGCTCCGAAGACACGAAGCTAGACTTTCTTGATTGTTGACGGGGGTGCAACGGGAACTGGCGGATGCAGCGAGAGACGATTTCGGCTGGCATAGCGGAACCGTGAGTGACTAGCGCGATCGCATCGTTAGCTGAGTGGATACACCTCACTTCTTTTCACACGATGTCTTCTTGGCGTTGACCTGGTTTCTCTTTATCTCCTTGCAAACTATACAGTTACGAAACGTGGGAATTGGAAATACCACCGGTGTCTCTACCTGTCTCTGCATCTCATAAATCTCATCCCTCGTGCTGTCGCAACAGTAACCCCACTCCGTCACCTTGAAATTTGCAGGTGCGAGGATGTAGTCAAATGTGTCTTAGTGATTTTCAGTTAACCACCAAACGGATGACATAGTTGAACAAGACGGCGGTATTTTAAAGAAGTAAATCTAAACTTCTTGACCAGCGCCTATTGGATGAAGTGATCATACAGCATATTACATTCTGAGAGGGTATGATGCGTATGGTGAACAAGCTCCGACTTTCTCAAAACACAACTTCCAAAATTCTCTTTGATGCATCAAGTCCCATGTCCAGTCAGTGTCGTACTAGTAAACCTGTACTGTCCCCCGCGCGCCGAGTGACCAATGTGGTGGATGAGCAAACTACTTCCTCCCGGGGCCTACGCCATTCGAGCCATTCGGATCAGGGGCAGGACCTACGCCATTCGAGCCATTCGGGTCAGGGGCGGGGCCTACACCATTCGAGCCATTCGGGTCAGGGGCAGGGCCTACACCATTCGAGCCATTTGGGTCCGACCCGGAGTTCTGCCGGACATTGATATCGGCCCGACTGACCGTGACAGCCGCCACAACGAGGGGAGCAAGAAGAGCGATGGAGAGTTTGAAGAACAACATTCTCGTCAAGAGAGATAGTCGTTTTCTGAAGGACCAGCCTGTTGGGTGTGTTAGAAAAATGACTTTTGAATGATGGTGGATAGTAGAGAGTATACACACTTGGGAAAGAAAATCAACAGGATGAGGAAGGTCATCGGGATTAAGTCGAGCTTTTATGTTGAAGATGGAAGTGTGGATACGTATGGGTACTGTCCCTGTCTGTTATGGTGACACCGCCCATTGAACTCTTTCTTCAAGTTTCGAACCTTTTTTTTGGCTGAACAGCGTCGATCGTGAAATACGAACTGTTGTCGGCGGTTACGTCGGTATGGCCGGTGAAACAATTTCCCGACAGGTTTGACCCGTATTTTTCAAATAAGAACGAACTTGGCGTGGCGCATTGAACGTATTGCCTTCAAGTTGTCCCTTTCACTGACAAGAACTCCTGGCTCACTCGAGTCAGACTCTGGTGGTTCCAAATGCTTAACTTGGTGGCTGAGAGTCAATTCTACCCATCGGCACGAACTTTCCTCGCTATCGCACAGGGTAACTGAGTACGTGTCTCATAATTCACAGTCAAAGCTCTCCTTTGCAATACCGCGACCAATGTCGGCTCATGTGTTACTAGTACTATCTGTCTTGCGGAGACTCCTCATGAGCTTGATGAACTATGCTTATCTCGGTAACGAAACTCGGTGGACTCGTTGCCATATTTGCCGTGCCATGATGTGACCCCGGAATAAGAAAATTAAGGACACTGCCACCAAGCGAGCCAGTGCCTCAGCTTGGGGGTGGCTGATAAGGCACGCGCGGTGACGTTGACTCGGAGTCCTGTTGAGCTTAGCGTGGGTGTTCATGACAAAAGAGGTCAATATCCGGCTTTTTTTTCCCTGTGGAGCGATCGCCATGCGACGAGAGAAGCTTGGGTGGTCATGCCCTTGCCCGCTACGAATCTTTCATGTTCTTCAGGGACGTCTCCATTGACAGCAGTAACTAGGTTATACATTCGCGTTATCCCCTCCACCCTCAAGTTCTGACTCAGAACCTAGCAAATGACCGGTTTTCCGGCCTTCATTTTCAAGTTTGTTTATGAATCCTATTTTTCTTCCCGTGAGACGTCTGTGTTCGGGCTCTGATCGCTACATAAAATTTGAAAATTCTCGGCATTCAAGCTACAAACCGACCCGGATACAAGATTTATGAGTCGAAAGGTAAGACATACTGCGCAGCAGCGTGACGCGGCTCAGTCCCGCCGAGTGGAGGAGACAGGGGAAACATAGGGCAGAGGAAGTACCGTACCGAGCGAACAAAGACAGATGCGAGCCTGAGGCGATCTACAATCAAACAGGAAGCAGAGAGAGATGATATCCGTAGCAGACACAAAGGTGAAAAGTCTGAGAAATACAGGAGTGGCACAAGACCGCAGAAAACGGTACCGTGCCCGGGGCGGAAATAGCCTTGAGAATGCCGAAGACAATGATGGGGTACAAGAAAGGGGTGAAACGACTTGGAAGCGCGGGAGATAAAGAAAAAAAGTGGATTTCGCCGCTGTTAGCGGAAGGGCTGCCGTGACGCTGCGTTGTTTGAGTAAATTGAGTTCAAGCTCATATACCCAACAGAATTCAAAGACTCACCAGAGATTGTAGTAACACTCCTAACCATGCGCCATAATCCAACCAACACCCCAAAAGACGCTCCTTTTCTTCTCAGACTCTTCACCGCGTCCAGAGAAGTCCCCTCACCGATCTCTCACAATAAGGTATACCCGGTTCATCGCTCGACAGCATTTGACTTGTAAAAAAATTTCACCTAGATATTGTCCATTTTCATCCACTACCGCCCACATTATCCCAACAACACTCCGGAGCGCATTGCCGCTGTGAGGTGGAATGCCTCGTCAGCGGTGCTGTCCTCAGTCAGTTCAGCTGTGTCAGCCTGTGTGACAAGCCGAATGGAAAGCGAGTTCGGCTGTTGGAAACTGAGAGGGCACAATCTTGAGTAACGTAAGTGGCTCGCCCCCGTAAAGCTGGAGCGATTCCGAGTCATCGCTTCCCAGGTTCCATATTTCCATGGCACACAAAATGGGAGAACTGGTGATGCATGAGACACTCCACTGCACTTGAAGTCGTCGCATCCTTTGAGATAAGAGATGTGACGGCCGTATCGAGACTTTGCATGGTCGAGATTTCTCAGTCCACATGAAGCAGAAATTCTGGCCGCACAACAAGAAGTACTGAAGGCTTCTTGTTGCGCAACCAGAATTTCTGCTCCACGCAGAGAAGGTGAAGGCTTTCCCGACATTTGTCCTCCACGTCTGTGGAATTCTATGAGTGCGGATAAGGTTGGGGTGTAGCGCTTGATCCCATCGTCCGAGGGTATTGGCCCCATAACATGGAGGTGAAGGTGGAGAAACACAGATGTAGGACAGCACCAAACTCTGGATTGTTCTGGTACCTTCATTTTGCGGAACTCCTCGATGACTGGCTTGCCTACAAGATTATAGAGACTCCTGAGTACGGAACGGAGAGTACGCTGGTATCATAAGGTGGTGACCCTTTCTGGTTCTCACTTGCCGGTCGCTGGTGACGCATTATTGGTCGGATGTTGACTCTCTCAGACAGATTGCGGTCAGACTACCTGCGCGGGAAACCACCGAAATAGGGGACAGCACCTGGACAACCTTGCACGACTCCGTGCCAGCAATTGTAAGGGGGGCGAGTTGTTCAACCGGCGCAGTTTTGACTGACTCCGATGAAAACAGCATAAGGCACATTACGAATGATATGAAGGCCAGCAAGTGGTTGTTGGCCCGCCGGGTGTGGCCGTCCGCGTTCGTTTCACGTGCTTCATTTCCATTTTCTGGCTCTCCTTTCACACCCCCTACGCTCGGTCGACTCGATGACATTCATTCCTTGATTCATTCGTTTTTTGGTTATCCCTGTGTCCTTCCTGCTGCTGCCTTTGGGCTGGTGTTGCACATGTGACACCAAAGTTCTCTGTTCCACTGATGCAGAAATGCGACGTGTCGTGTACAAGTAGCTTGATTGTAGTCATGTAACTGTACCCATGCCTCCACTGTTTTTCTGTCTGACACTTGCACGATTGATTGGCCAGTCTTGTTTTTTTTCGTGATGTCCAAAGGAGTTTTGTGGGACCCCGTTGATGCAATTTTCGTTAATGTGTATTGCAAGGGAGGTTGTGACATCATTGTCTGACTTCGCTGAGTCGACGATCTAGTCATTAAAATGGTAGTCGTTTCTGGGAGGGTGAGCCTGTTGGGTGTTGGAAAAAATAACTTTGGTGGATAGAAAGTAGTATATACACCTAATGTGCGCCAGTACACGAGGCTAGCATCGGTTCTTGCCCCCTTACAAGACGAAAGCAACCACCCTCATGCTTGACAAATTGAACACGTCTCCACACTACAAAAGGTAGCAGTTTGCCTTTCTTCAAACTGTATTCAAGAAATTTTATTTCCATACAGAAGAGCGATGGTCCAACTCCCTCTAACCCACTCTCATGCGCATCGCAATAGAGGGACGCCTGCCATTCCACTCGACAAGAGCACCACGCCTCAAATTCATCACAGCCAGTTCTTGAAAGTTCCCGCTCATGCCTTGCTGATTCAAAGTGGATATCTACATTCCTGTGTTCAATTTCAGTGTTCATCATAAGACTGAAGGAATCATGATAGTACGCAATGGCACATACTTTTTCAAAGCCAATCAGCACGCACTCCAAACTGGCACAGCACGGAAATTCAGGGTCACAGAAATCGAAGAGTCCACCGCATCTGGATTGAATCGAAAACTGTTGGGGACATACAGCTGCATAGGCTGCAGCGGGAAGCACAATGAGGAGAGTGAAGACGGAGAAGCGCATGGTGGTTGTGTTTGTTTCAAGAGCAAATCAAATCGATGGTGAGTAATGCTGCCCCTCCTTTTTGTCCGTCGTCCTCTTCTTATAGCTCCAAGCAATTTCAAACGGTACGCAGAATGATTAAAGTTTGAGACACTGGCGCAAACAATTCGGAACACATTTCGAGACTCGATAGTGCCTGGTGGTGGAGAGAGCGAGAGCCTCATGATCAACTTGGGGATACACGATTGACAGGTCGCTGACAGGACGTGGTAGCGAAAGATCCGATTCTTGGCACGAACGACGCATGGACTACTTAGCACTTACTGGCCGGCGCGACGCGCATTTGCGCTTGGAGTACGGATTTCATGTGAAACTGT
Organism: Lactifluus volemus; assembly: GCA_022376515.1. Classification (NCBI taxonomy): domain Eukaryota; kingdom Fungi; phylum Basidiomycota; class Agaricomycetes; order Russulales; family Russulaceae; genus Lactifluus; species Lactifluus volemus. The sequence goes on from WTXI01000027.1 coordinate 129,197, forward strand.
ACGAATTAAATGATGTTTTAATCGAAAGCTCATGGTGGGAGGTTGTGGTGTAAAGCGGCAAGATACTGTAGCGTCAGGGGATAGTCGGTTTAGTCGTACCTTGACCCTAACGTGGCAGTCACGTTACGTCGAACGCCATCTCCAATCGGCGGTATTGTCGGATTGTAAACTCCGACAGGCAGGCGTGAGAAACACGCTGTTTTTCATTTCTTTACACCTAGAATTAGCGCAGCACGACGTTTTGCCGCCGCCTTGCTTTCCTGTCCGACATTTTGTATGTCGTCCTCTTGGAGCCCGAAATAACGACATATTCCCAAGAGGGAAGTCAACCTTTGATTTTGACGAAGGATGAAGGGATGTGTGAAAGAAAGCATCGTAAAAAAACGTTCCAAGGTGTGCGCGATGTTGATCAACAAGGTCACATGATCAGTGCCTCGTTCTCAATGACCTCTTGAAAACTGCCCAGTTTACGAGTAAAAGCACCTGATAATTGAGATCCATGATAGAGAGGAGATGTGTGGAGGCAGTTTATCTGACTATGGTCTCGGCGCGGTCTGCGATTTTGTGTGCCCAGTAAAGAGGTGGGTAAGTGCCTTCTTCCCGAGCCATATCTCGACGGGAAGCCCTCCCGCACCAGCCTGCTTCCCAACGCACTCGAGCACAACGCCCGTCTCGCGTACCATCATATCCCAGAGCTGCCTCTCTCCTGGATCCCGTTCCTTGTACGCCAATAAGACAAGTGGCCCGTTCCCAGGGGCAGTTGGCTCGTGCGCATCGGGTCCGGCCACGCATTGACGACAATGATCGCTCAATGCGAGAAGAGAAGAGAGTGTCCGGAGCAGGGCTGGGAAGGATGACGTGTTGTACGTCACGTCTGCCATCCTATTGAAAAATAATAATAATAGAGAAAACGTTAGAATACGATAAGGGAATCATAGCTTACGCGATAAGGTCGAACCCACCACGTTCACGAATATTGAGAACGCTTTCCGGAAGCTCTTGGTCCCAGTCCAGGGGAAGCACGGTTGGGGGGAAATGGGGGTAAAGTGTGGAGTTTGCATGTATATTGTAGCTCATAAGTTCCATCGAAGACGCTACCAAAATTGATTGCAATGATACTGGTTGAAGAAGATTTGGATTGGGAAGGAAGAGACTCACGAAGGTCTGTGGAGAGTATACAGGTATCATGCGCAGCAGAGGCAAGATTAGCCGAGCGCAGCGCGGCAAGGACTATCGAGACTATCCCAGTCCCAGCACCTATCATGTACAGTACGTGAGTCGGAGACCTGACAGAAGGAAACGAGGAGTGAACAGGAAAAGGCGCACCTAATTCGATAATGCGACATTCATCGCGCAAGGCCAACCTCTCTCTGAGCTCTCGAACCACGATTCTAGGTCCAAGATCACCACTAGCAGACTGCGATTCGGATTCGGATTCGGATGCAGATACCGTAGCAGCAGCTTGGTCGGTCGTGACCAAAAGACGAACAAGCCATGCACTCAGACTTATTCCGCTGTCCCACAATTTCTGTGGTGCTATGTTTCATCAGTCCTTCGCTCAGAGAGAATACAAAAGCTCCGAGCACGCGATGGCCCGTGGATCCGGTCACCTTGTCAAGGTCAAAGGAGATTGTTTCTTTGATTTCCATCAGGGGAGTACTACCAGTAGCGGCACCTCCGTCATCCCCAAATAGGCGGAAAGTCCGAGTGATCGCCTCTTGCTTGGTGGTAGGAGTAGTGCCTTTAATGGGCACGCCGCCACTGCCGCCTTTTCTGGGAGGTATGATTCTCATAGGCAGTGAACGAACGGGGAGCGGCAACTTGCCGATCTTGGGATCGCGCAAGTCGATCACTGAGGATGTAACGGTCGACGAAGGCGAGAGGATAAGACAACAATCCACTCCATCAACCGCAATGAAATTTTTTTTGGGGGGTGGTTGAATCTGCAAGGGCTTATACGCATTCTCTTGCCGCCAAGTAGTCAACTTTGCGGGCTCTGAGAGCCTGACGAGATTTTGTGGAGTGTTTGAGATCCACCAATAAAAGAGGTCTACACTGGCTGGAAAAGGCTCTGTGCGAAGGTCGTTAGACACTTGAGGAGTGAATAGAATTGAGGAGGACTGTAAACTGGAATGTGGCGGAGTTCGTAGGAAAGATATGTAGAAAAACATGCTCTATTCAACCTCGTCGGTCGGGGTAGGAAGTGGCACGATATTGAGGTTAGGGTTTTACGAAAGAAATCTTTTCGCTTTCTCCTTATTGGTGTGAGTGTCATGGGCAACGAAGATGTGGTCCTAGCCATCAGAGGGATATTGATAAATGACATTAAGAGCGTATAACACGGACGTGGATGCAGTGTTTTAATAACAGGAACGTGAACATCTAGAATTGAAATGGGGCGCTTCCCGACCACTAGTCAATAACAACACAGTCAGGTGCCAACGACCCCCTCCACGAATTGACCTTGTCCTCCAGCCTCTTGCGCTCTGCTGTTGCTACCATCTCTTCACATCTTTCCAAGTATGCCCCCACTTTCTCTGGAGTCATTGCCTGGAGTCGATAGATGATTAATAAATCATGGAGGTCAGCTTGACGGGCATGATCATGGTGTATGCCATCACGTTTCTCGTAGCATCGCCGTCGAGTTTCTTTCTGCCGATTGGAGATCTCGTCTTCAGCATCCCCCCACTTCTTCAACACATCCGTTAGTGCAACACCAAAGTGATGCACCACTGCGCTAGCGTAAACGGCATCGAAGAGCACAGCTGGAGGCCATGTGGACATATCGGAAGGGGTACGGACTGCCGAGCCAGAGGGTCCGACGACCTTGGAGACCTTGGACTGGTCAAAAACGTGGGTTGTAAACCTTTCGTGCATGCTGTCTGCCTTTGAATCCACATCAGTCGTGTCCAAAGCAAAGTTCGGCGTCTGCTCGGAGCATCTGCCAGTGTCAGCTTCTGACCTTGTGCAGCATCACATCGAACACTGGTACGCACCTTCAAGATAGCAAAGTGTTGACCCCATGCACGATGTAGGGCGATACTGAGGAACACACCATTCCGAATGTCATCAATGTCTTGAACGATGTCGCTGTCACCACCAGACTCCCGATATCGGTTTCTTGAGAAAGTTTCAATATACTGCCTCCAATGAGATGTTAAGCAAAGGATAATGCCGTATGGTGTCTCATACCATGTCACCCTTGCTATGGGAAAGGAGGTGTACAGCTTCGCAAGCCTCAGGGGGATCTCCTGACACCACACAACACCCATCCCGCTCCTCCACGTCTTCACAGAAAAGAGCCTGATTTGTGCTCATGCTCATCGTACTGCAAGTTGCTGTCCTTGTATCGACAAGGTTCGGGTCAATCGGAAACATGCGGCACTTTTCTTCGTCGGTGGTATGGTAGTAGAGGTTGATGGATGCTGCCAGTGGGATTGGGCAGGTCCCGTTCTGTACATAGGTCTCCCCGAGCTCCAACGACGACCCCTGTCGCATAGCGAATCCATTTATATGGCCTAAATGAAAGCTTCAAGTCGTTGAGTCTCTGGACAGGGAAGGCGAGGCATTCCTGCCACTCCCAGTTAGCCGGATCAAGATCGAGCTCGGTGTTCGGCACGACATTTTTTGGGAACTGGGCGTAGACGGAAATGATAGCCCATTGTGGAAGGAACATGATTCCCCTTTCCTCAAGTTGAGTGGTGTGATAATCTTATCTCTTATCTCATCGGAATGACACGTGATATTACGTAGTTGCTTGTTCTCACCGTCTGGTGTGAAGCGTTCACACCACAATTTCTTGACCAAGTTCTCTGACCGGTTACTCAATATTGTTAGTGATCATCTCTCGCCAAACGCTCCGTGTGCTACGTCATCGCGTCATCCACCCCCGATTTTTGCAGGGCACATACGCTCTCACTGCCGAGTTCGACCTCTTCTCTCGCATATTAAGTTCTGTTATGCATCTTCAAAAGGCCAAGGCTATCTCTATCACCCCTGGAGCTTTGTTCCTTCGTCGCAAAACAAATTTTGAGGCAATTGTTTTTGATGGATTTTTCATACAATTCCTTTTAGCAAGCGCAGGGTATCCGTGATCCCACAACCCAACTCGCCTGATCAGTGGACTGGATGCCTACACCCAGGACGTTCTCACAGTACCAGCGTCACTCGCAGGCCTGCCGGCTTTGAGATGCCGGTAGTAGTTGGCGACGAGGGAGGTGGCTGGCCACTCAGTCTGAGCGTTGTGGGGGGAGTGGGGATGTGAAACAATGGTCCTATCCATCGGAAAGGGCGATTGACACATAGCTATGAATTCATAACCACAGAGCGTATAGTATATTAGTCCAGACATGCGAAGGTAGGTTGTCAGTGGCGGTAATCAAGTGAGAATGCTCTCGATTGTACAGTACGGATGCAAGGGAGGGGGCTCTCCGAGTCAGTAACAGGAAGGTAAATATCTGGAGTTGAGGATGGGGATCTATGGACTGCTCACCGGCGTCTATGGTCAGGGACAGGCAATAAATAAAGGTGTCTGTTAGGGGCTAGTACCCCATCGAAGGATACCTTCATATATGGAGTACATGACGGCAGCATTGGGCACGACACGCATGAGATGAGCACTGAGACCGCCATAGAGCGACCGCGCGCCCTCTTCCGCGATGACGAGACGGAGCGTTTGAATCAAGCCTGTATACTTCATCTTGCCGTCGACAAGGGGTTGTCGTAGCCGTGTTCGGAGAACCTATATTCGCCAGATACCGTCAAACCTCATCCACGGGGAAAGGAACGAGAACCAGAAGCCGACCTCGTGAGGATACGTGATGAGACTCGCAACGCACTTGGCTGTCCCGGCAGAGCCCAACATGCCAAACCATTCTTGTATCCCACCCTTCCCTTCGGTGCTGGCGGTCAGGAGCTTGAGGCGTTCATATAGCACCCACTGAATCGTGCCCTCGGTGACACCCAGATAACTCGCGCTGAGGCCCTTGTAAAAACCGCGGATACCCTCTTCGCGCGCAATCTGCCTTATCGTCGAAACGCTTCCGCCAAAGGACGGCGATGACGATGGAAGAGTAGTCGCAGCTCGAGACGCGACCTTTTGGTTTTGTGATGCGGAGAGTTGTAGCCGCGTCTTGACGACCCATATGGGATTCGTCGCCGTGCCCGTGACGATACCCGCAATCGCGGCGGCGCAGAGGTGCACGTAAGAGTTTTCTTGTCCGTCATTGAATCGGTTGGCGATGATCTGTTTGCCGTTGCCGTATGTGAAGAAATTTATCGAGCGTGCCGGGATGACGCCGACGAGAGTGGGTCCGAGGCCCTTGAAGAGCGCGCGGGGAGATTCATCTCTTGAAATATCTCTGGAGGTGAGATATAGCACATCAGCAATGGTACGAAGAAAAAAAAAATCCAAAGAGGACGCAACCGGATGATATGCGCCGTCTCGACAAAGTGCCATAAGAATCCTCCCGGTCGTCGGACCAGCACGACACTATCTCCCACTATGGCACCGACATCGGCATGTTTTTGACGGAAGAGGTCCGATTGAAGACGTGTCTTGACCACATCGAAGGGGCTAGTGACGACAGCACCACACATTCCCCCTAAGCTAATATAGCAATGTGATGAGCGCGCGTGTGCAAAGGAAACACGTGGAAGAATAATAATTACCCTCCAGCGATAAAATGTTGCCATGATTTTGCGGGAAACCAGGTCGTTGTTGGGGTAGTTGTGTTCACTGGCGCGGCCATCGAGGTCGGTTTGTCCAACGCGACTGACATCGGCAAAAGCCCGTTTTTACTTTTTTTTTAAATTATCTTGACGCCGAGTTGGAGATAAGATAATCTTGAAAAGATGTTTGTCTTGTCCATCGTCAAGGATAAAATTCCTATTCACCCCTCCCAGTTCGGCCTTCCCCCAGAACAAGCCCTCATCCACGAGCTAAACAAAAAGTATGCAAACCGTGTCCTTCACGATGTCGGCCTCTGCATTTGCGTGTTCGACCTGGCAGAGGCAGGGGAGGGTAAAGTCCGCTATGGGGACGGTTTCCTCTGGTATACCGGTGAGTCCAAATCGTCTTTTCTCCACAAGACAAATCTCAGACATTTGATCACATAGTCGTGTTCAGGTTGACCGTCTTTCGACCTTTCTCTTCAGAAGTGCTCCTCGCAAAGGTCAAGTCCTCAGACGAAGATGGCATACAGCGTGCGTGAAATCCCTCCTCTAAACTCAAATCGCACCTCAAGCCTGCCTTAGTGTCAGTTGGCTTTTTCGAAGACATGTGGATCCCACTTGTCTATCTCCCTCAACCGTGCGCGTTGTACGTTTTTATCTTTATCGACGTTTTCGAACACCAAAGCTTACCTTTACCTGTGCGTTCTCTTCAGTGATCCCAACGAGCGTGCATATTTCTGGCTTCCGGGCTCTGAGGCAACCTCGAGTCACGAATTACTCGACTCACCAGTGACGGAGCGTTTATACATTGACCAAGGCGAGATCGTTCGTGTCCGCGTTGAGAGGGACGAATTTTGCGATGAGGAGCCCGGTCCCCCCAAAGCGACCGAGGGCGTACTCATTAGCGGAGAAGCACGACGGCTACCATATACCGTGACTGTGAGTCTCCGGTGTGCGTGCGACGATAAACACCTTTTTTATGCTCTTCACTTTTAGTGCTCTATCGCCGAGCAGGGGCTTGGGCCAGTGACGTGGTGGAAGGCAGCGGAGGCGGTGCTAGAAGAAGGATGACCATATCACTCACTGCGCCCGACGGGAAAAACAAACAATCAGGGCATTATTCGTACTCATGCTCGTCGTCCTCTAACCGCAGCCTGGAACGGATATCGTGATCTCCATGATTCGTTCATGCACACCGTCATGCCTCCGCGACCAAGTGTAGTAGCTCACGCCTGTATTTGTGCATCGGGAGTTCACAAGTGGAGGACTTGGACTGATGGAGTTCATGAACAATATCGTCTTTTCCTCCCAGTTCCACCGAGATGTAGTAGAAAGTAATGACAAACACTATATACACGTCAACATAACTTTTTGAGTTCTGGTGGGGACAGAAACGGCTTTGAGTCTGCACAAGGAGCAGAGTTGGCGTTGGTGGTGGTGACAAGTCAAAATTGAATCAATTGACATCCAAATTACCGATTGTTGAGTAAACTTGGGAATGTGGGGCGCCCTAGCCCTTTGAGTCTGATTCTGGGAAAGGGACGATGGACTCCACGCGTTGCAGTCTCTCGTAGACTTCCCTCTTTTGCTGGGATCTCGAAAAATCTTCTTCCCTTTCTTTCATTTTACGTCTTCGCCTTTCGTCATCCCGAAGGACGCCTTGATACATGGTCTAGGGAGGGAAAAAAAAATCAGCAAAGGCCTTTGTGAAGCAATAGAAGGATACGGACCTCGTGTTCTCGCTGCTGAAGAAAATGGACGCCCCATACAGTAATAGACGACACGAGGATTGATGTGATTAGAGTAGCTTTGGCTACTCGAGACATTGACTATCTTCTCCAGGCTCCGCGCAGTACGACTACTTGGACACGTGCCCGGCCACAGCACTATTGTTTAGTCACGTACCCCACCAACTCGAACCTCTCTCCCTTTCCCAACCGAAGTTGTCCTCTGACTCTTTGTGGTTTACTTTCTGATCTTTTGACGACTACAAGATGGAGACCGAGAATCGTGAGTTATTGTGTTGAGCTTTCTGGAACTATCTGTATCACCTACACAGTAAGAGTGTCTTACAATACATTCATCTTCACAGTCTTTCTGGGACAGAGCACTATTCATCAAAAGTGTTTTCTTTCGTCGTCGCCTCGACTTCATCCTCAGCGTGCCATATGGCTCGTGTACCTGGCAGGGCTGAGATCCGAACCCTTCGAAATCTTTGATTGCACGAACAACTGGCACACTAATCTTTCGCTTGACGGAAGCACTACTCCTTCCATCGAGAACTGGACATATGCTAAATACTGCATCCTCCTTGCGCTCGCGTGGTCCCTTCGTCTTCGCTGGGACAGATTCAAGCAACCTTACGATATCAAGTATTGTGTTAAGTACCTTCGTTATCTCAGAGACCACCAGCTTCAAGTCCTCAACATCTCCCAGAATATCGTAACATCATATCTCGTGTTGGCATTAGCAGAGCAGGTGAACTTGAAGTCGATTCCGGACAACGTCGTGGAGGCTCAACTCAGATAGCCTAACGAGCCCCCCAACAGAAGTCTTTCTTGCCTTCATCAATTCAATTTATACTCCTTACGATGTAACGAAACTCGAAGAACCCCTCGGCCAAGTGATCGAATGCTTCCGGGAAGCGAACAATTGTTTCCCGGATTCCTCCCTCCTGTCTAGTTTTCTTGAAGATTGCCTCACCATGCGTTTTCTCGAAACTTTTGTGTTTGGTGATTACGGAAGCAATGGTAAGCTTGAACAGAGCCATAACTTTTGCCCCCAATCTCTTTAATGACATTCGGAGTCTACAGAGCATCGCAACCCTTTTTAAACGCGATTCCTCTTGATCAACCAACACGCCCCGAAATTTCCTGGAGATTGGCAAATCTTGGAGACTCGTGCGTTCACCCTGATGGATACTTGCATGATCGGTCTTACCAACTCCCGGAAACCGTGGCTGTTGACGTTGACCTTTCGAGCTTCTCAACCCTATCTGCGTCTCTTACCAAAACGAATCCAAGTTCCTTGACCTCCGAGCAGTTGCATCAACACTTTCAAGCGCTTCGCACCATACGGGAAACCACCGAATTAGCAGAGACAGAGGAGGTGCTCAAGTACTGCCGCCTTTTGATCGCTTCACTTCGCCATGATCCAAATTCACATCCAGACATCTCATATGCAGCCTTAAAAACGCTAGGAAAGGTTCTTCGCGCGTTTCAGAGTACGGACAAAATCAAGTACCTCAAAGTTCATCACGATCAACAATACTGGAGCAAGTTACGACGTCCATGGTTCCGTATGGAGTTACAGAAACGGAAGGTAGAGAAACAGTGCGCTCCGATAGAATGGATCCATTCAGTCATCTGGTAGTGAGGCAACAGAGGCTTTTGGAGGAGCGCGACAAGTTCATTTCACCAATCCGAGCCCTACTCGATTTTGGGAGCTTCTTGACCTCCGTCGGTTGGTGCTCTTCATTCTGCTGCGTTACGTGGACCAGTCATCATCATCAACCGTTGCACGTGGGATTCCGACATACCTACCCTTCTTCACGACCTGCCTCCTTCACCTATCACTACCACCGATCATGATAACTTGTACGATCGCGCAATCGAGTTAAGCGACCGGCTGGTGAGAACCAGAAAGGGTCACCACCTTGTGATACCAGCGCACTCTCCGTTCCGTACTCAGGAGTCTCTATGATCTTGTAGGCAAACCAGTCATCGAGGAGTTCCGCAAAAATGAAGGTACCAGAACAATCCAGAGTTTGGTGCAGTCCTACATCTGTGTTTTTCCATCTTCCCCTCCATGTTATGGGGCCAATACCCTCGGACGATGGGATCAAGCGCTACAACCCAACCTTATCCGCACTCATAGAATTCCACAGATGTGGAGGACAAATGTCGGGAAAGCCTTCATTTTCTCCGCGTGGAGCAGAAATTCTGGTTGCGCCACAAGAAGCCTTCAGTACTTCTTGTTGTGCGGCCAGAATTTCTGCTTCACGCGGACTGAGAAATCTCGATACGGCCGTCACATCTCTTATCTCAAAAGATGCGACGCCTTCAAGTGCGGCGGAGTGTCTCAGGCATCACCAGTTCTCCCATTTCGTGTGCCATGGAAATATGGAACCTGGGAAGCCATTCGATGAATCGCTCCAGCTTCACGGGGGCGAGCCACTTACGTTACTCAAGATTGTGCCATCTCGGCTTCCAACAGCCGAACTCGCTTTCCATTCGGCTTGTCACACAGGCTGACACAGCTGAACTGACTGAGGACAGCACCGCTGACGAGGCACTCCACCTCACAGCGGCCTCCCGCGCTTCCAAGTCGTTTCACCCCTTTCTTGTACGTACACTCTCATCATTGTCTTCGGCATTCTCACAAGGATATTTCCGCCCCGGGCACGGTACCGTTTTCTGCGGTCTTGTGCCACTCCTGTATTTCTCAGACTTTTCACCTGCTTTGTGTCTACTACGCATATCATCTCTCTCTGCTTCCAGTTTGATTGTAGATCGCCTCAGGCTCGCATCTGTCTTTGTTCGCTCGGTACGGTACTTCCTCTGCCCTATGTTTCCCCTGTCTCCTCCACTCGGGACTGAGCCGCGTCACGCTGCTGCGCCCCGCGCTGGGTCAGTATGTCTTACCCCTTCGACTCATAAATCTTGTATCCGGTCGGTTTGTAGCTTGAATGCCGAGAGGGAGCACGGATTTTCAAATTTTACGTCGCGATCAGAGCCCGAACGCGTCCGCAGCGCGAGACGTCTCATGAGAAGAAAAATAGAATTTATAAACAAACTTGAAAATCAAGGCCGGAAAACCGGTCATTTTGCTAGGTTTTGAGTCAGAACTTGAGGGTGGAGGGGATAACCCGAATTATTTACCGGCGTCTCTTTGATTTGTGTTTGTGACAAATGGACTCGGATAACCTAGTTACTGCTGTCAATGGAGACGTCCCCTGAAGGACATGAAGGATTCGTAGCGGGCATGGGCATGATCACCCAAGCTTCTCTCGTCGCATGGCGAACACTCCACAGGGAAAAGGACCGGTGCCTTATCAGCCACCCCCAAGCTGAGGCACTGGCTCGCTTGGTGGCAGTGTCTTTAATTTTCTTATCCCGGGGTCACATGGCACGTCCGCCACGGCAAATATGGCAACGAGCCCACCGAGTTCCATTACCGAGATAAGCATAGCTCATCAGAGTCTCCGCAAGACAGATACTAGTAACACATGAGCCGACATTGGTCGCGGTATTGCAGAGGAGAGCTTTGACTGAGAATGATGAGACACAACGCGAGTACTCAGCTACCCCGTGCGATAGCGAGGAAAGTTCGTGTCGATGAGTAGAATTGACTCTCAGCCACCAAGTTAAGCATTTGGAACCACCAGAGTCGGACTCGAGTGAGCCAGGAGCTCTTGACAGTGAAAGGCATAAGGCAATACGTTCAATGCGCCACGCCAAGTTCGTTCTTATTTGAAAAATACGGGCCAAACCTGTCGCGAAAGTGTTTCACCGACGTAACGACAACGGTTCGTATTTCACGATCGACCCTGTTCAGCCAAAAAAAGGTTCGAAACTGGAAGAAAGAGTTCAATGGGAGGTGTCACCATAACAGACAGGGACAGTACCCATACGTATCCACACTTCCATCTTCAACATAAAAGCTCGACTTGATCCCGATGACTTTCCTCATCCTGTTGGTTTTTTTTCCTAAGTGTGTATACTTTCTACTATCCACCATCATTCAAAAGTCTAACACACCCAACAGGCTGGTCCTTCAGAAAACGACTATCACTTTATCCTCTTGACGAAAATGTTGTTCTTCAAACTCTCCATCGCTCTTCTTGCTCCCCTCGTTGTGTCGGCTGTCACGGTCAGTCGGGCCGATGTCAATGTCCGCCAGAACTCCGGGGGTACCGGCCCCAATGACCCAAATGGCTCGATTGGCATAGGCCCTGACCCGAATGGTTCGATTGGCGTAGGCCCTGACCCGAATGGTTCGATTGGTGTAGGCCCTGACCCGAATGGCTCGATTGGCTCAGGGAGGAAGTAGTTTGCTCATCCACCACATTGGTCACTCGGCGCGCAGAGGTGAGGGAGTGGGGGGTTACTGTTGCGACAACACGAGGGATGAGATTTATGAGATGCAGGGACAGGTAGAGACGCCGTTGGTATTTCCAATTCCCACGTTTCGTAACTGTATAATTTGCAAGGAGATAGAGAAACCAGGTCAACGCCAAGGAGACGTCGTGTGAAAAGAAGTGAGGTGACTCAGCTAACGATGCGATCGCGCCCCATTTCGATCCTAGATGTTCACGTTCCTGTTATTAAGACACTGCATCCACGTCTGTGTTATACGCTCTTAATGTCATTATCAATACCCCTCTGATGGCTAGGACCGTCGTCTCACATCTTCATTGCCCATGACGCTCACACCAATAAGGAGAAAGCGAAAAGAGAAACAGGATTTTTTCGTAAAACCCTAACCTCAATATCGTGCCACCGAGGTTGAATAGAGCATGCTTTAATTGCTTTTCTACATATCTTTCCTACGAACTCGGCCACATTCCAGTTCACAGTCCTCCCCAATTCTATTCACTCCTCAAATGTCTAATGACCTTCGCACAGAGCCTTGTCCAGCCAGTGTAGACCTCTTTTATTGGTGGATCTCAAACACCCTCGTCAGACTCTCAGAGCCCGCAAAGTTGACTACTTGGCGGCAAGAGAATGCGTATAAGCCCTTGCAGGTTCAACCACCCCCTGAAAATTTCATTGCGGTTGATGGAGTGGATTGTTGCCTTATCCTCTCTCCTTCGTCGACCGTTACATCCTCGGTGATCGACTTGCGCGATCCCAAGATCGGCAAGATGCCGCTCCCTATTCGTTCACTGCCTATGAGAATCATACCTCCCAGAAAAGGCGGCAGTGGCGGCGTGCCCATTAAAGGCACTACTCCTACCACCAAGCAAGAGGCGATCACTCGGACTTTCCGCCTATTTGGGGATGACGGAGGTGCCGCTACTAGTAGTACTCCCCTGATGGAAATCAAGAAACAATCTCCTTTGACCTTGACAAGGTGACAGGATCCACGGGCCATCGCGTGCTTGGTGCTTTTGTATTCTCTCTGAGCAAAAGGACTGATGGGACATAGCACCACAGAAATTGTGGGACAGCGGAATAGGTCTGAGTGCATGGCTTGTTCGTCTTTTGGTCACGACTGATCATGGTGGTGGCGGTGGTGGTGCTACGGTATCTGCATCCGAATCCGAATCCAAATCCAAATCTGAATCCGAATCGCAGCCTGCTAGTGGTGATCTTGGACCTGAAATCGTGGTTCGGGAGCTCAGAGAGAGGTTGGCCTTGCGCGAGGAATGTCACATTATCGAATTAGGTGGGCCTTTTCCTGTTCATTCCTCGTTTCCTTCTGTCAGGTCCCCGGCTCACGTACTGTACATGATAGGTGCTGGGACTGGGATAGTCTCGATAGTCCTTGCCGCGCTGCGCTCGACTGATCTTGCCTCTGCAGTGCATGATACCTGTATACTCTCCACAGACCTTCGTGAGTCTCTTCCTTCCCAATCCAAATCTTCTTCAACCAGCATCATTGCAATCAATTTTGGTAGCGTCTTCGATGGAACTTATGAGCTACAATATACATGCAAACTCCACACTTTACCCCCATTTCCCCCCAACCGTGCTTCCCCTGGACTGGGACCAAGAGCTTCCGGAAAGCGTTCTCAATATTCGTGAACGCGGCGGGTTCGACCTTATCGCGTAAGCTATGGTTCCCTTATCGCATCCTAACGTTTTCTCTATTATTATCATTTTTCAATAGGATGGCAGACGTGACGTACAACACGTCATCCTTCCCAGCCCTGCTCCGGACACTCTCTTCTCTTCTCGCGTTGAGCGATCATCGTCGTCAATGCGTGGCCGGACCCGATACGCACGAGCCAATTGCCCTTGGGAATGGGCCACTGGTGTTATTGGCGTACAAGGAACGGGATCCAGGAGAGAGGCAGCTCTGGGATATGATGGTACGCGAGACGGGCGTTGTGCTCGAGTGCGTTGGGAAGCAGGCTGGTGCGGGAGGGCTTCCCGTCGAGATATGGCTCGGGAAGAAGGCACTTACCCACCTCTTTACTGGGCACGCAAAATCGCAGACTGCGCCGAGACCATAGTCAGACAAACTGCCTCCACACATCTTCTCTCTATCATGGAACCCAATTATGAGGTGCTTTTACTCGTAAACTGGGCAGTTTTCAAGAGGTCGTTGAGAACGAGGCACTGATCATGTGACCTTGTTGATCAACAACGGGCACACCTTGGAACGTTTTTTTACGATGTTTTCTTTCACACATCTCTTCATCCTTCGTCAAAACCAAAGGTTGACTTCCCCAGTGGGAATATGTCGTTATTTCAGGCTCCAAGAGGACGACATACAAGATGTCGGACAGGAAAGCAAGGTCGTGGCAAAACGTCGTGCTGCGCTAATTCTAGGTATGGCCCTATCTTCTGGGTTTTTTTTTTTGATGTTATGTTTCCAGGTCTGAGCGCCATCGACCGAGCCAACGTTGAACCAAAGACTGTGATGGTCCAAGCTCTGGCATCATTGCCGAGTTGTGGAAGCTAGTATGAAAGGAATTGAAGGTTTAATGGCAGCTGGTAGGGCCATTAAGTGTTGTGAGTGTTGTGAAGTTACCTTTCCTACCTCATTCAAAGAAAGAAGTTCAAATTTAATGAGCTTCCCTCATTGTTTTCATTGGTTCACCCTCACATAGAACATTTGCCTAACTGACTACTTGAGGACAAGAGGATGCGCATAAGGGATTGCAGATTCAACTGGCTTTGAAGAATCTCGCTCCAAAGTGGATTGTTGCCTTGTCCATGTATGACCATATTCCATGTTTTTTTTTTTGGTAGAAATCGTAGTGTGTAAAGAAATGAAAAACAGTTGTGTTTCTCACGCCTGCCTGTCGGAGTTTACAATCTGACAATACCGCCGTTTGGAGATGTAACGTGGCTGCCACGTTAGGGACGACTCAACTGACTTCCCCGCCAACATCACCCATGACGCTATCTTGCCGCTTTACACCACAACCTCCCACCATGAGCTTTCGGTTAAAACATCATTTACTTCGTACAGCATGCGTCGTTCGTGCCAGGAATCGGATCTTTCCGATTCTTTCGCTACCACTGGCACGTCCTGTCAGCGTCCTGTCAATTGTGTATCCCCAAGTTGATCATGAGGCTCTCGCTCTCTCCGCCACCAGGCACTATCGAGTCTCGAATGTGTTCCGAATTGTTTGCGCCAGTGTCTCAAACTTTAATCATTCTGCGTACCGTTTGAAATTGCTTGGAGCTATAAGAAGAGGACGACGGACAAAAAGGAGGGACAGGATTACTCCCCATCGATTTGATTTGCTCTTGAAACAAACACAACCACCATGCGCTTCTCTGTCTTCACTCTCCTCATTGTGCTTCCTGCTGCAGCCTATGCAGCTGTATGTCCCCAACAGTTTTCGATTCAATCCATATGCGGTAAATACGGCGATTGGTGTAACAATGAATTTCCGTGCTGTTCGGGTTTGGAGTGCGAGCGGGTTGGCTATGAAAATGTATGTGCCATTGCGTACTATCATGATTCCCTCAGTCTTATGATGAACAAAGAAATGTATACTTTGAATCAGCAAGGCGTGTACGGGGACTTTCAAGAACTGGCTGTGATGAAGTTGAGGCGTGGTGCTCTTGTCGAGTAGAATGGCAGGCGTCCCTCTATTGTGACGTGCATGAGAGTGGGTTAGAGGGAGTTGGGCCATTGCTCTTCTGTATGGAAATAAATTTTCTTGAATACAGTTTGAAGAAAAGCAAACTGCTACCTTTTGTAGTGCGGAGACGTGTTCAATTTGTCGAGCATGAAGCTTTCGTAACAAATCTCTAGTAAGGGGGCAAGAACAGCCGATGCCAGCCTCGTGTACTGGCGCACATTAGGTGTGTATACTACTTTCTATCCACCAAGTTATTTTTTCCAACACACCCAACAGGCTCTCCCTCCCAGAAACCATTTTAATGACTAGATCGTCGACTCGGAGAAGTCAGACAATGATGTCGCAACCTCCCTTGCAATACACATTAAGGGAAATTGCATCAACGGGGTCCCACAAGACGCCTTTGGACATCACCAAAAAAAAAGAAGACTGACCAACCAATCGTGCAAGTGTCAGACAGAAAAACAGTGGAGGCATGGGTACAGTTACATGACCACAACCAAGCTACTTGTACACGACATGTCGCATTTTTGCATCGGTGGAACAGAGAACTTTGGTATCACATGTGCAGCACAAGGTAGCAGCAGGAAGGACAATACAGGGATAACCAAAAAAACGAATGAATGTCATGGAGTTCGACCGAGCGTAGGGTGGTGTGAAAGGAGAGCCAGAAATTGGAAAGGAGGCACGTGAAGCGGTGAATGAACAGCCACTGGCACCATCACGTGAAAGGAGAAACGAACGCGGGCGGCCACCATGACACGGACAACCACACGGACAGGGTTTGCTAGTCTTCACATTATTCGTAATGTGCCTTATGCTATTTTTATCGGGGTCAGTCAAAGCTGCGCCGGTTGAACAACTCGCCCCCCTTTATAATTGCTGGCACGCAATCGTGCAAGGTTGTCCAGGGTGCTGTCCCCTATGACGGTGGTTTCCCGCGCAGGTGATCTGACCGCAATCTGTATGTGAGAGAGTCAACATCCGACCAATAATGCGTCACTGTGGTGCACATTCCGCGTCGAAGGGCTTCGTTGATAAAAACTCGAAGGTATAGCGAAGGTCGTCCATGTTCCAATTGTCATTTACTAGTAGCTTCATTGATTTTCTGTGGGTTTCTCAAATGTAAAAACCCCTGTAAACTGAAATGCTGAGGTACTGATGCGCCATGTTTGTGCGCGCCGCGTCATGATGGACATTGTCCTCAAAGGTAGCTGCGCGGGCTCTGGCATGGAGAACGGCGCCCAAGATCACAAGTAGGTGGATACAAATAAAAACATCTATCGTATTATGTACCTACAATATAAACCCCCTTTCGTAACACCATGACGACGCTGTCGTTGGTCATATGCATTAAATGACATCGTAAAATCAAAAGTATGAAGAAGCGTGCAGAGAAAGGGCTAATTAATGTGTGTGAATGTGTGTCCCTTCCAAATCGAGAGAGCAAGCGAAAAAGCCGTTTTCATTAAAGTTAAAAGAGAGGCGATCATAACGGAAAGCAATAACGTGAGAGGCGGGATCGCGCGATGCAATGCGCCACTCGATTGTGCACTTCCTGAGCCCGTGACGCTCGCGCTCACAGAACCGATCGCGGGAGTCAGCACGCCCTCTGCGTCAACCAAACTCTGCGCGTTTGACGCAAGTGCGGCAAAGCCGACGGAAGCCGGATTGGCACGGAACACGCTGTACACGTTCTTCAGGAACGTATCTCCGACGATCCATGCAGGCGAATTGTTGTTCGAAGTATACTCGAAGATCGCACCAAGACATTGCCCATTCGAGAGCTCGGTTACTTTAAAGTCGGCCGGAGAGATGGACCAACTCTTGCCGCCGAAAGAGAGGGCGACGTTAACAGTCGTAGAACACGCTGCGTAAGATTTATCAGGACACAAAATGGCAAAGAATACTACCAGTGGGATAGGGTGGGAATGTAACGACGTACGATAGGTGCAGTAATTGCCAGTGGCAGGAGAAGAATTGGGAATCTGCGCATATAAGGTACTGACTTGGGCTGCAGGTCCACCAATAAGTGTTGTTCCCGTAGCAGCGTACGAGGATGGGCAGTGTTATAGATCCAGAATTTACGGTTAGGCTCGCGATTGGAAGGGTCCAGTATGAAACTGCATCTGAGGGAACAGATTGAAAATCTATTTGGTCCGTATAGAGAGACGAGTTGGTCGTTCCTGTCATGAGACATACAATAGGCCTCGGGAGACGGCGGAGCGACGCTGGGGCCAACCCAACGTGAAACCGCGTGAGATGGAAGGCCATGACTGGCTCATCAAACACGTTGCCCTGGTACAAAGATTGCCAGAAGGGGGTGGCACTCGAAGATGCCAGCTGTTGCCAGACAAGGCCCATGAGTCCTGATACGGGCGCACTTAACAGACCACTGGAGATATCGTTGCATACACCTGTGAGGATTGTTACTTGACAATAAGTGACATGAGCTACTTAAAGGACGTACCAAAAACCTGATTTTGAACCTGAAAGGCCTGAAAGCCGGCCATTTGGACCACGAAGCGTTCTTCGGGCTACAACCTGTGCGCACCTTTTTCCTTTCTGCTTGTGAGCACATAACCTACTGACACTGAGCCAGAATTGTCAATCAAAACATCGACTCGAGGTAGCTCCATATCTACGGAGCCCTAGTATTCGCTGACAGGCTGTGTTGTTCAATAGCCATCGGAACCCCTCCTGTCCCATTCGATGTCATCCTTGACACAGGCTCCGCAGACCTCTGGCTTGCCGCCTCGACATGCACTCAGGGTTGCAATAATATTCAGACTTATGCGTCCTCTTCCTCCTCCACGTTTAGTTCCAGCAACCAGCCGTTCTCGATCACGTACTGCAGCGGTAAGGCCAGCGGAACACTTGCAACAGATGTGGTGATGACGATTGTATTTCCCCTCCCGAAAGTCTTTCTGCCGCTTGGCCCAAAATCGCCATTCAGTGTCATTGCGAGGCCCTGCCACCCGACGAAGGATGGGGACATGCAGACTACGGGAAGACGGTTGATCACGAAACATGGGCACAGCCAGCGCATGACCGACGGTGAGCCTGAGTAGCAAGCTCAAGGCCATGGAAGTTCGTCAAAGTCAAAGTAAGACTTCCCTCACGGAAATATGTCGTTATCTCAGGCTCCAAGAGAACGACATACAGGATGTCGAACAGGAAAGCAAGGGTTGCCGAGGTGGCGAAATGTCGTGCTGCGCTAATTCTAGGTGTAAAGAAATGAAAAACAGCGTGTTTCTCACGCCTGCCTGTCGGAGTTTACAATCCGACAATACCGCCGATTGAAGATGGCGTGCGCTGCCACGTTAGGGTACGACTAAACCGACTTCCCCGCCAACGTCACCCATGGCGCTACCTTGCCGCTTTACACCACAACCTCCTACCATGAGCTTTCGGTTAAAAAATCATTTAATTCGTACAGTTTTCCATGGAATCCGTACTCCAAGCGCAAACGCGCGTCGCGCCGGCCAGTAAGTAGTCCATGCGTCGTTCGTGCCAGGAATCGGATCTCACGTCCTGTCAGCGTCCTGTCAATTGTGTATCCCCTCTCTCCGCCACCAGGCACTATCGAGTCTCGAAATGTGTTCCGAATTGTTTGCGCCAGTGTCTCAAACTTTAATCATTCTGCGTACCGTTTGAAATTGCTTGGAGCTATAAGAAGAGGACGACGGACAAAAAGGAGGGGCAGCATTACTCCCCATCGATTTGATTTGCTCTTGAAACAAACACAACCACCATGCGCTTCTCCGTCTTCACTCTCCTCATTGTGCTTCCTGCTGCAGCCTATGCAGTTGTATGTCCCCAACAGTTTTCGATTCAATCCGTATGCGGTCAAGTCGGCGATTGGTGCGACAATGAATTTCCGTGCTGTTTGGGTTTGGAGTGCGAGCGTGTTGGCTATGAAAATGTATGTGCCATTGCGTACTATCATGATTCCCTCAGTCTTATGATGAACACTGAAATTGAACACAGAGCTGTGTTATTTGACATTGAATCAGCAAGGCGTGTGCGGGAACTTTCAAGAACTGGCTGTGATGAAGTTGAGGCGTGGTGCTCTTGTCGAGTAGAATGGCAGGCGTCCCTCTATTGTGACGCGCATGAGAGTGGGTTAGAGGGAGTTGGGCCATTGCTCTTCTGTATGGAAATAAATTTTCTTGAATACAGTTTGAAGAAAAGCAAACTGCTACCTTTTGTAGTGCGGAGACGTATTCAATTTGTCGAGCATGAGGGTGGTTGCTTTCGTAACAAATCTCTAGTAAGGGGGAAAGAACCGCCGATGCCAGCCTCGTGTACTGGCGCACATTAGGTGTATATACTACTTTCTATCCACCAAGTTATTTTTTCCAACACACCCAACAGGCTCTCCCTCCCAGAAACCAATTTAATGACTAGATCGTCGACTCGGAGAAGTCAGACAATGATGTCGCAACCTCCCTTGCAATACACATTAAGGGAAATTGCATCAACGGGGTCCCACAAGACGCCTTTGGACATCACCAAAAAAAAAAGAAGACTGGCCAACCAATCGTGCAACTGTCAGACAGAAAAACAGTGGAGACACAGTTACATGACCACAATCAAGCTACTTGTACACGACACGTCGCATTTCTGCATCAGTGGAACAGAGAACTTTGGTGTCACATGTGCAGCCCAAAGGCAGCAGCAGGAAGGACAATACAGGGATAACCAAAAAACGAATGAATGATATCGAGTCGACCGAGCGTAGGGGGGTGTGAAAGGAGAGCCAGAAAATGGAAAGGAAGCACGTGAAACGAACGTGGACTCGGACGGCCACACCAACAACCACGGACAGGGTTTGCTGGTCTTCACATTATTCGTAATGTGCCTTGTGCTGTTTTCATCGGGGTCAGTCAAAGCTGCGCCGGTTGAACAACTCGCCCCCCTTACAATTGCTGGCACGCAGTCGTGCAAGGTTGTCCAGGGTGCTGTCCCCTATGTCGGTGGTTTCCCGGCGCGCAGGTAGTCCTGACTGCAATCTGTCTGTTGGTGCACATTCCGCGTCGAAGGGCTTCGTTGATAAAAACTCGAAGGTATAGCGAAGATCGTCCAAGTTCCAATTTTCATTTACTAGTAGCTTCATTGATTTTCTGTGGGTTTATCAAGCGTGCAAAAAGAAGTATCACAGCCTGAGGCTCAACAACGCACACACGTGGCCCGTTTGTACGCAACCTTTTTCACGATTTTTTGTTTCACACATCCCGTCATCCTTCGATGCCTTTCGTCAAATTCAAAGGAAGTCTTCCCTCGCGGGAACATGTCGTTATTTCAGGCTCCAAGAGGACGACATACAAGATGTCGGACAGGAAAGCAAAGACTTGGAGGCGGGAAAACGTCGTGCTGAGCTAATTCTAGGTACGGCCCTATCATCTGAGCAATTTTTTCATCTTGTATTTTTCTAGGTCTGAGCGCCGCCGACCGAGCCAACGTTGAGCAAATCGACCGTGATGGTCCGAGCTCTGACATCATCGCCGAGTCGTGGAAGCTAGTACGAAAGGAATCGAAGGTTTAATGGTGGCTGGTAAAGGCCAGTCAGTGTTGTGAGTACATTCAAATTAAATGACCTTCTCTCATCGTTTTCATCGATTTACCCCTCACGTAAAGCGTTTGCCTACCTCACTACTTGAGGCCAAGAGGATGCGCATAAGGGATTGCAGATTCAACTGGCTTTGAAAAATCTCGCTGGGATTACCTCCCCTTTCCAACCGTTACTCGGACAGAGCGCTTTCACCCCTCTCTTCTTTCTTGTCATCGGATTCAGTCTCTAGATGCTTGGGATCGTAACTGAACTGTTTTCGAGTTTGATCTACAGAACGATGAAGCCCGCAACAAGTAGTTTTTATTTATTATTAAATTGCTTGTATCTTGAACTTCTTTCTGACATCCTGACTCGCAGCTTAGAATGATTTTGACGGACTTAAAGGGCCCAGTGGGCGAAGTCAACCTCCCCGAGTTCCTCGGGCACGAAAGCGGGAGAGTAGGACGATGCTCACAATAGTAGAATCACATTGGCAGTGCAACATACCACAAAGAGAACAAACGACTGTAAGCTCAGCGCTCAGTCCTTGCATGGGTACACCGCGGTATAGCGAACAACTGTGACGTCTTGAATTAGGCATAAGCTGTCAAGTTTGTGATCCTCACACATGAGTTGACACGTTCGGTGTAACGGTGTTCACTGTTCATCTCCACAACCATAATTGCATGGCACCTGAGATTAATCGCTTCGAGGCTATGTGTCTGTGGATCGTCGCTCGGCGACATGATATCTATCATACTAACATGGCACCCCTCTGCCAGTGTGAACAAACCCCCTTTGTGAACACTCCAAATTTCTCACACAATTCTCGCTCAATCACCACATAATTTAGCCTACAGTATCTAGTACCAAATGTGACTGTATTCCGTGCATTTTTTTCTTGGTAGAAACCGTAGTGTGTAAAGAAATGAAAAACAGCGTATTTGTCACGCCTATCGTGTCGAAGCTTACAATGTTTCAAAAATGGCAAGCTTAGGGCTCGCGCTCTGACAGAACAGCCGATCGGAGTCTAAAGAAATGGCGTGTGACGGAGCCTGACGGTTCACAACAAAGGGAGCTGCTTCATTTGTAGCCCTACATCTGTCAAGCACAACTCGGAACCAAGGATTATCATGCGAGACGCAAGTTTCGTGACTCATGCCACTCTTCGGTACGATTAACCGATTTGGCACGTCAGCTCCCCCACCAAAACATTCACTGTGACACTATCTTGCCGCTTTACACCACAAACCTCCCCGACGAAATAATTTTTAAAGCGAAAGCTCCGAGCTTTCGGTTTAAACATTATTTCGTCCGTACAGTTTCATATGAAATCCGTACTCCTAGTGCAAACGCGCGTCGCGACGGCCAGTAGTCCATGCGTCGTTCGTGCCAGGACCCGCATCTTCGCTACCATCATGTCAGCGTACTGTCAATTGCGTACTGTATCCCCAGGCTCTCGCTCGCTCCCCCAGGCACTGGCCGAGTCTCGAAACGCGTTCGGAATTGTTTCTGGGTGAATGTGCCAGTGTGTCAAACTGTAATCATTCAGGGTACCGTTTAAAATGAACGTGAATCTGCCTTGAGCTATAAAAAGAGGACGACGGACGAAGAGGAGGGACAGCATTACTCACCACCGATTCGATTTGCTCTTGAAACAAACACAACAACCATGCGCTTCTCCGTCCTCACTCTCCTCATTGTGCTTCCTGCTGCAGCCTATGCAGCTGTATGTCCCCAACAGCTTTCGATTCAACCCGAATGCGGTGAACGCGGCGATTACTGCGACGAGGAATTTCCGTGCTGTGGCCGTTTGAAGTGCGAGTGGAATGGCTATGGTCAAGTAAGTGCCATCGCGTACTATCATGATTCCCTCCGCCTTATGAACTCTGAAATTGAACACAGGCATGTACTTGAGAGGTTGGACATCGAATCAGCTCAAGGACTGGCTGTGATGAATTTGAGGCGTGGTGCTCTTGTCAAGTGGAATGGCAGGCATCCCTTTATTAATGATGCGCATGAGAGGGTTAGAGGGAGTTGGGCCATCGCTCTTGTGTATGGAAATAAAGTTTGTTGAATACAGTACAGTTTGAAGAAAATCAACCTGCTACCTTTTGTAGTGTGGAGACGTGTTCAATTTGTCTAGCATGAGGGTGGTTGCTTTCGTAACAAATCTCTAGAAAGGGGACAAAGACCCGATGCCAGCCTCGTTTACCACTACAGAAGCATACGTAGCACATGAGCCGACATTGGTCTCGGTATTGCAGAGGAGAGCTTGACTGAGAATTATGAGACACAACGCGAGTACTCAGCTACCCTTGCCATCGCGAAACTCGTGCCAGTGATGCAAATCAAAGAAACAATCTCCTTTGATCTTGACGAGGTGACCGGATCCACGGGCCATCGCGTGCTCGTGCTTTTGTGTTCTCTCTGGGAAAAAGGACTGATGGGACATAGCACCATAGAAATTGTGGGACAGCGGAATAGGTCCGAGTGCATGGCTTGTTCGTCTTTTGGTCACGACCGACCATGCTGCTGCTACGGTATCGGCATCCGAATCCGAATCGCAGCCTGCTAGTGGTGATCTTGGACCTAGAATCGTGGTTCGAGAGCTCAGAGAGAGGTTGGCCTTGCACGAGCCATGTCGCATTATCGAATTAGGTGGGCCTTTTCCTGTTCATTCCTCGTTTCCTTCTGTCAGGTCCCCGGTTCACGTACTGTACATGATAGGTGCTGGGACTGGGATAACCTCGATAATCCTTGCCGCGCTGCGCTCGACTAATTTTGCCTCTTCTGCGCATGATTCCTGTATACTCTCCACAGACCTTCGTGAGTCCCTTCCTTCCCAATCCAAATCGTCTTCTCCCACCATGAGCTTTCGGTTTAAACATCATTTAATTCGTACAGTTTCACATGAAATCCGTACTCCAAGCACAAACGCGCGTCGCATCGGCCAGTAAGTAGTCCACTGGCATGCGTCGTTCGTGCCAGGAATCGGATCTTTCCGATTCTTTCGCTATCACGTCCTGTCAGCGTCCTGTCAAATGTGTATCCCCGGGTTGATCATGAGGCTCTCGCTCTCTCCGCCATCAGGCACTATTGAGTCTCGAAATGTGTTCCGAATCGTTTCCGGGTGAATGCGCCAGTGTCTCAAACTTTAATCATTCTGCGTACCGTTTGAAATTGCCTGGAGCTATAAGAAGAGGACTACGGACAAAAAGGAGGGTCAGCATTACTCACCATCGATTTGATTTGCTCTTGAAACAAACACAACCACCATGCGCTTCTCCGTCTTCACTCTCCTCATTGTGCTTCCTGCTGCAGCCTATGCAGCTGTATGTCCCCAACAGTTTTCGATTGAACCCGGATGCCGTGGACCCGGCGATATCTGCGACGATGTATTTCCGTGCTGTTTGGGTTTGGAGTGCGTGTGGGATGGCTTTGTTGATGTATGTGCCATTGCGTACTATCGTGATTCCCTCAGTCTTATGATGAACACTGAAATTGAACACAGATATGTGAATGAGAGGTTGGACATCGAATCAGCAGGGCGTGTGCGGGAACGTTCAAGAACTGGCTGTGATGAATTTGAGGCGTAGTGCTCTTATCGAGTGGAATGGCAGGCATCCCTCTATGATACTAGTAGCACCATAGAAATTGTGGGACCGCGGAATAGGTCCGAGTCTGGGTGCCAATGCATGGCTTGTTCGTCTTTTGGTCACGACCGACCATGCTGCTGCTACGGTATCGGCATCCGAATCCGAATCGCAGTCTGCTAGTGGTGATCTTGGACCTAGAATCGTGGTTCGAGAGCTCAGAGAGAGGTTGGCCTTGCACGAGGAATGTCGCATTATCGAATTAGGCCTTTTCCTGTTCATTCCTCGTTTCCTTCTGTCAGGTCTCCGGTTCACGTACTGTACATGATAGGTGCTGGGACTGGGATAGTCTCGACAGTCCTTGCCGCGCTGCGCTCGACTAATCTTGCCTCTGCGGCGCATGATACCTGTATACTCTCCACAGACCTTCGTGAGTCTCTTCCTTCCCAATCCAAATCTTCTTCAACCAGCATCATTGCAATCATTTTTTTGTAGCGTCTTCGATGGAGCTTATGAGCTACAATATACATGCAAACTCCACACTCTACCCCCATTGTCCCTCGACCTTATCGCGTAAGCTATGATTCCCTTCTTATCGCATCCTAACGTTTCCTCTATTATTATTATTTTTCAATAGGATGGCAGACGTGACGTACAACACGTCATCCTTTCCAGCCCTGCTCCGGACACTCACCTCTCTTCTCGCGTTGAGCGATCATCGTCGTTAACGCATGGCCGGACCCGGTGCGCACGAACCAATTGACGGGCCACTGGTCTTATTGGCGTACAAGGGACGTGATCCAGGAGAGAGGCAGCTCTGGGATATGATGGTGCCGGAGACGGGCGTTGTGCTCGAGTGCATTGGGAAGCAGGCTGGTGCGGGAGGGCTTCCCGTCGAGATGTGGCTCGGGAAGAAGGCACTTACCCACCTCTTTACTGGTCACGCAAAATCGCAGACTGTGCCGAGATCATAGTCAGACAAACTGCCTTCACCCATCTTCTCTCTATCATGGAACCCAATTATTGTTGGGAGCGCAGCCTCGCAAGGCGTAAGTCGAGCCAACGCTTTCTGGTCACACGTCACATGACGCGTGACATCGATACCCAAGGACTTTCCGCATTCTCGTCTAGCTCATTTTCTGCATCCCCTTATGGCTTTATTACCCTAGAATTTCACCTCTGTTGAAATACCTTATATAGTGTAGACACCGTGTCCACCATGCCTTAGTCTTTTCATTCACAGACTGAGACTTAGGGTTCTAACTCCAATAGATTATGAGACCTGAGCTTTAAGAGCTCTCGAAGACACCGCGCGTGTACAAATTCCGAACAAGCTAAACCAGGCCCTCCTCACGCAGAATGTCTACACCGCAAGGTACCAGTGCCCCCCCCGCAGGGGCCTCGACTTCTTCTCAGACTGCTCCGGGACGACCCCCTCACTTGCTTAACCTACCCCTTCTCGAAATGGACGGTAGCAATTACGCTTTCTGGAAGTGCCGCGTAGAGACCGTCTTCACCTACCATGACCTTTGGTCAGTCACCAGTGGAACCCTCGCAAAACCAGATCCATTAGCCGATCCAACGGGTTTCGCGCACTGGAACACCAAAAACGAGAGCGCGCGAATGCATCTCGTAATGGCTATGACTGATGAGCCGCTCAACTCGGTCCTCGACACGAAATCCGCAAAGGATACCTGGAGTCGATTAGCGGAGCGTTACGAAGGGAAAGGCGAGCAGAGGATAACCCACCTCATCGATGACGTCTTCTGCCGCCAACTTCTCGATACGGAGCCTCTCGAGCCTCAAATTAATTCTTTAATCCGATCCGCTCGCACCATCACCGCCCTCGGACTCGCGCTCGATGACCGCATCATCGCGCATACGATCATCGGAGCCCTTCCACCTTCTCAATCCACCCTCAAAACCATCCTATCCACCCGCGACAATATCGATATCGAAAATACAAAGTCTCAAATCATCCGAGACGAGCAGCGCCACGTCCACGAATCGGGCATGGCCGCCACCGCGTTTTTCGCAAAATCGATCAAGGCCGCTAAAAAAGGAAAAGGGAAGGGTAAAGGAAACCAGGAAGACAAGTCCAAAAAGTATTGCAACCACTGCAAAATCAAGGGGCACGATACGAGCGAATGTCGAAAGTTGAAGAAGGAGCAGGAGGCCAAGGCAACTGCGAACGCGAAACCGGCAACCGCGATGCCCGCAGCAACAGCAAAAATTGCGAACGCCGATGAGACAACCATGGACGAGACCATCCGAACCGTCCATGTCTTCCGAGCGCAGTCAAATGCTACAAATCTGAAGTTAAACCAAAACTCCTGGATAATGGACTCTGGTGCATCACGCACCATGTGCTCCAACAGAAATTGGTTCCAGCAATTTTCTAGCCTTACCCGGAACATTCCCGTCGTCCTGGGCGATAACAGTGCCATCCAAGGCATCGGCCAGGGACGCGTACACGTTCGGATGCGCGCCGGAAACGAGTGGAGCGACGTAATCTTGCAGAACGTCCTGTACATCCCCGAATTGCACGGGAACCTGCTGTCCGTTTCCCACCTCACAAGCTGCGGCGCCGACGTCCGATTCGCTGGGCAAGGCTGCCAAATATTCGATGCGACCGAAAACGTTATCTGTGAAGGTCAGTGGCATCAAAACCTCTATCTCATGAATATACAAACGGTCCCCCTTGCCACCGCTCGAATCGCGATCATCGAATCGTTCCCCGCGGAAGGCGACGATTTATCCCCTGCGCACGAATTTGCCTTAACGGCACAGGCCCCATCTGCGAAAGCCGATCTGGCTACATGGCACCGACGCCTCGGCCACCTGAACACGGACACGATCCTACGCATGGCCCGAAAGGGCATTGTCAGTGGCATCAAAATTACATCTGGGAAATCACTTACAACCCCTTGCGAACCCTGCCTGAAAGGAAAGCAAACTCGAGTCAAAATCCAGAAGACAACGGAATCGCGATCGGACAAGGTCCTCGGCCGCGTCCACTCGGACCTATGTGGCAAGATCCCAACCCGATCACATAAAGGGTACTATTACTTCGTCACATGGATCGATGACGCATCCCGCAAAGTCTTCGTGGATGGCCTGCGCGAAAAATCGGACACACTCGACCACTTCAAAGTGTTTGTCGAACGCGCCGAGGTGCAGACCGGGAAACGACTTCGGCTTCTCCGTTCGGATGGAGGGGGCGAATACAAAGGGGGGGACTTCAACAAATTCCTAGAAGAGAGGGGTATTCAGCACGAAATAACAACACCGCACACGCCGGAGCACAACGGCGTTGCCGAGCGGATGAACTGCACGTTGCTCGATAAGGTCTGAGCCATGCTCACCGACACGAGCCTCCCCGACACGTATTGGTACGATGCGCTGGAGTACGCTGCCCTGC
Organism: Lactifluus volemus; assembly: GCA_022376515.1. Taxonomy (NCBI): domain Eukaryota; kingdom Fungi; phylum Basidiomycota; class Agaricomycetes; order Russulales; family Russulaceae; genus Lactifluus; species Lactifluus volemus. The sequence continues at coordinate 157,207 of WTXI01000027.1, forward strand.
TGCACAACGTCTCGCACACACGCGCGCTCGACAACCTCACGCCGGACGAAGTCTGGAGCGGAAACAAACTGGACATATCGATGTACCGGGTATTCGGCTCCCGAGCCTTCATGCACGTCCCGAAGAAAAAACGCGCCAAACTTGCTGCGCGGTCGCTGATCTGCACGTTTATTGGATTAGCTAAAAATCGGAAAGCCTACCGACTTGTGCATCGAAAAACCGGCCGTTTCTTCGAGTCGCGTGACGTTGTATTCAACGAGGGGGGGCCAGTTGTTACGGTTATGCGGGCCGCCCGGCCCATTTCTGACTGTTTTCCATCCATTTTTCGACTTGTGTTATGACCTAGGACCCCTTTCCTTGGCCAGCCCCCTCTGTTTGACTTCTAGGGGCTGTGCATCACCGTTTGGGACGTGTATTTGACTCAGGGATCATGACTCAAGTCTTGAGTCAGCGTTCTTGACTCAGATCTTGAGTCAGACGCACTGAGTCAGTTCTTGAGTCATCAGAACTGACTCAGGTCCTTAGTCAATGGCCTTGACTTCGCTACTTTACTATGACCTTTGTAGGATAGTTGGCTGGCCCTCTGTACGCATAAATAGGGCCCTATGGACGAGCTAAAGCCCCAGCTTCAGCTTCGTCGAGAATCACAGCAGTTGTTTGCCTGACACTGAATCTCCCTCTCTTCTTGTGAATCCCCTCTTCGTACCTTGATCCAGGTACTTCGCGCCACGATCAGACATCTGTGAACTTGTTCCATTTCCGTGAAACAAGTCCCCAGACGCCTGAACCCTAATACGAACACGTTGTGAGAAGTAGTCCCCACTTCTCACCCTGCGTCCGTCCTAGAACCTTAGTTCAACCTCCCACGAGTGTCCTTGGAGGGCGAGCACCCCTTGCGCTCCAATTACACTCGCGCCCGCATTGCGGTTGAACTTACAGATCGTCCTTCGTCCATCTGCCACCGTCTATCCTCTTTGGGAACGGTAACTCCGACCATCGCGTGCGCCGGCCCGTACTACCCGCCTCACGCGATACAGAACCGAGAGTTCGCACAGTCAAGTCTATCCTTCACAGGAACTTGCCTGCACGTTCTTCAATTGATTACTGAAGCTCACTTCGAGCCATGGTCCCTGTGAACCGTGACACCAGTACAACGCTTCGAGCGAATAGTCCTCGAACCCGACAACACGGCCACCGCAGAAATCGCAACGCCAACAGCAATGCCACAAGCCCCAAATAAATCTTCGAGTTCCTCAGACTCTGACAGTAGCTCTGAAAGTGAATCAGAAATCGAGGAACTACTCGATGAAGCACCCATTGCACCTATGCCTCCTCCCGATCTCCCGATCGCACTCTCCCGTCCAAAACGCAACGTTCGCGCACCCATTCGCGATGACGATGATCGCTACTCCACAACGTCATATGGATCGCGTAAGCGAAACGCCGAACGTGCCGCCGTCGCGCAAGGCGATCTCGCAAATGACCCACGGACCTATGCCGAAGCAATGGCACGTCCGGACGCAGTCGAATGGGAACTTGCTTGCAATGACGAAAAACAAATGTTTGAAAACATGGGGGTCTACGAGCTGGTGCCGCACCCGACCGATCGAAAAATCGTAGGGAGTAAATGGGTATTCCGAATAAAACGCGGCCCCGATGGAAAAATCCAAAAGCATAAAGCGCGCCTCGTCGCGCAAGGATTTAGCCAAATCGAGGGCGTCGACTTCGACGAAACGTTCGTGCCCGTCGCGAAATTCGCATCCCTGCGCACCGTTCTTGCACTTGCCGTGGAATTCGACCTAGAGGTACATCAGCTCGACGTCAATCAGCTTACCTCAATGGGGACTTGAAGGAAGAGATCTTCATGGCCCCCCCACCTGGTTTTGACATTCCCGAAGGCATGGTCCTAAAACTAAAGAAGGCCGTGTACGGCACGAAGCAAGGGGGGCGCGCCTGGTACGAACATATCAGCGCAACGCTGAAATCGATGGGCTATGCACACACCGACGCAGATCATGCCGTCTTCACCCGCTTGAGGGGCGACATCCTCTCCATCATTGCGCTATATGTCGATGATATAACTATGGCCTGCAAAAGCCTTAAAATCATAAACGAGGACAAGGAGATGCTGAAGAAAACTTACCAGATGACTGATCTAGGTGAGATCACCTGGATCCTCGGCATACACGTCACGCGCGATCGAAACGCCGGCTGGATCGCCCTATCGCAGGAAAAATATATAAACGAAGTCCTAGAACGATTCGGCAAAGCCGATTGCAGACCGATCAGCACACCATCGACCCCGAACGAGCACCTCCTCAAGCTCGACTCACCCGAAACCGACGTTAAGTCGTACCAAAGCGCAATTGGCGCGCTGATGTACCCCATGCTGGGGACTCGCCCCGATCTTGCCTACACCGTCGCCGCACTCGGGCACCACGCAGCTAGCCCCGGTGACGAACACTTGCGAGCCCTTGACCGCACATTCCGATACCTTCGAGCCACGAGCGATCGGCGTCTCGTTTTCCAGCGAGGGACCCAAGACGGTACCCGTCTCCATGGTTATGTCGACGCCGACTGGGCCAGCGACGTGAACGATCGCAAGTCCACGTCGGGCTTCGTCTTCATGTTGGCTGGCAGAGCGATAAGCTGGAGCTCGAAAAAGCAACAGACAGTTGCGCTTTCGAGTACCGAGGCCGAATATATAGCCGGCGCCCACGCAGCAAAAGAGGCCGCTTGGCTAAAAAGTCTTGTCAGCGAGATCTGGAAAGATCAAGAAAAAGACTTACCTATTATCCTTTACATTGACAACCAATCAGCCATGTCAATCGCCAAGAACCCCGAGTTCCACGATCGCACCAAACACATCGATGTCAGGCACCATTTTCTTCGGCAGCAAGTGGACCTAAAAGCCATAACTCTGAAGTATATGCCTACAAACAACCAGGTTGCTGATGTACTCACAAAGGGGCTACCACGCGAAAAGCATGACCGCTTCATGGCCAGCATGGGAGTACACCGTGCGGGCTGAGGGGGCGTGTTGGGAGCGCAGCCTCGCAAGGCATAAGTCGAGCCAACGCTTTCTGGTCACATGTCACATGACGCGTGACATCGATACCCAAGGACTTTCCGCATTCTCGTCTAGCTCATTTTCTGCATCCCCTTATGGCTTTATTACCCTAGAATTTCACCTCTGTTGAAATACCTTATATAGTGTAGACACCGTGTCCACCATGCCTTAGTCTTTTCATTCACAGACTGAGACTTAGGGTTCTAACTCCAATAATTATGAGGTGCTTTTACTCGTAAACTGGGCAGTTTTCAAGAGGTCGTTGAGAACGAGGCACTGATCATGTGACCTTGTTGATCAACACCTGAGAACATTTTTTAGGATGTTTTCTTTCACACATCCCTTCATCCTTCGTCAAAATCAAAGGTTGACTTCCCACGTGGGAATATGTCGTTGTTTCAGGCTCCAAGAGAACGCCATACAAGATGTCGGACAGGAAAGCAAGGCGGCGGCAAAACGTCGTGCTGCGCTACTGTAATTCTAGGTGTAAAGAAATGAAAAACAGCGTGTTTCTCACGCCTGCCTGTCGGAGTTTACAATCCGACAATACCGCCGATTGAAGATGACGTGCGACGTAACGTGACTGCCACGTTAGGGTCAAGGTACGACTAAACCGACTATCCCCTGACGCTATCTTGCCGCTTTACACCACAACCTCCCACCATGAGCTTTCGATTAAAACATCATTTAATTCGTACAGTTTCACATGAAATCCGTACTCCAAGCGCAAACGCGCGTCGCGCCGGCCAGTAAGTACTAAGTAGTCCATGCGTCGTTCGTGCCAGGAATCGGATCTTTCGCTACCACGTCCTGTCAGCGACCTGTCAATTGTGTATCCCCAAGTTGATCATGAGGCTCTCGCTCTCTCCACCACCAGGCACTATCGAGTCTCGAAATGTGTTCCGAATCATTTGCGCCAGTGTCTCAAACTTTAATCATTCTGCGTACCGTTTGAAATTGCCTGGAGCTATAAGTAGAGGACGACGGAAGAAGAGGAGGGGCAGCATTACTCACCATCGATTTGATTTGCTCTTGAAACAAACACAACCACCATGCGCTTCTCCGTCTTCACTCTCCTCATTGTGCTTCCTGCTGCAGCCTATGCAGCTGTATGTCCCCAACAGCTTTCGATTGAATCCGGATGCCGTGAATTCGGCGAACTCTGCGACAAAGAATTTCCGTGCTGTTTGGGTTTGGAGTGCGTGTGGGTTGGCTTTGTTAAAGTATGTGCTATCATGATTCCCTCAGTCTTATGATGAACACTGAAATTGAACACAGAAATGTGAATTTTGACATCGAATTAGCAAGGCGTGTGCGGGAACGTTCAAGAACTGGCTGTGATGAATTTGAGGCGTGGTGCTCTTGTCGAGTGGAATGGCAGGCGTCCCTCTATTGTGACGCGCATGAGAGTGGGTTAGAGGGAGTTGGACCATCGCTCTTCTGTATGGAAATAAATTTTCTTGAATACAGTTTGAAGAAAAGCAAACTGCTACCTTTTGTAGTGCGGAGACGTATTCAATTTGTCGAGCATGAGGGTGGTTGCTTTCGTAACAAATCTCTAGTAAGGGGGCAAGAACCGCCGATGCCAGCCTCGTGTACTGGCGCACATTAGGTGTATATACTACTTTCTATCCACCAAGTTATTTTTTCCAACACACCCAACAGGCTCTCCCTCCCAGAAACCATTTTAACTGGCAATGTCTAGATCGTCGACTCAGCGAAGTCAGACAATGATGTCGCAACCTCCCTTGCAATACACATTGAGGAAAATTGCATCAAAGGGTCCCACAAGACGCCTTTGAACTTCACGAAAAAAAAAAAGACTGGCCAGCCAATCGTGCAACTGTCAGACAGAAAAACAGTGGAGGCATGGGTACAGTTTACATGACCACAACCAAGCTACTTGTACACGACACGTCGCATTTCTGCATCAGTGGAACAGAGAATTCTCGTGTCATATGTGCAACACCAGCCCAAAGGCAGCAGCAGGAAGGACAATACAGGGGTAACCACAAAAATGAATGAATGTCATCGAGTTCGACCGAGCGTACGGGGTGTGTGTGAAAGGAGAGCCAGAAAATGGAAAGGAAGCACGTGAAACGGTGAATGAAGTTCAATGAACAGCCACCACCACGTGAAAGGAGAAACGAACGCGGGGCCACACGCGGACAGGGTTTGCTGGTCTTCACATTATTCGTAATGTCCCTTATGCTGTTTTCATCGGGGTCTGCCAAAGCTGCGCCGGTTGAACAACTCGCCCCACTTATAATTGCTGGCACGCAGTCGTGCAAGGTTGTCCAGGTGCTGTCCCCTATGACGGTGGTTTCCCGCGCAGGTAGTCTGACCGCAATCTGTATGTGAGAGAGTCAACATCCGACCAATAATGCGTCACCGTGGTGCACATTCCGCGTCGAAGGGCTTCGTTGACAAAAACTCGAAGGTATAGCGAAGATCGTCCAAGTTCCAATTGTCATTTACTAGTAGCTTCATTGATTTTCTGTGGGTTTCTCAAATGTAAAAACCCCTGTAAACTGAAATGCTGAGGTACTGATGCGCCTTGTTTGTGCGCGCCGCATCATGATGGACATTGTCCTTAAAGGTAGCTGCGCGGGCTCTGGCATGGAGAACGGCGCCCAAGATCACAAGTAAGTGGATACAAATAAAAACATCTATCGTATTATGTACATACAACATAAACCCCCTTTCGTAACACCATGACGACGCTGCCGTTGGTCATATGCATTAAATGACATCGTAAAATCAAAAGTATGAAGAAGCGTGCAGAGAAAAGGCTAATTAATGTGTGTGAATGTGTGTCCCTTCCAAATCGAGAGAGCAAGCGAAAAAGCCTTTTTCATTAAAGTTAAAAGAGAGGCGATCATAACGGAAAGCAATAACGTGAGAGACGGGATCGCGCGGTGCAATGCGCCACTCGATTGTGCGCTTCCCGAGCCCGTGACGCTCGCGCTCACAGAACCGATCGTGGGAGTCGGCACGCCGCCTGCGTCAACCAAACTCTGCGCGTTTGACGCAAGTGCGGCAAAGCTGACGGAAGCCGGATTGGCACGGAACACGCTGTACACGTTCTTCAAGAACGTATCTCGTCAAGGATGACCCAAAATCGCCATTCAGTGTCATTGCGAGGGTCTGCCACCCGACGAAGGATGGGGACATGCAGACTACAGGAAGGCGGTTGATCACGAGACTTGGGCACAGCCAGCGGATGACCGACGGTGAGTAGCAAGCTCAAGGCGATGGAAGGTTGGAGGCTTCAAGACGCATGGCTTCCAGGGAGAAGATTAACTGAGGTTTCGGGAAGCTAAGGGTAGAGGGGAGGGGTTGGGATCAAAACAGGAGGGCTGTTCGGAGAAAATAAGAAAAGACGGAAGAAGCAGGGCCGGTCTGCGCAGCAGATGAGAGATCAATGACGAGGCGTATCGCCCGCGTCGTCGCCATGACAAAGGTCCGTTCCCACTTCACACTTCTCAACCTTCTTATCGAGTTAGCCCGAGATGGGGGGAGGGGGTCTACCGGGGGCCAGTCGCTGCCTGTTGAGAAAGAATGCTTACCTAATTATTCTAGATCTTCCTAGCCCACCTGGGGCCCCTCCTCCACCTGGCGGGTCCCGTCCCCAACTGTCGATGAGCGATGATAGATTCGAGCGTGCAGCCCCGAGTATCGAGCCAAGTGTTGCTGAGACTGCGAGTGAAGGCGACTGGCTTGGCCGCAATTGAGGAGGACGAGGGTGATGGAGAAGACAATGGGTGCGAACACCAATTGCCTGTTAACCCAATCAGCAAAGATGGGAGTGGTTACATTAGTGAGTATGGCGGGACTGAACTTTCCCTTTCCGACTGTTGGGGTTTGTGTAGGCGTTGGCAGCAGCATACTGGGATAGCCCAAATGCGCCGAGCCCCGTGAGCACAGGCATCTCAGCGGCGTCTGTGTGTGACCGTATCACTCACTGACTTCAGTTACGTTGTAAAGGCAGTCTCAAGGATAGTGTCGCTACCCAGGTTGATGACAGCGAGGGTGTCCGTGATGTGGCGGATGAGACCCAGCCTCATGGATGGACAGGCACTGGATAATGTTCACGAGGCATCCCCTGCAACTTCTTTTGCCACTACACAAGCAGCGGATGTTCCCGAGGCTCAGGACCCGGCGGCGTCGCTAGGCGAGTTAGGTGGTGGCAACAATGGTATTAGAGGATGTGGGCCAGGGGGTGGTGGCGGCATGAGCCTGCGGGAGGAAGCAAGCTAGGTGGCGCCATATGGTGGCGGCAGGAAGAGGCGGTGAGCGGCGGGCTGGGCGGCGGGCTGGGTGCAACAACAACAAAACATGTGGGCTAGGTGGCAGGGAGTGGACTAGGCGGCGGCAACAACAGGAGGAAGGGGTGGCGGGCTGTGCGGCGGCGAGCAGCAGCAGGAAGGGGCGGGCCAGGCGGCGGCGGCGGCGGCAGCAGCAGCAGCAGCAGCAGAAGCGAAAGGAGCCCCCGGCCATGGGAGAGGCAATGAACCAAATGTGGATGTACAACAGGGCTGAATGGCGGCTCGTCTCAAAGAGCAAATTCGAGAGTTCTTCTATTTCAGGAGGGATGGGCGGGAGGGGGGGCGCACATGAAAGCCTAGTTTGGAAGGCGCTGTGGTGGACAATGCGTATATCCATTTGGGGGAGGTAGGCGGGCTAGGAGAACAGTTAGGTAAGCATTCTTTACTGGGAAGTTGAAAGGCAGTGAAAAGGGCGACTTGGTCCCCCCCCATCTCGGGCTAACTCGATTAGAACTCTCGTGTATACAGGTGACCGTGCTTCCCCTGGGCTGGGACCAAGAGCTTCCCGAAAGCGTTCTCAATATTCGTGAACGTGGTGGGTTCGACCTTATCGCGTAAGCTATGTTTCCCTTCTTATCGCATCCTAACGTTTCCTCTATTATTATTATCCTCTCTTCTCGCGTTGAGCGATCGTCGTCGTCAATGTGTGGCCGGACCCGGTGCGCACGAGCCAATAGCCCTTGGGAACGGGCCATTGGTCTTATTGGAGTACAAGGAGCACGATCCAGGAGAGCGGCAGCTCTGGGATACGATGGTACGCGAGACGGGCATTGTGCTTGAGTGCGTTGGGAAGCAGGCTGGTGCGGGAGGGCTTCCCGTCGAGATATGGCTCGGGAAGAAGGCACTTACCCACCTCTTTACTGGGCACACAAAATTGCAGACCGCGCCGAGACCATAGTCAGACAAACTGCCTCCACACATCTTCTCTCTATCATGGAACCCAATTATGAGGTGCTTTTACTCGTAAACTGGGCAGTTTTCAAGAGGTCGTTGAGAACGAGGCACTGATCATGTGACCTTGTTGATCAACACCTTGGAAGGATGTTTTCTTTCACACATCCCTTCATCCTTCGTCAAAATCAAAGGTTGACTTCCCTCTTGGGAATATGTCGCTATTTCAGGCTCCAAGAGGACGACATACAAAATGTCGGACAGGAAAGCAAGGCGGCGGCAAAACGTCGTGCTACGCTAATTCTAGATGTAAAGAAATGAAAAACAGCGTGTTTCTCACGCCTGCCTGTCGGAGTTTACAATCCGACAATACCGCCGTAACGTGACTGCCACGTTAGGGTCAAGGTACGACTAAACCGACATCCCCTGACGCTATCTTGCCGCTTTACACCACAACCTCCCACCATGAGCTTTCGATTAAAACATCATTTAATTCGTACAGTTTCACATGAAATCCGTACTCCAAGCGCAAACGCGCGTCGCGCCGGCCAGTAAGTACTAAGTAGTCCATGCGTCGTTCGTGCCAGGAATCGGATCTTTCGCTACCACGTCCTGTCAGCGACCTGTCAATTGTGTATCCCCAAGTTGATCATGAGGCTCTCGCTCTCTCCACCACCAGGCACTATCGAGTCTCGAAATGTGTTCCGAATCATTTGCGCCAGTGTCTCAAACTTTAATCATTCTGCGTACCGTTTGAAATTGCCTGGAGCTATAAGTATATAAGTAGAGGACGACGGAAGAAGAGGAGGGGCAGCATTACTCACCATCGATTTGATTTGCTCTTGAAACAAACACAACCACCATGCGCTTCTCCGTCTTCACTCTCCTCATTATGCTTCCTGCTGCAGCCTATGCAGCTGTATGTCCCCAACAACTTTCGATTGAACCCGAAAAATGCGGTGAACTCGGCGAACTCTGCGACAAAGAATTTCCGTGCTGTTTGGGTTTGGAGTGCGTGTGGGTTGGCTTTGTTAAAGTATGTGCTATCATGATTCCCTCAGTCTTATGATGAACACTGAAATTGAACACAGAAATGTGAATTTTGACATCGAATTAGCAAGGCGTGTGCGGGAACGTTCAAGAACTGGCTGTGATGAATTTGAGGCGTGGTGCTCTTGTCGAGTGGAATTGCAGGCGTCCATGACGAGCATGAGAGTGTGTTGGAGGGAGTTGGGTCATCGCTCTTGTGTATATAAAGTTTGTTGAATACAGTTTGAACAAAATCAAACTGCTACCTTTTGTAGTGTGGAGACGTTCAATTTGTCGAGCATGAGGGTGGTTGCTTTCGTAACAAATCTCTAGTAAGGGGGCAAGAACCGATGACAGCCTCGTGTACTGGCGCACATTAGGTTTATATACTACTTTCTATCCACTAAGTTGTTTTTCTATCACACTCAACTCCCAGAAACGACTACCAATTTAATGACCAGATGGTCGACTCACAGCGAAGTCAGACAATTATGTCGCAACCTCCCTTGCAATACACATTAAGGGAAATTGCATCAACGGGGCCCCACAAAAGGCCTTCAGACTACGCATGAAAACCGAATTCCGTGGGACATCACGAAAAAAAAGAAGACTGGCCCGCCAATCGTGCAACTGTCAGAAAAAAAAAACCGGAGGTATGGGTACAGTTACATGACCACAACCAAGCTACTTCTACACGACACGTTGCAGTTCTGCATCAGTGGAGCAGAGAACTTTGGTGTCACATGTGCAACACCAGCCAAAGGTAGCAGCAGGAAGGACGATACAGGGAAGGAATGTCATCGAGTCGACCGAGCGTAGGGGAAAATGGAAAGGAAGCACGTGAAACAGCCACCACCACGTGAAAGGAGAAACGAACGCGGACGGCCACACCAACAACCACAGGGACAGGGTTTGTTGGTCTTCACATTATTCATAATCTTCAAACTTGTCGGAGTATAGTCAGGAACCAGCGTCATCGCCATGTTGATGCAGGATACTACATAGTACTATCCCTGGTTTTAACAAGGGCGCTGGTGCACAACAGACGCTTACATAACGACCCGAAAGCAAGACGGCACCGCATGGGTGTCAAGAGTAAGTTGTCGCCTTGGTGCACATTCCGCGTCGAGGGGCTTCAAGCGGTCGATAAAAACTCGAAGAGTAGCGAAGATTGTCCAAGTTCCAATCTTCATTTATACCGGATGTACTACTCTCGCCACACGATCAGACAGACCGTTGAAAGTATGGTGTTAGTAGTAGTATCGGACAGAAGTGGATAAAACACTTGGGTAACCCGTAGACTCGGAGACCGAAAACGCAGTGCTATCAGTTCCATAGGTTGGCAGTCACAGTGGACAAGGACAGTGTGTATGAACGGTGCGGAAGGGGATGAGGGCGCGCGGCAAGCATTGACTAGGATCCGTGACTTTTCTCACACGCACCCCACGTAGAATGCAAAAAAAAAGGGACAGGGTGGTAAAAATTTCGGCCAATGCATCTCAATTGCCGAATTCGCCAGTGGCGGGATGGGAGCGGCTCGGTTTCATCCAGTGAAATGAGGAGGGAGGGAACAGCCACTACCAGCAAATAATGGGAAGATTGTTTGTTGACATCTGATTCCAGGGATCGCTGGAGCCATTGCGACGCAAGGGTAGCGGACAACAAGCAAGGTAACAATCTCAGGACAAGAGACAAAGTTTAGAGATGACATTTGTAAGGTCACTGGCAGACTTGAGCGAACATTTCTGCCTGGCCGCAATTCTCACTCAATCACCACGTAATTTAGCCTACAGTATCTAGTACCATGTATGACCATATTCCACGTTTTTTTGGTAGAAATCGTAGTGAGTAAAGAAATGAAAAACTGCGTGTTTGTCATGCCTGCCTGTCGGAGTTTACAATCTGACAAACGCTGATCGGAGTCTAAAATATGGCGTGGGACGTAACGTGACTGCCAAGTTAGTGTCAAAGTACGATAGCACGTCAACTTCCCCGCCAACCCATGACACTATCTTGCCGCTTTACATCACAACCTCCCACCGTGAGCTTTTGGTTTAAACCTTGGTTTAAACATCATTTAATTCGTACAATTTCACATGAAATCCATACCCCAAGCACAAACGCGCGTCACGTTGGCCAGTAAGTAGTCCATGCATCGTTCGTGCCAGGAATCGGATCTTTCGCCACCGCCCTGTGCGTCCTGTTAATTGTGTCTCCCCGAGTTGATCATGAGGCTCTCGCTCTCTCCGCCACCAGGCACTAAGTCTCGAAATGTGTTCGGAATCGTTTCCGGGTGAATACGCCATTGTCTCAAACTTTAATCATTCGGGGTATCATATGAAATGAACGTGAATCGGCCTGGAGCTATAAGAAGAGGATGACAGACAAAGTGGAGGGGCAGCATTACTCACCACCAATTCGATTTGCTCTTGAAACAAACACAACAACCATGCGCTTCTCCGTCCTCACTCTCCTCATTGTGCTTCCTGCTGCTGCCTATGCAGCTGTATGTCCCCAGCAGCTTTCGATTCAATCTGTATGCGGTGAACGCGGCGATTCCTGCGACCCTAAACATCCGTGCTGTGGCCGTTTCCTGTGCACGTGGAATGGCTTTTTTTATGTATGTGCCATTGCGTACTTTCCTTCCATCTTATGAACTCCGAAATTGAACACAGGAGTGTAGTTGAGAGGTTGGACATCGAATCAGCAAGGTGTGTGCGGGAACGTTCAAGAATTGGCTGTGATGAATTTGAGGCGTGGTGCTCTTGTCGAGTGGAATGGCAGGCGTCCCTCTATTAATGACGAGCATGAAAGTATGTTGGAGGGAGTTGGGCTATCGCTCTTCTGTATGGAAATAGAGTTTGTTGAATACAGTTTGAACAAAATCAAACTGCTACCTCTTGTAGTGTGGAGAAGTGTTCAATTTGTCGAGCATGGTTTAGTTTCGTAACAAATCTCTAGTAAGGGGGAAAGAACCGATGCCAGCCTCGTTTACTGGCGCACAGACATGCACAGAAGCGTACGTAGCACATGAGCCGACATTGGTCTCGGTATTGCAGAGGAGCTTGATTGAGAATTTTGAGGCACAACGCGAGACCCCTTGCCATCGCGAAACTCGTGCCAGTGATGCAAGTCAAAGAAACAATCTCCTTTGATCTTGACGAGGTGACCGGATCCACGGGCCAGCGCGTGCTCGTGCTTTTGTGTTCTCTCTGAGCAAAAGGACTAATGGGACATAGCACCATAGAAATTGTGGGACAGCGGAATAGGTCTGAGTGCATGGCTTGTTCGTCTTTTGGTCACGACCGACCATGCTGCTGCTGCTGCTACGGTATCGGCATCCGAATCCGAATCCGACTCGCAGTCTGCTAGTGGTGATCTTGGACCTAGAATCGTGGTTGGTTCGGGAGCTCAGAGAGAGGTTGGCCTTGCACGAGGAATGTCGCATTATCGAATTAGGTGCGCCTTTTCCTGTTCATTCCTCGTTTCCTAACTTTCCTTCTGTCAGGTCCCCAGCTCACGTACTGTACATGGTAGGTGCTGGGACTGGGATAGTCTCGATAGTCCTTCCCGCGCTGCGCTCGACTAATCTTGCCTCTGCAGCACATGATATCCTTATACTCTCCACAGACCTTCGTGAGTCTCTTCCTTCCCGATCCAAATCTTCTTCAACCAGCATCATTGCAATCATTTTTGGTAGCGTCTTCGATGGAGCTTATGAGCTACAATATACATGCAAACACACTTTATTGCCCCCCAACCGTGCTCCCCCTGGACTGGGACCAAGAGATTCCGGAAAGCGTTCTCAATGTTCGTGAACGTGGTGGTGGGTTCGACCTTATCGCGTAAGCTATGATTCCCTTCTTATTGCTTTCCAGCCCTGCTCCGGACACTCACCTCTCTTCTCGCGTTGAGCGATCATCGTCGTCAACGCGTGGCCAGACCCGGTACGCACGAGCCAATTGACGGGCCACTGGTCTTATTGGCGTACAAGGAACGCGATCCAGGAGAGAGGCAGCTGTGGGATATGATGGTGTGCGAGACAGGCGTTGTGCTCGAGTGCGTTGGGAAGCAGGCTGGTGCGGGAGGGCTTCTCGTCGAGATATGGCTCGGGAAGATGGCACTTACCCACCTCTTTACTGGGCACGCAAAATTTCAGACTGCGCTGAGACCATAGTCGGACAAACTGCCTCGGCACATCTTCTCTTTGTCATGGAACCCAATCATCAGGTGCTTTCACTCGTAAACTGGCCAGTTTTCAAAAGGTCGGGGCACTGATCATGTGACTCGGACATTGTTGATCAACAACGCGCACACCCTTGGAACGTTTTTTACGATATTTTCTTTCACACATCCCTTCATCCTTCGTCAAAATCAAGGAAGACTTCCCTCGCGGGAATATGCCGTTATTTCAGGCTCCAAGAGAACGACATACAAGATGTCGGACAAGAAAGCAAGGGTTGCCGAGCCGAAACGTCGTGCTGCGCTAATTCTAGGTACGGCCCTATCTTCTGGGCGTTTTTTTCATCTTATATTTCTAGATCTGCCAGTGAGTGCCACCGACTGAGCCAACGTTGAACCAAAGACTGTGATAGTCCAAGCTCTGACATCATCGCCGAGTCGTGGAAGCTAGTACAAAAGGAATTGAAGGTTTAATGGCAGCTGGTACGGCAGCCATTAAGTGTTGTGAGTGTTTGTGAAGTTACCTTTCCTACCACATTCAAATTTGATAATCTTCCCTCATTGTTTTCATAGGTTCACCCTCGCGTAGAACGTTTGCATACCCGACTACTTGAGGACAAGAAGATGCGCATAAGGGATTGCAGATTCAACTAGCTCTGAAGAGTCTCACCGAAGTGGATTGTTGCCTTGTCCTCTCCCCTTTGCCATCCGTTACTCGGACAGAGCGCTTTCAACAAATATTTTCTTGTCATCGGATCCAGTCTTCAGATGCTTGGGTTTGTAACTGAACTGTTTTCGAGTTATGATCTACAGAGCGATGAAGCCCACCAACAAGTAGATTTATTATTATTAAATTGCTTGTCATCCTGATTCGCCGAGTTTGACGGACTTACAGGACCTGGTGGGCGAAGTCAACCTCCCCGAGTTCCTCAGGCACGAAAGTGGGAGAGTAGGACGATGCTCACAATAAAAGAGGCCGGTAATATCACATTGGCAGTGGAACGTATAACAAAGTGAATAAAAACTGTAAGCTCAGCCCTTGTATGAGCACATGGCGGTATAGCGAACAACTGCGACGTCTTGAATCTATTATATTCAAAGAGGGCTGTTGCCGGGCTGTGATTGGTCGACAGCAGGCGGCAGGCTGAAGACGTTTCAGTCAGCTGATCGAGGCAGGCGGCACCAGTCCATAGTCCATACTATCATTGGTGTGTAATGACTAGGATGTTGTAGGTCACCACTGACATCCACGACGATGCAGAACGCCAGAACTCAATCCTTGACGAGACAGTTCGTTCATTTTCTCTGTTTTAGTTTTCGACAACTTACAATATCTGGTACAACCCAGACAAACACTTTCAGCTCCGTCACGTCCGAGCACTCTTCCTCTGCTGAGCTCTCACCCCCTCTTTCCTCCTCGCATGTTCCGTCTCAAAAACACAGTTGGGGATGTGCAGTTGGGGATGGCATCTCACACGCGACCAGGACAACTTTCGTTGCTCTCTGTGTGCTTTCTCTCTCCCCCTGTCTACGTGTGCTGTCTCAAAAGGGCAGTTGGGGAAGCACTTTCTTGCGGATGACGACACTAATGGCAGACTTTGGTCACCTCAACTGCCTCATTTGGTTGCTCCTCACTTGGCCCCTTCCTCCTGTGCGTTGGATTTCCTCTCTGCTGTACGTCTCCACTCAACTTCTTCAGTTGACACAGTGTCTTGCATGCGATGACTCCAGATTGTCGCCGGGCTGTGATTGGTCGACAGCAGGCGGAAGGCTGAAGACAGTTCAGTAAGCTAATTGAGGCAGGCGGCACCACTGGCAGTCAACCGTCACTGAACGCCCCTTACGCGACTCTGATTGGTTGGCGGTCGACCGACGACCGTGAGCAGGCACCATAAGCGCTCGACCGAAGATAGCTTTTTGCCAATGCGAGCTGCAGCCGCTGTCAGGCTGCTCTCATTGGTCAGCGTGGGGTCGCGCACCTGACTGGTCACGATCCGCAGACTCTAGCCAGGGCTGCGGTCCGATAATTGCCCCTGTCATTTGCAGCGTGCTCAACCCAGACCGTCGTGCATCTCCAGGCAGGTGGGTGCATACCCACGATCACATAGCCATACGGACGATGTGTGCAAGCTGTTCTTGCACGGTGCACACCACTCACGCTTCACCTTTCACCTCACCGGTGTGGTAATGCTACGTCGACTGAACCACCGGCAACCGCACCACCCTCTGCCAACAGTACCACCTCATCCCCTTCTGTGCCAACTTTGGATAAGGGTGCTCGGTCGAGCCCTGCAGGAAGCGTTAGTAGTAGCGACCTGAGTATGAGTGTATTGACAGCACGCTTGGAGAATGAGAGGCTGTGACCGCCCATGCACATTCAAGCATCTCCTCCAAGCAATGTCGATGCGACCATTTCAAAAGATTTCGTCATCGAACGACATGTTCCACCCCTCTCAAGTGGTGGTGTCAGTGAGCTTGCACAGACCGTGAGGTTCTGGGCTGTAGCCCGACGCTGGGCAGACCCAAAAAAAGGCCCTGTGCGAAGCACGGGTCCACGCTAGTTAGGTATAAACCATCAGGTTTGCATCATGATCCTCACACATGATTCGACACATTCGGTCTAGCGGTGTTCATCTCCACATGTACAACAATAGTCGCATGAACCTGAGATAACCTCTTCGAGCCTACTAACGGGGTGCCTCTCTCTGATCACCCCCCCCTTTCTGATCAGCCCAATTTTCTCGCCCAACTCTTGCTCAATCACCACATAATTTAGCCCACAGTATCTAGTACCATGTATGACCATATTCCATGTTTTTTTGGTAGAAATCGTAGTGTGTAAAATGAAATGAAAAACAGTGTGTTTGTCACGCCTGCCTGTCGGAGTTTACAATCTGACAGAACACTGAGAGCAGTTGATCGGAGTCTAAAATATGGCGTGTGGCGTAACGTGACTCGTTAGTGTCAACGATTAACAGATTTAGCAAGTCAGCTTCCCTGCCAACATCACCCATGACGCTATCTTGCCGCTTTGCGCCACAACCTCCCACCGTAAGCTTTTGGTTTAAACATCATTTAATTCATACAGTTTCACATGAAATCTGTACTCTAACGCAAATGCGCATCGCGCGGGCCAACAAGTAGTCCGTGCGTCGTTCGTGCCAGGAATCGGATCTTTCGTCCTGTCAGCGGCCTGTCAATTGTGTATCCCCGAGTTGATCATGAGGCTCTCGCTCTCTCCACCAGGCACTATTGAGTCTCGAACGTGTTCCGATTCGTTTCCGGGTGAATGCGCCAGTGTCTCAAACATTAATCATTCTGCGTACCGTTTGAAATTGCCTGGAGCTATAAGAAGGGGACGACGGACGAAGAGGAGGGGCAGCATTACTCGCGATCGATTCGATTTGCTCTTGAAACAAACACAACCACCATGCGCTTCTCCGCCCTCACTCTCCTCATTGTGCTTCCTGCTGCAGCCTATGCAGCTGTATGTCCCCCACAGTTTTCGATTCAATCCCGATGCGGTGATTTCGGCGATTTCTGCTACAATGAACGTCCGTGCTGTCCGGGTTGGGAGTGCGAGCAGTATGTATGTGCCATTGCGTACTATCATGATTCCCTCAGTCTTATGATGAACACTGAAATTGAACACAGAAATGTGTTGTTGGAAATTGGATCAGCAAGGCGTGTGCAGGAACTTTCAAGAACTGGCTGTGATGGAGTTACGTGGTGCTCTTGTCGAGTGGAATGGCAGGCGTCCCTCTATTGCGACGCGCATGAGAGTGGGTTAGAGGGAGTTGGACCATCGCTCTTCTGTATGGAAATAAAATTTGTTGAATACAGTTTGAAGAAAATCAAACTGCTACCTCTTGTAGTGTGGAGAAGTGTTCAATTTGTCGAGCATGGTTTCGTAACAAATCTCTAGTAAGGGGGAAAGAATCGATGCCAGCCTCGTTTACTGGCGCACAGACATGCACTACAGAAGCGTACGTAGCACATGAGCCGACATTGGTCTCGGTATTGCAGAGGAGAGCTTGACTGGGAATTATGAGACACAACGCGAGTACTACCCCTTGCCATCGAGAGACTCGTGCCAGTGAGTAGAATTAGCACTCAGCCAAGTTTGAACATGCGCAGCCGTCAGACTCGAGTGAGACAGTCATGAATCCCATTTCAAATTTGTCCCCTGTCACATGACAAATTGAATGGGATTGACAAACATGTGGTCTGACGATGCACCCCTTCAACACAGTATTTCATGATACGATATGTGCGCAGGTGGTGTCATCATAACAGACCGGCAGTATCCACACGTATCCACACTTCCATCTGCAACATAAAAGCTCGACTTACTCCCGATCACCTTCCTTCCGCTTTCTTTCCTAGATGTGTATACTTTCTATCCACCAAGTTATTTTTCTAACACACCCAGCAGGCTCGCCCTCTCGGAAACGACTACCATTTTAATGACTAGATGGTCGACTCATAGCGAAGTCAGACAATTATGTCGCAACCTCCCTTGCAATACACATTGAGGGAAATTGCATCAACGGGGCCCCACATGTACAGGACACCTTGGGACATCACGAAAAAAAAAAAAGAAGACTGGCCAGCCAATCAGGCGACTGTCAGACAGAAAAAAAGAACCAATGGAGGCATGGGTGCAGTTACATGACCACAACCAAGCTACTCACGTCGCATTTCCGCATCAGTGGAACAGAGAACTTTGGTGTCACATGTGCAACACCAGCCAAAGGCGGCAGCAGGAAGGGCAATACAGGGACAACCAAAAAACGAAGGAGTGTCATAGAGTCGACCGAGCGTAGGGGAGTTTGAAAGGAGAGCCAGAAAATGGAAAGGAAGCACGTGAAACGGTGGAAGGACAGCCACCACGTGAAAGGTGAAACGAACGCGGACAACCACACGAACAGGGTTTGCTGGTCTTCACATTATTCGTAATGTCCCTTATGCTGTTTTCATCGGGGTCAGTCAAAGCTGCGCCGGTTGAACAACTCGCCCCCCTTATAATTGCTGGCACGCAGTCGTGCAAGGTTGTCCAGGGTGCTGTCCCCTATGTCGGTGGTTTCCCGCGCAGGTAGTCTGACTGCAATCTGTCTGTGAGAGAGTCAACATCCGACCAATAATGCGTCACCGTGGTGCACATTCCGCGTCGAAGGGCTTCGTTGATAAAAACTCGAAGGTATGGCGAAGATCGTCCAAGTTCCAATTTTCATTTACTAGTAGCTTCATTGATTTTCCGTGGGTTTCTCAAGTGTAAAAACCCCTGTCAACTGAAATGCTGGGGTCCTGATGCGCCCCCTGTTTGTGCGCGCCGCATCATGATGGACATTGTCCTCAAAGGTAGCTGCGCGGGCTCTGGCATGGAGAACGGCGCCCAAGATCACAAGTAGGTGGATACAAATAAAAACATCTATCGTATTATGTACATACAATACAAACCCCATTTCGTAACACCATGACGACGCTGTCGTTGGTCATATGCATTAAATGACAGTGAAATCAAAAGTATGAAGGAGCGTGCAGAGAAAAGGCTAATTAATGTGTGTGAATGTGTGTCCCTTCCAAATTGAGAGAGCAAGCGAAAAAGCCTTTTTCATTAAAGTTAAAAGAGAGGCGATCATAACGCAGAGCAATAGCGTGAGAGGCGGGATCGCGCGATGCAATGCGCCACTCGAATGTGCGCTTCCTGAGCCCGTGACGCTCGCGCTTACAGAACCGATCGTGGGAGTCGGCACGCCGCCTGCGTCAACCAAGCTCTGCGCGTTCGACGCAAGTGCGGCAAAGCCGACGGAAGCCGGATTGGCACGGAACACGCTGTACACGTTCTTCAGGAACGTATCTCCGACGATCCATGCAGGCGAGTTGTTGTTCGAAGTATACTCGAAGATCGCGCCAAGACATTGCCCGTTCGAGAGCTCGGTCAGTTTAAAGTCGGCCAGGGAGATTGCCGCCGAAAGAGAGGGCGACGTTAACGGTCGTAGAACACGCTGCGGAAAGTTTGTCAGCACACAAAATGGCAAAGAATACTACCAGTGGGATAGGGTGGGAATGTAACGACGTACGATAGGTGTAATATCCTTGATGATTGCCAGTGGCAGGGGAAGAATTGGGAATCTGCGCATATAGGGCACTGACTTGCGCTGCAGGTCCACCAATAAGCGTTGTTCCCGTATCGATCGCAGTGTACGAGGACGAGCCGGAGGGCAGTGTTATAGATCCAGAATTCACGGTTAGGCTCGTGATTGGAAGGGTCCAGTATGAAACCGCATCTGAGGGAACAGATTGAAAATCTATTTGGCCCGTATAGAGACGAGTTGGTCGTTCCTGTCATGAGACATACAATAGGCTTCGGGAGTCGGCGGAGCGACGCTGGGGCCAACCCAACATGAAAACTCCTCCAGGCTCATTTGGTTGGGGGCTCGATGCGTTCTGGAACCGCGTGAGATAGAAGGCCATGACTGGCTCATCAAACACGTTGCCCTGGTACAAAGATTTCCAGAAGGGGGTGGCACCCGAAGATGCCAGCTGTTGCCAGCCAAGGCCCATGAGTCCTGATACGGGCGCACTTAACAGACCACTGGAGATATCGTTGCATACACCTGTGGGGATTGTTACTTGACAATAAGTGAGATGAGCTACTTAAAGGACGTACCGAAGACCTGATTTTGAACCTGAAAGCCGGCCATTTGGACCACGAAGCGTTCTTCGGGCTACAACCTGTGCGCACCTTTTCCCTTTCCGCTTGTGAGCACATAACCCACTGACACTGAGCCAGAATTGTCAATCAAAACATCGACTCGAGGTAGCTCCATATCTACGGAGCCCGAGTATTCGCTGACAGGCTGTGTGCCCAGTTATTTTTGGTTCAAAAGCCATCGGAACCCCTCCTGTCGTGTTCGATGTCATCCTTGACACAGGCTCCGCAGACCTCTGGCTTGCCGCCTCGACATGCACTCAGGGTTGCAATAATATTCAGACTTATGGGTCCTCATCCCCCTCCACGTTTAGTTCCAGCAACCAGCCGTTCTCGATCACGTACGGCAGCGGTAAGGCCAGCGGAACACTTTCAACAGATGTCATGATGACGATTGTATTTCCCCTCCAGAAATTCTTTCTGCTGCTTGGCCCAAAATTCCCATTCAGTGTCATTGCGAGGCCCTGCCACCCGACGAAGGATGGGGACATGCAGACTACGGGAAGGCGGTTGATCACGAGACTTGGGCACAGCCAGCGGATGACCGACGGTGAGTAGCAAGCTCAAGGCGATGGAAGGTTGGAGGCATCGAGACGCATGGCTTCCAGGGAGAAGATTAACTGAGGTTTCGGGAAGCTAAGGGTAGGGGGGGGGGGGGGGTTGGGATCAAAATAGGAGGGCTGTTCGGAGAAAATAAGAAAAGACGGAAGAAGCAGGGCCGGCCTGCGCAGCAGATGAGAGATCAATGACGAGGCGTATCGCCCGCGTCGTCGCCATGACAAAGGTTCCGTTCCCACTTCACACTTCTCAACCTTCTTATCGAGTTAGCCCGAGATGGGGGGAGGGGGTCTACCGGGCCAAGTCGCTGCCTGTTGAGAAAGAATGCTTACCTAATTATTCTAGATCTCCTCCCCAGCCTCCTAGCCCGCCTGGGGCCCTCCCTCCACCTGGCGGGTCCCGTCCCCAACTGTCGATGAGCGATGATAGATTAGAGCGTGCAGCCCCGAGTATCGAGCCAAGTGTTGCTGAGACTGCGAGTGAAGGCGACTGGCTTGGCCGCAATTGAGGAGGACGAGGGTGATGTGGAAGACAATGGGGGCGAACATCAATTGCCTGGCAATAACCCAATCAGCAAAGATGGGAGTGGTTACATTAGTGAGTATGGCGGGACTGAATTTTCCCTTTCCGACTGTTGGGGTTTGTGTAGGCGTTGGCAGCGGCATACTGGGATAGCCCAAATGCGCCGAGCCCCGTGAGCACAAGGATCTCAGCGGCGTCTGTGTGTGACCGTATCACTCACTGACTTCAGTTACGTTGTAAAGGCAGTAGTGTCGCTACCCAGGTTGATGACAGCGAGGGTGTCCGTGATGTGGCGGATGAGACCCAGCCTCATGGATGGACAGGCACTGGATAATGTTCACGAGGCATCCCCTGCAACTTCATTTGCCACTACACAAGCAGCGGATATTCCCGAGGCTCAGGACCCGGCGGCATCGCTAGGCGAGCTAGGTGGTGGCAACAATGGTATTAGAGGATGTGGGCCAGGGGGTGGTGGCGGCATGAGCCTGCGGGAGGAAGCAAGCTAGGTGGCGCCATATGGTGGCGGCAGGAAGAGGCGGTGAGCGGCGGGCTGGGTGCAACAACAACAAAACATGTGGGCTAGGTGGCAGGGAGTGGACTAGGTGGCGGCAACAACAGGAGGAAGGGGTGGCTGTGCGGTGGCAAGCAGCAGCAGGAAGGGGCGGGCTAGAAGGCTGGGTGAGTGCACGGGGGACACGGCGGGACATGAAAGCCTAGTTTGGAAGGCGCAGTGGCGGACAATGGGTATCCATTTGGGAGAGGTAGGGGGCTGTAGAACAGTTAGGTAAGCATTCTTTACTGGGATATGATGGCGCGCGAGACGGGCGTTGTGCTCGACTGCGTTGGGAAGCAATCTGGTGCGGGAGGGCTTCCCGTCGAGATATGGCTCGGGAGGGAGGCACTTACCCACCTCTTTACTGGGCACCCAAAATCGCAGACTGCGCCGTCGGACAAACTGCCTCCACACATCTTCTCTCTGTCATGTGACCCAATCATCAGGTACTTTTACAGTTTTACTCGTAAACTGGGCAGTGTGTGCAGTTTGCAAAAGGTCGGGGCACTGATCATGTGACCTTGTTGATCAACAACGCGCACACCCTTGGAACGTTTTTTACGATGTTTTCTTTCACAACACATCCCTTCATCCTTCGTCAAAATCAAAGGAAGACCTCCCTCGCGGGAATATGTCGTTATTTCAGGCTCCAAGAGAATGACATACAGGATGTCGGACAGGAAAGCAAGGGTTGCCGAGGCGTCGAAATGTCATGCTGCGCTAATTCTAGGTACGGCCCTATCTTCTGGGCTTTTTTTTCATCTTATGTTTCTAGATCTGAGCGCCACCGACAGAGCCAACGTTGAACCAAAGACTGTGATAGTCCAAGCTCTCACATCATCGCCAAGTCGTGGAAGCTAGTACGAAAGGAATTGAAGGTTTAATGGTGGCTGGTACGGCCATAAGTGTTGTGAGTGTTTGTGAAGTTACCTTTCCTACCTCATTCAAATTTAATGATCTTCCCTCATTGTTTTCATCGGTTCACCCTCGCGTAGAACGTTTGCATACCTGGCTACTTGAGGACAAGAAGATGCGCATAAGGGATTGCAGAATCAACTAGCTTTGAAGAATCTCGCTGGGATTACCCTTTCCAACCGTTACTCGGACAGAGCGCTTTCAACACATCTTTTCTTGTCATCGGATCCAGTCTTCAGATGCTCGGGTTTGTAACTGAACTGTTTTCGAGTTATGATCTACAGAGCGATGAAGCCCACCAACAAGTAAATTTATTATTATTAAATTGCTTGTCATCCTGACTCACTGAGTTTGACAGACTTACAGGACCGGTGGGCGAAGTCAACCTTCACGAGTTCCTCGGGCACAAAAGTGGAAGGGTAGGTAGGACGATGCTCACAATAAAAGAGGCCAGCAATATCACATTGGCAGTAGAACATACCACAAAGAGAATAAAGACTGTAAGCTCAGCCCTTGCATGAGCACATTGCGGTACTGCAAACAACTGCGACGTCTTGAATCAGGTACTGTATAAACCGTCAGGTTTGCATGATCCTCACACGACTTGACACGTTCGGCCTAGCGGTGTTCACCCCCACATGTACAGTACAATAATAACCGCATTAACCTGAGACTAACCGCTTCGAGCCTATGTACCCGTGGATAGTGGCTCGGCGGCATCATGCTAACATGGCACCCCTCTGTGAACAAGACCCCCTTTGTGAACACCAACTTCCTCACCCAATTCTCACTCAATCACCACATAATTTAGACAGTATCTAGTACCATGTATGACCATATTCCATGTTTTTTTTTGGTAAGATCTGCAATTGTCACGCCTGCCTATCGGAGTTTACAATCTGACAGAACAGCCGATCGGAGTCTAACATATGGCGTATGACGTAACGTGACTGCCACGGTTAGTGTCAAGGCACGACTAACCGATTTAGCAAGTCATCTTGCCGCTTTACACCACAACCTCCCACCATGAGCTTTCAGTCTAAACATCTTTTAATTCGTAGTTTCACGTGAAATCCGTACTCTAAGCGTAAACGCGCGTCGCGCCGGCCAGTAAGTAGTCCATGCGTCGATCGTGCCAAGAATAGGATTTTTCGCTACCGTCTTGTCAGCGGCCTGTCAATTGTGTGTCCCCGAGTTGATCATGAGGCTCTCGCTCTCTCCACCAGGCACTATTGAGTCTCGAAACGTGTTCGGAATCGTTCCCGGGTGAATGCGCCAGTGTCTCAAACTTTAATCATTCTGCGTACCGTTTGAAATTGCCTGGAGCTATAAGAAGAGGACGACGGACGAAGTGGAGGGGCAGCATTACTCGCCATCGATTCGATTTGCTCTTGAAACAAACACAACCACCATGCGCTTCTCCATCCTCACTCTCCTCATTGTGCTTCCTGCTGCAGCCTATGCAGCTGTATGTCCCCAACAGCTTTCGATTCAAGTCGAATGCGCTAGACGCGGCGCTTTCTGCGACAGCGATCATCCGTGCTGTGGCCTTTTGGATTGCAGTTGGAATGGCTTTTCTATGGTATGTGCCATTGCGTACTATCATGATTCCCTCCGCCTTATGAACTCCGAAAATGAACACAGGAATGTACTTGAGAGGTTGGACATCGAATCAAGGCGTGTGCGGGAACGTTCAAGAACAGGTTGTGATGAATTTGAGGCGTGGTGCTCTTGTCGAGTGGAATGGCAGGCATCCCTCTATTAATGACGAGCATGAGAGTGTGTTGGAGGGAGTTGGGTCATCGCTCTTGTGTATATAAAGTTTGTTGAATACAGTTTGAAGAAAATCAAACTGCTACCTTTTGTAGTGTGGAGAAGTGTTCAATTTGTCGAGCATGAGGGTGGTTGCTTTCGTAACAAATCTCTAGTAAGGGGGCAAGAACCGATGCCAGCCTCGTGTACTGGCGCACATTAGGTGTATATACTACTTTCTATCCACCAAGTTGTTTTTCTATCACACCCAACTCCCAGAAACGACTACCAATTTAATGACTAGATGGTCGACTCACGGCGAAGTCAGACAATTATGTCGCAACCTCCCTTGCAATACACATTAAGGGAAATTGCATCAACGGGGCCCCACAAAAGGCCTTCAGACTACGCATGAAAACCGAATTCCGTGGGACATCACGAAAAAAAAAGAAGACTGGCCCGCCAATCGTGCAACTGTCAGAAAAAAAAAAAGCGGAGACATGGGTATAGTTACATGACCACAACCAAACTACTTCTACACGACACGTCGCAGTTCTGCATCAGTGGAACAGAGAACTTTGGTGTCACATGTGCAACACCAGCCAAAGGTAGCAGCAGGAAAGACGATACAGGGACAACCAAAAAAACGAAGGAATGTCATCGAGTTGACCGAGCGTAGGGGAAAATGGAAAGGAAGCATGTGAAACAGCCACCACCACGTGAAAAGAGAAACGAACGCGGACGCCGCCGGACGGCCACACCAACAACCACAGGGACAGGGTTTGCTGGTCTTCACATTATTCATAATCTTCAAACTTGTCAGAGTATAGTCAGGAACCAGCGTCATCGCCATGTTGATGCAGGATACTACATAGTACTATCCCTGGTTTTAACAAGGGCGCTGGTGCACAACAGACGCTTACATAACGACCAGAAAACAAGACGGCACCGCATGGGTGTCAAGAGTAAGTTGTCGCCTTGGTGCACATTCCGCGTCGAGAGGCTTCAAGCATAAAAACTCGAAGGGTAGCGAAGATTGTCCAAGTTCCAATCTTCATTTATACCGGATGTACTACTCTCGCCACACGATCAGACAGACCGTTGAAAATATGGTGTATCAGACAGAGGGTGGATAAAACACTTGGGTAACCCGTAGACTCGGAGACCGAAAACGCAGTGCTATCAGTTTCATAGGTTGGCAGTCACAGTGGACAAGGACAGTGAGTATGAACAGTACGAAAGGGGATGAGGGCGCGCGGCAAGCATTGACTAGGATCCGTGACTTTTCCCACACGCACCCCACGTAGAATGCAAAAACAATAGGGGACAGGTGTTGGTTGAGCAAGTGGCAGGAACCACGCCACATATCGGTGATGAATTTTTTTTAGCTCGACATCAAGGGGGAAGAGATACCCAAGGGGGGCGACGGCGGCGAGGCGGTAAAAATTTCGGCCAATGCATCTCAATTGCCGAAGTCGCCAGTGGCGGGATAGGAGCGGCTCGGTTTCATCCAGTGAAATGAGGAGGGAACAGCCACTACCGGCAAATAATGGGAAGATTGTTTGTTGACATCTGATTCCAGGGATCGCTGGAGCCATTGTGACGCAAGGGTGGCGGACAACAAGCAAGGTAACAATCTCAGGATCGTAGTACAAGAGACAAAGTTTAGAGATGATATTTGTAAGGTCACTTTTGACCTGAGCGAACATTTCTGCCCGGCCGCAATTCTCACTCAATCACCACATAATGTAGCCTACAGTATCTAGTACCATGTATGACCATATTCCATGTTGTTTGTTTTGGTAAAATCTGTGTTTGTCACGCCTGTTTACAATCTGACAGCACAGCCGATCGGAGTCTAAAATATGGCGTGTGACGTAACTTGACTGCCACGGTTAGTCCGACTAACCGATTTAGCAAGTCAGCTTCCTCGCCAACATCACCCATGACGCTATCTTGCCGCTTTACACTACAACCTCCCACTTTCGGTCTAAACAACATTTAATTCGTACAGTTTCACATGAAATCCATACTCCAAGCGCAAACGCGCGTCGCGCCGGCCAGTAAGTAGTCCATGCGTCGTTCGTGCCAGGAATAGGATCTTTCGCTACCGTCCTGTCAGTGGCCTGTCAATTGTGTCCCCGAGTTGATCATGAGGCTCTCGCTCTCTCCATCAGGCACTATTGAGTCTCGAAATGTGTTCCGAATCGTTTCCGGGTGAATGCGCTTGTCTGAAACTTTAATCATTCTGCGTACCGTTTGAAATTGCTTGGAGCTATAAGAAGAGGATGACAGATGAAGTGGAGGGGCAACACTACTCGCGATCGATTCGATTTGCTCTTGAAACAAACACAACCACCATGCGCTTCTCCGCCCTCACTCTCCTCATTGTGCTTCCTGCTGCAGCCTATGCAGCTGTATGTCCCCAACAGCTTTCGATTCAACCCGAATGCGGTGAACGCGGTGCTTTCTGCGACTATGAATTTCCGTGCTGTGGCCGTTTGCAGTGCATATTTAATAGTTATGGTCAAGTAAGTGCCATCGCGTACTATCATGATTCCCTCCACCTTATGAACTCCGAAATTGAACACAGGTATGTCATTGAGAGGTTGGACATCGAATCAGCAAGGCGTGTGCGGGAACTTTCAAGAACTGGCTATGATGAATTTGAGGCGTGGTGCTCTTGTCGAGTGGAATGGCAGGCGTCCCTCTATTAATGACAAGCATGAGAGTGTGTTGGAGGGAGTTGGGCTATCGCTCTTGTGTATGGAAATAAAGTTTGTTGAGTACAGTTTGAACAAAATCAAACTGCTACCTTTTGTAGTGTGGAGAAGTGTTCAATTTGTCGAGCACGGTTGCGTAACAAATCTCTAGTAAGGGGGAAAGAACCGATGCCAGCCTCGTTTACTGGCGCACAGACATGCATCACAGAAGCGTACGTAGCACATGAGCCGACATTGGTCTCGGTATTGCAGAGGAGAGCTTGATTGAGAATTTTGAGGCACAACGCGAGTACTCAGCTACCCCTTGCCATCGCGAAACTCGTGCCAGTGATGCAAGTCAAAGAAACAATCTCCTTTGATCTTGACGAGGTGACCGGATACACGGGCCAACGCGTGCTCGTGCTTTTGTGTTCTCCCCGAGAAAAGGACTGATGGGACATAGCACCATAGAACTTGTGGGACAGCGGAATAGGTCCGAGTGCATGGCTTGTTCGTCTTTTGGTCACGACCGACCATGCTGCTGCTACGGTATCGACATCCGAATCCGAATCCGAATCGCAGTCTGCTAGTGGTGATCTTGGACCTAGAATCGTGGTTGGTTCGGGAGCTCAGAGAGAGGTTGGCCTTGCACGAGGAATGTCAGTCGCATTATCGAATTAGGTGCGCCTTTTCCTGTTCATTCCTCGTTTCCTTCTGTCAGGTCCCCAACTCACGTACTGTACATGATAGGTGCTGGGACTGGGATAGTCTCGATAGTCCTTGCGGCGCTGTGCTCGACTCATCTTGCCTCTGCAGCACATGATTCCTGTATACTCTCCACAGACCTTCGTGAGTCTCTTCCTTCCCAATCCAAATCGTCTTCAACCAGCATCATTGCAATCATTTTTGGTAGCGTCTTCGATGGAGCTTATGAGCTACAATATACATGCAAACTCAACACTTTATTGCCCCCTAACCGTGCTCCCCCTGGACTGGGACCAAGAGCTTCCGGAAAGCGTTCTCAATGTTCGTGAACGTGGTGGTGGGTTTGACCTTATCGCGTAAGCTATGATTCCCTTCTTATTGCTTTCCAGCCCTGCTCCGGACACTCACCTCTCTTCTCGCGTTGAGCGATCATCGTCGTCAACGCGTGGCCGGACCCGGTACGCACGAGCCAATTGACGGGCCACTGGTCTTATTGGCGTACAAGGAACGCGATCCAGGAGAGCGGCAGCTCTGGGGTATGATGGTGTGCGAGACAGGCGTTGTGCTCGAGTGCGTTGGGAAGCAATCTGGTGCGAGGGGGCTTCCCGGCGAGATATGGCTCGGGAGGGAGGCACTTACCCACCTCTTTACTGGGCACGCAAAATCGCAGACTGCGCCGTCGGACAAACTGCCTCCACACATCTTCTCTCTGTCATGAGAACCCAATCATTGGGTACTTTTACTCGTAAACTGGGCAGTTCGCAAAAGGTCGGGGCATTGATCATGTGACCTTGTTGATCAACAACGCGCACACCCTTGGAACGTTTTTTACGATGTTTTCCTTTCACACATCCCTTCATCCTTCGTCAAAATCAAAGGAAGACTTTGTCGTTATTTCAGGCTCCGAGAGAACGACATACAAGATGTCGGACAGTAAAGCAAGGGTTGCCGAGGCGGCGAAATGTCGTGCTGCGCTAATTCTAGGTACGGCCCTATCTTCTGGGCTTTTTTTCATCTTATGTTTCTAGATGTGAGCGCCACCGACCGAGTCAACGTTGAACCAGAGACTGTGATAGTCCAAGCTCTGACATCATTGCCAAGTCGTGGAAGCTAGTATGAAAGGAATTGAAGGTTTAATGGCGGCTGGTACGGCCATTAAGTGTTGTGAGTGTTTGTGAAGTTACCTTTCCTACCTCATTCAAATTTAATGATCTTCCCTCATTGTTTTCATCGGTTCACCCTCATGTAGAACGTTTGCCTACCTGACTACTTGAGGACAAGAAGATGCGCATAAGGGATTGCAGATTCAACTGGCTTTGAAGAATCTCGCTGGAACTACCAAAGTGGATTGTTGCCCTGTCCTCTCTCCTTTGCCATCCGTTACTCGGACAGAGCGCTTTCAACACATCTTTTCTTGTCATCGGATCCAGTCTTCAGATTCTTGGGTTCATAACTGAACGGGTTTCGAGTTATGATCTACAGAGCGATGAAGCCCACCAACAAGTAGTTTATCTATTATTTAATTCATTGTCATCCTGATTCACTGAGTTTGACAGACTTACAGGACCGGTGGGCGAAGTCAACCTTCACGAGTTCCTCAGGCACAAAAGTAGAAGGGTAGGACGATGCTCACAATAAAAGAGGCCAGCAATATCACATTGGCAGTAGAACATACCACAAAGAGAATGAAGACTGTAAGCTCAGCCCTTGCATGAGCACATGGCGGTACTGCAAACAACTGCGACGTCTTGAATCAGGTATAAGCCGTCAGGTTTGCATGATCCTCACACATGACTTGACACGTTCGGCCTAGCGGTGTTCACCTCTACATGTACAGTACTATCATGGGGGGGGTAGTGGACCACGGCGGGTGTAACGGATCAGTCACGCTTGTCCCCAGCCATAGTTCAGACTCCGCAGCGATTAGGCGTGACTCGCGTGACAAACCACCTTTTTTTTGTTTTTCGATATAACACAATTCTACCCAAGAAAACACACGGAATATGCTTGCATGTGGTACAGGATGTCATATGTCAATTTTGGTGGTGATTGAGCAAGAATTGGATGAGAATTTGAAGTGATCCATTACCCCCGCCGTGGTCCATTACCCCCCCATGATAGTACAACAATAATCGCATGAACCTGAGACTAACCGCTTCGAGCCGATGTACCCGTGGATAGTGGCTCGGCGGCATCATGCTAACATGGCACCCCTCTGTGAACAGACCCCCTTTGTGAACACCAATTTCCTCACCCAATTCTCACTCAATCACCACATAATTTATCTAGTACTATGTATGACCATATTCCATGTTTGTTTGTTTTTTTGGTAAGATCTACAAAACAGCGTGTTTGTCACGCCTGCCTATCGGAGTCTAACATATGGCGTGTGACGTAACTTGACTGCCACGGTTAGTGTCAAGGCACGACTAACCGATTTAGCAAGTCAGCTTCCCCGCCAACATCATCCATGACGCTATCTTGCCGCTTTACACCACAACCTCCCACCATGATTAAACATCATTTAATTCGTACAGTTTCACATGAAATCCGTACTCTAAGCGCAAACGCGCGTCGCGCCGGCCAGTAAGTAGTCCATGCGTCGTTCGTGCCAGGAATCGGATCTTTCGCTAGCGTCCTGTCAGCATCCTGTCAATTGCGTGTCCCCGAGTTGATCATGAGGCTCTCGCTCTCTCCGCCAGGCACTATTGAGTCTCGAACGTGTTCGGAATCGTTTCCGGGTGAATGCGCTAGTGTCTGAAACTTTAATCATTCTGCGTACCGTTTGAAATTGCCTGGAGCTATAAGAAGAGGACGACGGACGAAGAGGAGGGGCAGCATTACTCGCCATCAATTCGATTTGCTTTTGAAACAAACATAACCACCATGCGCTTTTCCGTCCTCACTCTCCTCATTGTGCTTCCTGCTGCAGCCTATGCAGCTGTATGTCCCCAACAGCTTTCGATTCAAGTCGAATGCGGTGAACGCGCCGATTACTGCGACGAGGAATTTCCGTGCTGTGGCCGTTTGAAGTGCACGTGGAATGGCTATGGTCAAGTAAGTGCCATCGCGTACTATCATGATTCCCTCCGCCTTATGAACTCCGAAAATGAACACAGGAATGCACTTGAGAGGTAGGACATCGAATCAACAAGGCGTGTGCGGGAACTTTCAAGAACTGGCTGTGATGAATTTGAGACGTGGTGCTCTTGTCGAGTGGAATGGCAGGCGTCCTTCTATTAATGACAAGCATAAGAGTGTGTTAGAGGGAGTTGGGCCATCGCTTTTGTTTATGGAAATAAAGTTTGTTGAATACAGTTCGAAGACAATCAAACTACCTTTTGTAGTGTGGAGAAGTGTTCAATTTGTCGAGCATGAGGGTGGTTGCTTTCGTAACAAATCTCTAGTAAGGGGGCAAGAATCGATGCCAGCCTCGTTTACTGGCGCACAGACATGCACTACAGAAGCGTACGTAGTACATGAGCCGACGTTGGTCTCGGTATCACGGAGGAGAGCTTGACTGAGAATTATGAGACACAACGCGAGTACTTCAACTACCCCTTACCATCGCGAGACTCGGAAATTTTCGTGCCAGTGAGTAGAATTAGCTCTCAGCCAAGTTTGAGCATGCGCAGCCGCCAGACTCGAGTGAGCCTGGAACAAGGCAACGTTCAAAGCAGCACGCCAAGTTCGTTCTTGTTGTAATATCGATTACGACGTCAGGGGGACCGCCGCCGATAACGAAAACGAGCGAGCCGACGCGAACGACGGGGAAGACGCTCCAAGCGTCTAGAAACACGGTCTGGACATGTTTCACTCCGATTTTGTTTCAATGATCTTGTCTTGCTCGATTTATCTCATGATGGTTTTGTTTCTTTAAGTTCTATCTAATTCTCGCAGTCTCGAAGCATCGAGAACGATGCCAAAAAAAGTAGTCGCGTTTATCGTGACTTATTCGAGTTTCCTTTTTCGATTTGCAGCAAGCGCGACTTCGCGCGATGACCCTCGCGGTCATATGTCTCAGTCTTGTTTTATTTTTCGATCGTTTACTCGTTTGCTTACTGTTTCTAAGATTCTAAAGATGTTGTTTTTGTTCCCTACTTTAAAAATAGTGTAAAAGCAAATTAAGAAATGTATTAAATACGGGCAAAAAGTGCCCCTCGAAATGTAACAAATTTGTTCTCCCATTCCGTGCCCACTCGTCCCGCGTTCTCGAAAACCCTTCGTTTTGACCCATACCTCTTGTCAGTTCTTCCAAGTTCCGAAGTCGGCAAACTCTCACGTTCGAGGCAGAGAAATAACAAAACACACGCTTACACCGGCACGGATACCTTGTCAGAGTATAATCAGAAACCAGCGCCAGTGCCATGTTGATGCAGGATACTACATAGTACTATCCCTGGTTTTAACAGGGGCGCTGGCCCGGCCGGGTAGAAAATTTCTCTCAAATTTGCCAATAAAACGGGCTATGTAGATAAAAAAAACTTCCAGTGTCGACTCTGCCAGTGACCTTACAAACGTCATGTCAAAACCCCTCTAAACTTTGTCTCTCGTATGATCCTGAGATCGTTACCTCGCTTGTTGTCCGCCACCCTTGCGTCGCAATGGCACCAACGACCCCTGGAATTAGATGTCAACTTCCCATTATTTGCCGGTAGTGGCTGTTCCCTCCCTCCTCATTTCACTGGATGAAACCGAGCCGCTCCCATCCCGCCACTGGCGAATTTGGCAGTCGAAATGCATTGGCCGAAATTTTTACCACCGTCGCCCCCTCGCCCCCTTGGGTATCTCTTCCCCCTTGACGTCGAGCTAAAAAAAAGTCATCACCGATATGTGGTGTGGTTCCTGCCACCGCTCAACCAATACCCTGTCCCTTTTTTTTGCACTCTACGTGGGGTGTGTGTAGGACGAGCGAGATGAGTCACTCGTCTCGGCTGCTGCCCCGAAGCGGGCGCGCTCAATCTGAAAGTGAGGCTGCGGCCTCATGAAACTCGGGGCGATGGTCCAATCCGGGTTTCCTCAGGGCACCGATGACGATGGCTGTCGTCCTCGGGCTCCTCCCCAATCCTCTTTGCCCTCGACATCCGGCATCTCCTCCAAAAGCGCCATCACATTCCAACAGAGGTTGAGGTACAGGGTGAACTCCCAAAGGAAGGGCTTCTTCCATCCGCAGCGATAGCGACGCATGTACACGGAATCTCGCAGGACCTTTTGCCTGCACGATGCCCAAGGTTCGGTTTGCGCAGCAAAGCGCGTGAAATCCTGTTGCAGAGATCATCGGGTGGGTCAGGTAGTAGCGGCAGGCTGGTACACGTAGGCTAGGTACTGTTCCACTTGAAAGGCAACTAGTCGAACACGGATGATAGCAGTGCTACCAGTGTAGGCAACACAATAGAAGTCAGTACTTAGGCTGTTGTCGGGTTCCGCACCGGGTAGCGTGAGCAACGGCGGCCCAGCGAGGAAGCGAGATTGAGGAGGCGGCCTGGAAGGCTCGATCGCTGTGGTATCCTCTGGGAGATCTGCAAAATATCTTCGAGATGGAGACATCGGGAGGGGGAACCATCGAAGGGATCTTCCACGTCATAGTACAGGTCCGGAAGCGGACGGCACCTGGGTGACGCAGCAAGATCGCCGAAATCCGTAAACGGATCATCGGGAGACTTTGCGTCATCGACGTCCATGGGACAGAGATCCGAAGAATCGGGCTCCAAGGCAGTGGGAGCACCAAGGCTGGATCTCCCCGGCTCTAGGAGTGGTGGGGCATTAGAAGAATATTGGACGTGGCGTAACGTTGGCACCCTGTAACGACTCAAATGGGGGACCAAGGGCACCTGCGATGTGGCACGGCAGCAGACTGTAAGAACCGCCTTGTCGAGTGTTAGTGGTTGGCTCTTCCGAGTCTGGACGGAGAGAAGGAAGCGAAACTTTGCACGGTGAGCGGCAATGGCCTCACTTGGGGGTTGAGATGGGGAAGAATGTATGGAATTTGGCGATCCAGAGCAGAGTCGACAAAGTGTTTTCCACCAGACGATGGTTGGGAGCGAGAGAGTAAGCCATCGAGTGATATTCCATCGCAAGACGGTGGTGATGATGAGAGGAAGGTATGGAACATTGAAAACCTAGTGGGGCTTGAGCGTCCATCCGGTGGGACCAGTAAAGAGCAAAGCTGACTCGACCGAAGGGTCTAGGTCTCGTATGAGTGGAGTCAAACCACATGAAAGGGTCATCCTGTCGCCCTCTGCGGTCTAAACACCCGTCGGACTATGATGAGTGAAGGGTGAGAGCAAGGATTGGGTTGAAGTCTCGACGGTGCCTGTGGGACGTGAGTCTGCATCGTCAAGTGGGAGATCCAATATTGGAGAAAGTAAATCGGTGGGAGGAGGTTCGTCAAGGGGTGATGATGATGACGGTAATGGTGATTGAACTTCGGCGTCGGCCAGGTCTGAATTAAACCTTGGTCACACATCTGGATTATTATTGAGGGCGGAGGGGAAAGAGGAAGATCTTGGGAGGGAGGATGTGAAAGGGCCTTTGGAGTGGAGGGGTGGGAGCAGGCGGGAGTAGATGCTGCATGCAATGAGAAATCTTCGCACAAAGCAGGAAGGAGGACGGTGTGCTTTGGATCGAAGTCAATGGGAGGAAGAAAATAATAGAAATGTTTGAAGTGGTCCGTAGAAGGAGGAGGTGGTTAGACATCGGGCCACGTACCAAGTTCTTTGATAGCCTCAACAAAGATACTGTTCAGACGACCTTTGTCGGCCATCATGCGGACTATGTTCCTAATATTGATGGCTTGAAGGAAACTGTCCCTACCATGACTGCTATGGCGGCACTTGCATGTACGTACGGGGTGAGAGTGGGATTTCCGAGGAGGATTCCACCCGATGCACTGGCCCGTCTGTGCTGGGACTGGGATAGCTCGATAGTCCTTGCCGCGCTGCGCTCGACTAATCTTGCCTCTGCTGCGCATGATACCTGTATACTCTCCACAGACCTTCCTGAGTCTCTTCCTTCCCGATCCAAATCTTCTTCAACCAGCATCATTGCAATCAGTTTTGGTGGCGTCTTCGATGGAGCTTATGAGCTACAATATACATGCAAACTCAACACTTTACCCCCATTGCCCCCCAACCGTGCTTCCCCTGGATCGGGACTTAGAGCT
This sequence comes from Lactifluus volemus, assembly GCA_022376515.1. Classification (NCBI taxonomy): domain Eukaryota; kingdom Fungi; phylum Basidiomycota; class Agaricomycetes; order Russulales; family Russulaceae; genus Lactifluus; species Lactifluus volemus. The sequence continues at coordinate 192,291 of WTXI01000027.1, forward strand.
TCCGGAAAGCGTTCTCAATATTTGGTGGGTTCGACCTTATCGCGTAAGCTATGATTCCCTTCTTATCACATCCTAACGTTTCCTCTATCATTATCGTTTTTCAATAGGACGGCAGACGTGACGTACAATACGTCATCCTTTCCAGCCATGCTCCGGACAATCCACCTCTCTTCTCGCGTTGAGCGATCATCGTCGTCAATGCGTGGGCGGACCCGGTGCGCACGAGCCAATTGATGGGCCACTGGTCTTATTGGCGTACAAGGAACGCGATCTAGGAGAGCGGCAGCTCTGGGATATGCTGGTGCACGAGACGGGCGTTGTGCTCGAGTGCATTGGGAAGCAGGCTGGTGCGGGAGGGCTTCCCGTAAAGATATGGCTCGGCAAGAAGGCACTTACCCACCTCTTTACTGGGCACGCGACCGCGTCGAGATCATAGTCTGACAAACTGCCTCCACACATCTTCTCTCTGTCACGGAGCCCAATCATCAGGTGCTTTTACCGTAAACTGGACAGTTTTCAAAAGGTCGGGGCACTGATCATGTGACCTTGTTGATCAACGTGCCGTTTATATGGAACGTTTTTCACACATCGCTTCATCCTTTGTCAAAATCAAAGGAAGAATTCCCTCGCGGGAATATGTCATCATTCAGGCCCAAGAGACATACAAGATGTCGGACAGGAAAGCAAGAGCTGCCGAGGCGGCGAAACGTCGTGCTGCGCTAATTCTAGGTACGGCCCTATCTTCTGGGCTTTTTTTTCAACTTATGTTTCTAGATCTGAGCGCCACGCCGCCACCGACCGAGCCAACATTGAACCAAAGACTGATAATCCAAGCTCTGACATCATCGCCGAGTCGTGGAAGCTAGTACAAAAGGAATTGAAGGTTTAATGGCAGCTGGTACGGCGGCCATTAAGTGTTGTGAGTCTTTGTGAAGTTACCTTTCCTACCTCATTCAAATTTAATGATCTTCCCTCATTGTTTTCATCGGTTCACCCTCATGTAGAACGTTTGCCTACCTGACTACTTGAGGACACGAAGATGCGCATAAGGGATTGCAGAATCAACTGGCTTTGAAGAATCTCGCTGGGATTACCGAAGTGGATTGTTGCCTTGTCCTCTCCCCTTTGCCATCCGTTACTCGGACAGAGCGCTTTCAACAAATATTTTCTTGTCATCGGATTCAGTCTTCAGATGCTTGGGTCTGTAACTGAACTGTTCTCGAGTTATGATCTACAGAGCGATGAAGCCCACGAACAAGTAGATTTATTATGATTAAATTGCTTGTCATCCTGATTCGTTGACTTTGACGGACTTACAGGACCCGGTGGGCGAAGTCAACCTCCACGAGTTCCTCAGGCACGAAAGTGGGAGAGTAGGACGATGCTGACAATAAAAGTGGCCAGCAATATCACATTGGCAGTAGAACATACCACAAAGAGAATAACGACTGTAAGCTCAGCCCTTGCATGAGCACAGCGAACAACTGGGACGTCTTAAATTAGGTATAAACCGTCAGGTTTGCATCATGATCCTCATACATGACTTGACACGTTCGGTTTAGCGGTTTTCACCTCCACTTGTACAACAATAACCGCATGAACCTGAGATTAACCGCTTCGAGCTAATGTGCCCGTGGACCGTGGCTCGGCGGCATCATGCTAACTCTGTGAACAGACCCCCTTTGTGAACACCCCAATTTCCTCACTCAATATCGCTCAATCACCACATAATTCAGCCTACAGTATCTAGTACCATGTATGACCATATTCTATGTCGTTTTTTTTTTGGTAGAAATCGTAGTGTGTAAAGAAATGAAAATCAGCGTGTTTGTCACGCCTGCCTGTCGGAGTTTACAATCTGACAGTACCACTGATATATGGCGTGCAACGTAACGTGACTGCCACGTTAGGCGACTAAACCGACTTAACACGTCGGCTTCCCCGCCAACATCACCCAAGCCGCTATCTTGCCGCTTTACACCATCATTTAATTCATACGGAATCCGTACTCCAAGCACAAATGCGCGTTGCGCCGGCCAGTAAGTGGTCCATGCGTCGTTCGTGCCAGAATCGGATCTTTCCGATTCTTTCGCTACCACGTCCTATCAGCATCCTGTCAATTGTGTATCCCCGAGTTGATCATGATGCTCTCGCTCTCTCCACCACCAGGCACTATTGAGTCTCGAAATGTGTTCCGAATCGTTTCCGGGTGAATGCGCTAGTGTCTCAAACTTTAATCATTCTGCGTACCGTTTGAAATTGCCTGGAGCTATAAGAAGAGGACGACGGACGAAGTGGAGGGCAGCATTACTCACCATCGATTCGATTTGCTCCTGAAACAAACACAACCACCATGCGCTTCTCCGTCTTCACTCTCCTCATTGTGCTTCCTGCTGCAGCCTATGCAGCTGTATGTCCCCAACAGCTTTCGATTGTTCCCGGATGCCGTGAACGCGGCGAATCTTGCTATGAAGTTCCGTGCTGTATCCCTTGGACGTGCGTGTGGGATGGCTTTTTCAAAGTATGTGCCATTGCGTACTATCATGATTCCCTCAGTCTTATGATGAACACTGAAATTGAACACAGGAATGTGAATGAGAGGTTGGACATCGAATCAGCAAGGCGTGTGCGGGAACGTTCAAGAACTGGCTGTGATGAATTTGAGGCGTGGTGCTCTTGTCGAGTGGAATGGCAGGCGTCCCTCTTTCAATGACGAGCATGAGAGTGTGTTGAAGGGAGTTGGGCCATTGTTCTTCTGTATGGAAATAAAGTTTGTTGAATACAGTTTGAACAAGATCAAACTGCTACCTTTTGTAGTGTGGAGAAGTGTTCAATTTGTCGAGCATGGTTCAGTTTCGTAACAAATCTCTAGTAAGGGGGCAAGAACCGATGCCAGCCTCGGTTACTGGCGCACAGACATGCACTACAGAAGCGTACGTAGCACATGAGCCGACATTGGTCTCGGTATTGCAGAGGAGCCTGATTGAGAATTTTGAGGCACAACGCGAGTACTCAGCTACCCCTTGCCATCGCGAAACTCGTGACAGTGATGCAAGTCAAAGAAACAATCTCCTTTGATCTTGACGAGGTGACCGGATACACGGGCCAACGCGTGCTCGTGCTTTTGTGTTCTCTCTGAGCAAAAGGACTGATGGGACGTGGCACCACAGAAATTGTGAGACAGCGGAATAGGTCTGAGTGCATGGCTTGTTCGTCTTTTGGTCACGACCGACCATGCTGCTGCTACGGTATCGGCATCTGAATCCGAATCCGACTCGCAGTCTGCTAGTGGTGATCTTGGACCTAGAATCGTGGTTGGTTCGGGAGCTCAGAGAGAGGTTGGCCTTGCACGAGGAATGTCGCATTATCGAATCAGGTGCGCCTTTTCCTGTTCATTCCTCGTTTCATTCTGTCAGGTCCCCAGCTCACGTACTGTACATGGTAGGTGCTGGGACTGGGATAGTCTTCAAAGCCCTTGCCGCGCTGCGCTCGACTAATCTTGCCTCTGCAGCACATGATACCCTTATACTCTCCACAGACCTTCGTGAGTCTCTTCCTTCCCGATCCAAATCTTCTTCAACCAGCATCATTGCAATCAGTTTTGGTGGCGTCTTCGATGGAGCTTATGAGCTACAATATACATGCAAACTCAGCACTTTACCCCCATTGCCCCCCAACCGTGCTTCCCCTGGGCTGGGACCAAGAGCTTCCGGAAAGGGTTCTCAATATTCGTGAACGTGGTGGGTTCGACCTTATCGCATAAGCTATGATTCCCTTCTTATCACATCCTAACGTTTCCTCTATCATTATCATTTTTCAATAGGATGGCAGACGTGACGTACGACACGTCATCCTTTCCAGCCCTGCTCCGGACACTCACCTCTCTTTTCGCGTTGAGTGATCATCGTCGTCAATGCGTGGGCGGACCCGGTGCGCACGAGCCAATTGACGGGCCACTGGTCTTATTGGCGTACGAGGAACGCGATCCAGGAGAGCGGCAGCTCTGGGATATGATGGTGCACGAGACGGGCGTTGTGCTCGAGTGCATTGGGAAGCAGGCTGGTGCGGGAGGGCTTCCCGTAGAGATATGGCTCGGCAAGAAGGCACTTACCCACCTCTTTACTGGGCACGCAAAATCGCAGACCGCGCCAAGATCATAGTCGGACAAAACTGCCTCCACACATCTTCTCTCTGTCACGGAACCCAATCATCAGGTGCTTTTACTCGTAAACTGGGCCGTTTTCAAAAGGTCGGGGCACTGATCATGTGACCTTGTTGATCAACGTGCCGTTTATTTGGAACGTTTTTCACACATCGCTTCATCCTTTGTCAAAATCAAAGGAAGAATTCCCTCGCGGGAAATATGTCGTCATTTCAGGCCCAAGAGAACGACATACAAGATGTCGGACAGGAAAGCAAGGGTTGCCGAGGCGGCGAAATGTCGTGCTGCGTTAATTCTAGGTACGGCCCTATCTTCTGGGCTTTTTTTCAACTTATGTTTCTAGATCTGAGCGCCACGCCGCCACCGACCGAGCCAACACTGACCAAAGACTGTGATAATCCAAGCTCTGACATCATCGCCGAGTCGTGGAAGCTAGTACAAAAGGAATTGAAGGTTTAATGGCAGCTGGTACGGCGGCCATTAAGTGTTGTGAGTCTTTGTGAAGTTACCTTTCCTTCCTCATCCAGATTTAATAATCTTCCCTCATTGTTTTCATTGGTTCACCCTCGCGCAGAACGTTTGCCTACCTGACTACTTGAGGACAAGAGAATGCGCATAAGGGATTGCAGATTCACCTGGCTTTGAAGAATCTCGCTTGGATTACCGAAAGTGGATTGTTGCCTTGTCCTCTCCCCTTTGCCATCCGTTACTCGGACAGAGCACTTTCAACAAATCTTTTCTTGTCATCGGATCCAGTCTTCAGATGCTTGGATCTGTAACTGAACTGTTTTCGAGTTATGATCTACAGAGCGATGAAGCCCACCAACAAGTCGACTTATTATTATTAAATTGCTTGTCATCCTGATTCGTTGAGTTTGACGGACTTACAGGACCCGGTGGGCGGAGTCAACCTCCACGAGTTCCTCAGGCACGAAAGTGGGAGAGTAGGACGATGCTGACAATAAAAGAGGCCGGTAATATCACATTGGCAGTGGAACATACCACAAAGAGAATAAAGACTGTAAGCTCAGCCCTTGCATGAGCACAGCGAACAACTGCGATGTCTTGAATTAGGTATAAACCGTCAGGTTTGCATCATGATCCTCACACATGACTTGACACGTTCGGTCTAGCGGTGTTCACCTCCACTTGTACAACAATAATTGCATGAACCTGAGATTAACCGCTTCGAGCCAATGTGCCCGTGGACCGTGGCTCGGCGGCATCATGCTAACTCTGTGAACAGACCCCCTTTGTGAACACCCCAATTTCCTCACTCAATTATCGCTCAATCACCACATAATTCAGCCTACAGTATCTAGTACCATGTATGACCATATTCCATGTCGTTTTTTTTTTGGTAGAAAATCGTAATGTGTAAAGAAATGAAAATCAGCGTGTTTGTCACGCCTGCCTGTCGGAGTTTACAATCTGACAGTACACTGATATATGGCGTGCGACGTAACGTGACTGCCACGTTAGGGTCAAGGTACGACTAAACCGACTTAACACGTCGGCTTCCCCCCCAACATCACCCAAGCCGCTATCTTGCCGCTTTACACCATCATTTAATTCATACGGAATCCGTACTCCAAGCACAAATGTGCGTCGTTCGTGCCAGAATCGGATCTTTCCGATTCTTTCGCTATCACGTCCTGTCAGCGTCCTGTCAATTGTGTATCTCCGAGTTGATCATGATGCTCTCGCTCTCTCCACTATTGAGTCTCGAAATGAGTTCCGAATCATTTCCGGGTGAATGCGCCAATGTCTCAAACATTCTGCGTACCGTTTGAAATTGCCTGGAGCTATAAGAAGAGGACAACGGACGAAGTGGAGGGGCAGTATTACTCGGTATCGATTCGATTTGCTCTTGAAACAAACACAACCACCATGCGCTTCTCCGTCCTCACTCTCCTCATTGTGCTTCCTGCTGCAACCTATGCAGCTGTATGTCCCCAGCAGCTTTCAATTCAAGCCGGATGCGGTAGACGCAACAATTTCTGCAATGATGAATTGCCGTGCTGTGGCCGTTTGATCTGCGTGCCAGTGTTGGGTGTATGTCATCGCGTATTATCATGATTCCCTCCGTCTTATGAACTCCGAAACTGAACACAGCGATGTTGGTGAGAGGTTGGACATCGAATCAGCAAGGCGTGTGCGGGAACATTCAAGAACAGGTTGTGATGAATTTGAGGCGTGGTGCTCTTGTCGAGTGGAATGGCAGGCGTCTTTCTATTAATGACGAGCATGAGAGTGTGTTGGAGGGAGTTGGGCCATCGCTCTTGTGTATGGAAATAAATTTTCTTGAATACAGTTTGAAGAAAATCAAACTGCTACCTTTTGTAGTGTGGAGAAGTAATCAATTTTTGGAGCATGGTTTCGTAACAAATCTCTAGTAAGGGGGCAAGAATCGATGCCAGCCTCGTTTACTGGCGCACAGACATGCACTACAGAAGCGTACGTAGCACATGAGCCGACATTGGTCTCGGCATTGCAGAGGAGAGCTTGACTGAGAATTATGAGACACAACACGAGTACTTCAAATACCCCTTGCCATCGCGAGACTCGTGCCAGTGAGTAGAATTAGCACTCAGTCAAGTTTGAACATGCGCAGCCGGCAGATTCGAGTGAGCCAGTCATGACGTTTGTTAATCCCATTTCAAATTTGTCCCCTGTCACATGACAAATTGAAAATGGGATTGACAAACATGTGGTCTGACGACGCACCCCTTCAACACAGTATTTCATGATACGATATGTGCGCAGGCCTAGGTGGTGTCATCATAACAGACAGGCAGTATCCACACGTATCCACACTTCGATCTGCAACATAAAAGCTCGACTTACTCCCGATCACCTTCCTTCCGCTTTCTTTCCTAGGTGTTTATACTTTCTATCCACCAAGTTATTTTTCTAACACACCCAACAGGCTCGCCCTCTCGGAAACGACTACCATTTTATTGACTAGATGGTCGACTCACAGCGAAGTCAGACAATTATGTCGCAACCTCCCTTGCAATACACATTAAGGGAAATTGCATCAACGGGGCCCCACATGTACAGGACACCTTGGGACATCACAAAAAAAAAAAAAAAGAAGACTGGCCAGCCAATCATGCGACTGTCAGACAGAAAAAAAGAACCAATGGAGGCATGGGTGCAGTTACATGACCACAACCAAGCTACTCACGTCGCATTTCTGCATCAGTGGAGCAGAGAACTTTGGTGTCACATGTGCAACACCAGCCAAAGGCGGCAGCAGGAAGGGCAATACTGGGACAACCAAAAAACCAAGGAATGTCATCGAGTCGACCGAGCGTAGGGGAGTTTGAAAGGAAAGCCAGAAAATGGAAAGGAAGCACGTGAAACGGTGGAAGGACAGCCACCACGTGAAAGGAGAAACGAACGCGGGCGGCCACACGGACAACCACACGAACAGGGTTTGCTGGTCTTCACATTATTCGTAATGTGTCTTATGCTGTTTTCATCGGGGTCAGTCAAAGCTGCGCCAGTTGAACAACTCGCCCCCCTTACGATTGCTGGCACGCAGTCGCGCAGGGTTGTCCAGGGTGCTGTCCCCTATGATGGTGGCTTCCCGCGCAGGTAGTCTGACCGCAATCTGTCTGTGAGAGAGTCAACATCCGACCAATAATGCACAACCACGACGCTTACATGTGAACGACCAGAAAACAAGACGGCACCGCATGGGTGTTCAGAGTAAGTTGTCACCGTGGTGCACATTCCGCGTCGAAGGGCCTCAAGCGGTTGATAAAAACTCGAAGGTATAGCGAAGGTCGTCCAAGTTCCAATCTTCATTTATACCGGATGTACTACTCTCGCCACAGGACCAGACAGACCGTTGAAAGTGTGGTGTTACTACTAGTAGTATTGAACAGAAGTGGATAAAACACTTGGGTGACCCGTAGACTCGGAGACCGAAAACGCGGTGCTATCAGTTTCATAGGTTGGCAGTCACAGTGGACAAGGACAGTGAGTCGAAAGGGGACGGGACGAGGGCCCGGCAAGCATTGACTAGGATCTGTGACTTGCACCACACGCACCCCACGTAGAGTGCAAAAAAAGGATAGGGTGTTAGTTGAGAGGTGGCAGGAACCACGCCACATATCGGTGATGACTTTTTTTTTTTTTTTTTAGCTCGACGTCAAGGGGGAAGAGCCTGAGATACCCAAGGGGGCGACGGCGGCGAGCGTGGTAAAGTTTCGGCCAGTGCTGCTCGACTGCCGAATTCGCCAGTGGCGGGATGGGAGCGCTCCGTCTCATCAGGGAACAGCCACTACCGGAGACGTCTGGGCAACAAAGGGACGATTGTTTGTTGACAGAGTCTAATTCCGGGGATCGCTGGTGCCATTGCGACGCAAGGGTGGCAGGACAACAAGCAAGCCTGAGGTAACAAATCTCAGGATCATAGTACGAGAGAGAAAAGTTTAGAGATGACATTTGTAAGGTCACTGGCAAGAGTCGACACTGTGGAAGTTTTCATCTACATTTCCGTTTTGTTGGCAAATTTGAGCGAAATTTTCTGCCCGGCCGGGCCAGCTTGAGCGCCCATGTTAAAACCAAGGATAGTATCCTCCATCAACATGGCGATGGCGCTGGTTTCTGACTATACTCTGACAAATTTGAAGATGATATCCGTGCTGCCAGTGGTGTAAGCGTATGATCTGTTATTCCTCACTGGGGGTCGAACTCAGCCAATCTCGTATGTTATCGTACTGGACCCACGTCTCATATAACCCAGTCTGGTGGTTATCATCCAGTTTTGTTCCAATTCGTGGACCCTATTGTCCAACACTCGACCATGACGGAAGGTAATGTTGCTATCAGCAAAGAAGAAAAGCAAACGAATTCCCAGGTTTTCACCTAGTCGTCGTTTCAGGGAAATAGGACATAGTTTCCAAGTTTCCTAGCTTCATTGATTTTCTGTGGATTTCTCAAGTGTAAAAACCCTGTAAACTAAAATGCTGAAGCGCTGAAGTACTGATGCGCTCGAGACCTTGTTTGTGCGCGCCGTATCATGATGGTTGGAGAACGGCGCCCAAGATCACACGTAGGTGGATACAACTAAAAACATCTATTGTATTATGTACATACAACATAAACCCCCTCTCGTATCACTATGACGACGCTGTCGTTGGTCATATGTATGTATTAAATGACATCGTAAAATCAGATGTATGAAGCATCGTGCAGAGAAAAAGCTATGAAAACAGTCCAAACGTTCGTAACATGATGTGGATGCGAGTGTGTGAATGCGTGTGAATGTGTGTCCCATCCGATCCTTTCCAAATCGAGAGAGCAAGCGAAAAAGCCTTTTTCATAAAAGGTAAAAGAGTGAGGCGATCATGACGCAAAGCAATAACGCGAGGTGCGGAATGGCGTGGGGCAATGCGCCACTGGAATGTGCGCTTCCCGAGCCCGTGACGCTTGCGCTCACAGAACCGATAGTGGGAGTCGGCACGCCGCCTGCGTCAACCAAGCTCTGCGCGTTTGACGCCAGGGCGGCAAAGCCGACGGAAGCCGGATTGGCACGGAAGACGCTGTACACGTTCTTCAGGAACGTATCTCCGACGATCCACGCAGGCGAGTTGTTGTTCGAAGTATACTCGAAAATCGCGCCAAGACATTGCCCGTTCGAGAGCTCGGTCAGTTTAAAGTCTGCCGGAGAGATGGACCAACTCTTGCCGCCGAAAGAGAGGGCGACGTTAACGGTCGTAGAACACGCTGCGGAAGATTTGTCAGCACACAAAATGGCAAAGAATACTGCCAGTGGGATAGGGTGGGAATGTAACGACGTACGATAGGTGTAATATCCTTGATAATTGCCAGTGGCAGGGGAAGAATTGGGAATCTGCGCATATAGGGCACTGACTTGCGCTGCAGGTCCACCAATAAGCGTTGTTCCCGTATCGATCGCAGCGTACGAGGATGAGCCGGAGGGCAGTGTTATAGATCCAGAATTTACGGTTAGGCTCGTGATTGGAAGGGTCCAGTATGAAACCGCATCTGAGGGAACAGATTGAAAATCTATTTGGCCCGTATAGAGAGACGAGTTGGTCGTTCCTGTCAGGAGATATACAATAAGCTCGGGGAGACGGCGGAGCGACGCTTGGACCAACCCAACGTGAAAACTCCTCCAGGCTCATTTGGTTGAGGGCTCGACGCGTTCTGGAACCGCGTGAGATGGAAGGCCATGACTGGCTCATCAAACACGTTGCCCTGGTACAACGTTTGCCAGAAGGGGGTGGCGCCCGAAGATGCCAGCTGTTGCCAGCCAAGGCCCATGAGTCCTGATACGGGCGCACTTAACAGACCACTGGAGATATCGTTGCATACACCTGTGGGGTTTGTTACTTGACAATAAGTGACATGAGCTACTTTAAGGACGTACCAAAGACCTGTTTTTGGACCTGAAAGCCGGCCATTTGGACGACATCTGTTGCAAGTGTTCCGCTGGCCTTACCGCTGCCGTACGTGATCGAGAACGGTTGATTGCTGGAACTAAACGTGGAGGAGGATGAGGATGCATAAGTCTGAATATTATTGCAACCCTGAGTGCATGTCGAGGCGGCAAGCCAGAGGTCTGCGGAGCCTGTGTCAAGGATGACATCGAACGCGACAGGAGGGGTTCCGATGGCTATTGAACCAAAATAACTGGGCACACAGCCTGTCAGCGGATACTAGGGCTCCGTAGATACGGAATTACCTCGAGTCGATGTTTTGATTGACAATTCTGGCTCAGTGTCAGTGGGTTATGTGCTCACAAGCGGAAAGGGAAAAGGTGCGCACAGGTTGTAGCCTGAAGAACGCTTCGTGATCTGATGGCGATTGTATTTCCCCTCCAGAAATTCTTTCTGCTGCTTGGCCCATAATCCCCATTCAGTGTCATTGCGAGGGTCTGCCACACGACGGAGGATGGGGACGTGCAGACTACGGGAAGACGGTTGATCACGAGACGTGGGCACAGCCAGCGCATGACCGACGGTGAGTAGCAAGCTCAAGGCAATGGAAGGTTGGAAGGCATCGAGACGCATGGCTTCCAGGGAGGAGATTAACTGAGGTTTCGGGAAGCTAAGGGTAGAGGGGGGGTTGGGATCAAAACAGGAGGACTAATTTATAAAGGCGAAAAAGGCTGTTCGGAGAAAATAAGTCGGCCAGCAAAAGACGGAAGAAGCAGGGCCGGCCTGCGCAGCAGATGAGAGATCAATGACGAGGCGTATCGCCCCCCATAAAATACGATTGATTCGTCATTTGACTGTCCGTGGTCAAGGTTTAGATCACCCGAGCGTCATCACCATGACAAGGTTGCTACTCCACGTGATCCTACCACCTCCCTCACCGTCCTTCCCACTTCACACTTTTCAAGCTTATGCCTTTGCCTTTCCACCGTATGTAGCCATGTGAATGCACCATGCTTCATCCCAGCTGCGCATTGCCGACCTCACGGCACCGCACTGCTGCGCAGCTGCACGTGTTCAATCAACTATATGATCGCCGGACCGCCGGTTATTTCTTTATGCGCCTTCGCGTGCCACCCGGGTTGCCCGGCTTGTGAGCGCATGTAAGTTGGGCACACGAATACGTATGATTTTTTTTGTTCATTTTTTTTGGGATTTTGTCAACACATCATTGTCTAGGTTTGCAACCAAATGGGTCTTAATAGGAAAATCTTTTGCTGTAACTTCTGGCCACGAGGTTCCTCCGAAAAGTGCCGGAGAACGTAATCATGTGCTTATCTTACAGCAGCCGAGGGAAGGAATACAAACCTGTGCAGATCAGCTTCACCTAGTACTGGACTGGACTGAATGCGGTTCTCTGACTTCCATCAGTCAGTGGTAAATTTCGGCCCAGGTTCCGGTCTCATCATTCCAGTGCGCTGCCACACGTTGTAACAACTAACAAACGGTACCGTCTGCAAATGACAAATAAGACTGACCAAGCAATTACGTAGTATGCATATACGACGAGCTTGGCAGCAATCATCCCATCTCCAATAGGCCTGGATACAGCATTGTTACAGGTGCTTCCATATCTCAGTAGGTTCCTTCGGCAACCTTTACGAACAACATCCACACTCATACGGTTACCATTTACATTCGCGGATCAGGGGCTTAGAAACTCAGATGAAAACAATAAAATTAGAATAATACAGTCGAATACAATGACAGGGAACGCAAAATCAACTGAGCCAAACCAGCAACTCACGAACGCTCGCCACGTAGACGGCGCGCAAGAGCAAGATCTTTTGGCTGGATGGTAACACGTTTCGCGTGGATGGCAGCAAGATTGGTATCCTCAAAGAGGGAAACGAGGTAGGCTTCTGCAGCCTCTTGCAAGGCCATAACAGCAGACGATTGGAAACGCAGGTCGGTCTGAAGGGTACGATGAGCCCCAGTCTTAGACTCGAACACGATAATCTGCTAACCTTGAAGTCCTGCGCAATTTCGCGCACAAGACGTTGGAAGGGGAGCTTCCGGATGAGAAGCTCGGTCGATTTTTGGTAACGACGAATCTCGCGGAGTGCGACCGTTCCGGGACGGAAGCGATGAGGCTTCTTCACACCACCCGTGGTGGCCTACAAGGCACATGGCTTAAGTCGGTGGATGAATGACAACGAGAATGTTACTCACAGCAGCAGTCTTACGTGCTGCAGACTTTGCAGCGAGCTGCTTACGCGGGGCCTTGCCTAGAAAGGGGAACCAATAAGACAATCGAAGATAATTTGAGAGAGAAAGTGAAACACTCACCACCGGTGGATTTGCGAGCCGTTTGCTTGGTACGAGCCATTAAGGTTTAAGTCGAATTGAGTGACAAGAGAAATCTCGGGTGTGTTTTAGGATGGGGTGAAATTGCGAGTGAGAATCGGCTTAGCACGTTCCGTATTTATATTTACGCGAATGGCGCGCGTGAGGAACGCGTCGATGCATCACGTGTTTGTGTGGTCACGTCAACAAAGGGTGATCAACAAAACTTTAATTTCACCACGTGAACGTATCGCCGCCCCTATTTAACCCAAAGCCACGCCTTATCCGTCAATTGTCTGACTCGTCTCCCCCACGGACTCAACACACTTTACTTCTCAACCTTTTTGAATAACTCTTAATCAATATGTCCGGCCGTGGAAAAGGTGGAAAGGTACCCTTCCGTTTTCGCTCTTTCATATCAAGTGGAATAAGCCTATTGATCACTGCTTGCTTAGGGTCTTGGAAAGGGTGGTGCTAAGCGTCATCGTAAAATTCTTCGCGACAACATTCAGGGTATCACAAAGCCCGCCATTCGTCGCCTTGCTCGTCGTGGTGGTGTGAAGCGTATCTCGGGTCTTATCTACGAAGAGACCCGTGGTGTTCTCAAGATCTTCCTCGAAAACGTGCGTTTGGTCATTTTGTGGATGATCTGTATTTCATTTGTTGACTGTTTTACATTTAGGTTATTCGTGACTCTGTCACCTACACTGAGCATGCGAAACGCAAGACGGTGACTGCACTTGATGTCGTGTATGCCCTCAAGCGGTCAGGGCGTACACTTTATGGTTTCGGAGCGTGAGCACTGCGCATGTCGGGCTTGACGTGCATTTTGTATTGCTATTGTAATCATAATTATTTGCTACCCCCCTTTGTTCTTCTGTGTTTGAGTTTGGGCGTCTGTTGTGGTTAAGTTATCTGTCCTAGGGCTTATCGGGAGGCGGGCGCACTAATAGGCTCTATCTGTGATGTCTAAGGTGCCCACCATCAGGAATCGATAACTTTTGGCTGGTGGTACCAGTTCTATGCCGTGTTCTCGACCTGCGAGCTACTTGATGGTCTGGACCCTCGCCAGTTTCTGATTTCAAACATCCCGAGTCGTGGTTGAGTGACATTGTTAGCAGACATCGTGGAACATTTACTCGGTTACAATTCGTGTTTCTCACTTTTCAAACTTGAAGAAAAAAGCGAACTTAATGAAGAACACGATGGCGAGGTACAATGACGACGACAAACGAACAGGATGAAGCGTTGGACAGTGAAATCATATGGTATATTTTATCTGAAACAACGTAGTAAGTATACATAGTGACTTCCCTACGTTCGACTTCCTACACAAAGATGTCGAAAAAGCATACAAACAACTCAAGAAAAGGGGGTTGTATATATATAACACCCTGCGTGCGAGAAACACTGACAGGAAACGGATCCATCCAAAGAACTACCAGACATCGCTTGCTGGAGCCACAGTTGCCGGTCAACTTGAAGTATCGCTGAGATGCCAAATGTTCAAAAACGGATGGCAACTCTATTTGTGATGCGGACGACCTTGTCGTGCTCAAAAACCGCAAAAAGGCGGTGGCTCCTTCTCCCTCTGCCTCGGGAAAGAAAGAAAGACCTCGATTTGACTGCCACGTTATTCCCTTCCAAAAAACGGGAGATATAAACGCTGCGATGTTGTCAAGAGGATTCGTGACGAAATGTCGTATTAGTTAATGTACGACTAAATTTGGTTTTCTTACCAATAACAAAAAATTTGTCCCCATAACTGCCAATCACCGCAGGCCGCAAGCAAGGGGTGGCTGGCGACAACGTCTAGTTAACAATTTGTCAGCATACAAAGGTAGTTTAGTGCCAGCACCCCGATCGGTTCATAAATCAATGCAGCGAACAGGTGGTTAGGGCCCGCTCGTCCTCACCTCAGCATTGGTATCAGATATGTCAAATCGGGTGAGCAAAGAGTGCAGTGCGACGTGCAACTTCACCAGTTCACCGGTCTACCTGGCCATATCATGATGCTTGACGCACTACTACGCCAAGTTGAAACACAAAATTGTTGCTCGAAGGGCAGACACATGATGATAAAATTCCAAATAGTGCTCATTCTGTAACGGGCAGACGTTGCACCAGAGCGGCAATCTAGATTGAAGGCTAACATTGTGTCTGCAAAGGTACAGTATATTTCTCGAATGATCTTGGCTAGGGAGGGATCAACACCTTACCCAGACGGTCGCAGATGCGTGCCAAAAATGATCCTCGATCCTATGGGATGTATTCTCTCAGTTCTGGTCATTCGACCATTGCCCCGAGACCTTCCTAATAACAGAGGACAAAATAAAGAAACAATTCTTGAGAGAAGCACGGCGAGCTTGGTGGGCTACATACTGGGAAGCATCAGTGTATATGTGCGTACAGTACGTCCAAAGCTGTTCATGCATGTTAGAACTGCAAATTAACTGAATGTGAGTCGAAGTGCTGGGCAGCTAAGATAGCTCCATTATAGAGATACTAGTACAGTGTGCCTCCGTCATGATTCCGATCAATCACTTTACGTATCGAAAGCTTACGGATTACGATACACGTCTCTCCTCACATTGCGACTGTCGGGGCCAGGCCCTCTTCCTTCGACCAGATATCTGACGCCTCGCATCACGGCATCTGCCAGTGAAAGTATCAATGAGGTTTTGGCCACGCTCCTTCCAAACCTTGAGGTGCGCACGCGCCAGGTTAATTGGCGCCGTGATTTGAATAGTATAAACAACTAATTCGCGCTTATTTTACTCAACTTTCTTCCCATCGTCCCATCACCCACCGTTATGAGTAAAGAACGAATTCAGGACGACCTTGAACACGGCCCCCAACCATCTTTGCCTCGTGGTACAGAACTCTTTTACTAGTCTGCTGAGGGCCAGTTCTCATCTCCATCTGAATAGCAGTGCCTTCACGTTCGATCACATTGGCCGTCGATGGATCTCCAATTCCCCGTCGTGTCTCTTCACGTTCAGCCACTTTCGATGTATCCTCGATTCCCCGTGGTACCAGCCTTCCACAGCATGCGCAAACTGACGATGACGACACAGGCGTTAAAGAGGACGCCTCACCTGGTGGGTGGCCAGATTCGACTGTACTTTCTCTATGTGTCCACTCACCACCCACCCAAGATGTTGGTGACGCGATCCCTGGTGCGCGAGCTTCGATGAACAATCGGATGAATGGACAGCCTCGAAGAGATACATATTCCTTTCAACCCCCCCCTTACGGCAACCCGTCTGCCAAGATCTGGGGACTTTATCTCTCTCGAGCAGAGAAGACTGACAAGGGGGTCTTAGAGACCTGGTCCGACATTACAAATGGGGTGCTAGTATTGGTGAGTCGATTTCTTTCAAAGTAGTCGCCGAGATCGTACTCAAGACCAGACTCTGGTCAGGCCGGTCTTTTCTCCGCAACGGTGGCTGCCTTCATTACTATTCTCAGCTTCCCACTCTTGCAACGCAATCCAACCGACTCCACCAATCTCCTCCTTACCCAAATCTCCCAGCAGTTGGCTGCGCTCTCCAACGGAACAACCCTGTCGACGCAGTTGATTGCCAGTATTTCAGATCAATCTTCCTTCAAACCCACTGCGTCTGCTGTGCGCGTGAACGTGCTGTGGTTCGTCAGCCTCGCCCTGACCACACTGTCCGCACTATGGGCAACTCTCATGCAGCAATGGAGCCGCAGATATGTGCTAGCTGCGGATCGGCCATATGCACCTCAGAATCGTGCGCGGCTTCGTATGTTCTTTGCCGAGGGCGTGGAGAAATTTGGTCTCGGGGCAGCGGTCAAAATGCTTCCCGCATTCCTCCATCTATCGTTTCTTGTTTTCTACGTCGGGTTGGTTGAATTCCTCTTCCCCATCAATCGCATCGTCGCCTATTGCTTGCTTGCGGTGGTCATTATCGGGCTCGCATTATATGTGGTGCTTAGCATCATGCCATTATGCTACCCCGAGTCGCCATATCAAACCCCGCTTTCGTCGTTCCTCTGGTTCGTAAAGGCATCTGCACCCCTAGTCAAGGATTGGTTCCGTCGTAAGGCCGACGTTATGCGAGAGCGCCGGATGAACATTTCGCTGGGTATGCGCCGAGGGCTCGAGAGGGCGGCGTTCGGTCTCAATTGGGCAAGGGACGCGCGCGCGCTGCGTTGGACGCTAATTTCCCTGGATGGAGACTACGAGCTGGAGGAGGAGTTCCTCAATGCACTCCCGGGCGCTTTCAAAGACTCGCCAAGTCAACACTATTCAATAGGTCTCGGAAAGAGGATGCACAGATCTATCAATAAGGTTACGCACGAACTACTCATAACATGCTCAAGTAATCTTCTCCCCGAACATATAAGAAGACAACGTCTTGCCGCCTGCCTCGGAGCTATCTGGTGTTTCCCAGAGACTGCCAAACGTCACTGTGATGCGATTTGGGGCCAGTGGCCCGAGATAACAAACGACCCATGGGCACAAGTCTCAACTGAGGCATGGACAAATGCAGTGAACTCGGTCACGGATTCGAACCCTCTCATCGCGTTTCATGCCCACTGTGTTCAGGCAATAATCGCCGCGATGTGGTGCAGTGGACGGTGGCTCTGTCCCAAATTCGAGGCATCCCTACTCCTTCAGCGTCAACTGGATGCTTCCTGCGTCGTCATGCGGGAATATCTCACTGGCAATAGGGACCACCTACAGCTCGCGGTGGCTGCCAACTTGTTGTCCAACGCCCTCCAGTTGTTGTCGCGGATGGAGGCCGGCTCTGACGTGCTTCACCTCAAGGCGGTCATGGACGTGATTTGTGACGGCCTGGATGTGTCGGACGTACCAGGTGATTTGAAGGCCCGGTTCGTTGATCGTGCCGAGGTTATGACAGCATATGACCCCGTGCAAGACGTGGCACCCGACTCTCATCATCGACACTGCGCGCTCGACCTTGATGGCGCGTGGACGAAGGTTTTTAGGTCTGGTCACACTCAATATGAGTCTACCATAGTCGAGAGGTCGTTATGAAAAAAAGGGTCTTGAAATTAAGCTTAGGCTAAACTGGTGTATGTAGTTGTCACGTAGTTTCTTTGGAAAATGCGTCATTCTCTGTCCTAGCTGAAATGAGGCACTAATTGAGCGCAAAATACTGGAGGCGATGTGAGATTTCTACCATCAGCTCTGGAGCCGCGAAGGAGACGGGGGGAGGGGCCGAGGAGAAATTGCACTTTACACGCGTCCCGGTATGGGGGTGGTGTAGAGACTCAGTACTCAGGTACGGTAGCTCCCCACCAACGAAAGCTTTACTACAGCGTGATGTCATTGGCATCGCTGACAGTTAATATATGTCCTCCCAGCGCGTACAAGTGGTGTTGGTGAGCGCGAGGATCGGTGTGGATACTTGTACATGCATAGTCAGTAAGTGGTTTAGTGGAAGTTATGGTGTGTCCATTTGGATTTGGGGAGCTGACGGGGTTCGAAAGTCCCAGCGTCTCGAAGGAGGTATCAGTCGTTGCACCAGTAGTATGTTCGTCAATCTCAAATTTAATTTAAATCACGTGACAAGGGTTGATTGGTTACTGTAGACCGTAGTTACCTCCTCGCTGATCATGGACTTCAACTTAGTCAAATTATTCTGGGCATGGCATGTCCACATATGATATAATTTCAACTTGCTTGAGTCTCGAAAGGGCCACAGTGTATTGCATACTCACCAGACGGGCAGCACATTGTCTCGGCCTCAGCAGATTTCACAATTCGCGTGTGGGACCTGTCTGCTGAGGACCCCGAATCAGCCCTTTCTGTTGCATCTTCACCGGGCACTGGCAGGCAGCCCATCGCATCTACCTCGCGAAGTCAGATGGTTTCTGTAAAAGGGAGAACAGAAGGGCTTGACAGGATTTATGTTATAGACTAGCTTCTGGTCGATGCTGATGGTTGGATATATGGAGAGGAGGGTGAACTTATTTAATAGATTCCTCAGATTCACCGGCCGTATATTAGTGGATCTAACACCGTCTGGATTGCGGGAAAACACTATACCCAGCTTGATCTTTCAAACTTCGTTCATGGAGCTAATTGGGCCACCATATATGTTCATAGTTCATCTGAATAGACTCGGAGTTAGTAGTTGTATACTACGTATGTATTATGTTATCCCTGAATACTGTATCTTGAAGGAATTGACATCAGTGAGTGTCGAGTGCGAGGCAAAGAACTTCACGTGGAGGTCATTGAGAACGTCCCATCCAATCGCGCATACGTATCAACTGGGATATACTCAGACTTGGGGGAGGCATTCAATTGCATCCACATCCGTTTGTAGCTTTCCAGCAGTAGCAGACGGGCGGTTTTTCATCAGCACAGGTCACCTCTCCTTTCCAGACACCACGAGTGAATACGCCGGCCCAGCCCTTCTCGAGAGATGGATGGCCTCGAGGATGTAAGAGGGTCTATTATTCGGATGAGTGAGAAGGCCATGCTTGCTTATCGATGTGCCGTTTCGAAAGGAGACGATGAACTTACTGGTTATTTGACCCGAGTTGATGTGCAGACGACAAAATTGGGAACGAGACGACCAGGAAGCAGTGATATTTCTTGCGAACACGTAAGACCAGCCTCGTCTCGCCTTACACAGATCACACAAAACCCTGAGTTGGCTGTCGTACTACTAGTAAACTACTACACGGTGTTTCTTTGGCGGTAATTGTTCAAGATTAAGGTGGCTGATCAGAGAAACATTTGAGAGAGAAGAGAAAAGCAAAAGGGTTGTACAGCACAATTTATTTTCCAAAAGGTTTAGCTTTGTATCCCTGCTCGTGGCTCGATAGCGCTCACTGCTCGGCTTGTTAGGCCATCGAAGCCTTGTTGGATTTTGACTACCGATGAGTTTCCTCAGGCACGCGTTTTACACTGAACCCCGCAACACGAGTCAACCCCCATCGGGATGTAATTTATGAATACTGCCGAACAAAGCCCTTTTGACTCCATGAGCGCTCAACTTTAGTTGACGTGCATAATCCATGCTGTGAGTGACTTTAGGTACTCTTGGATAGATAACCTTCCGCGTCCAACAGAATACGTTTTGCCTTGTCGCCTCTCTCTGCTCTACCTAGGCTCACATCCACGCAATATTTATGACGCCCGGGCCAAAAAAAATGAGAAGTGTCAATCGACCACTTGGTCATGTCTCGACGCAATGACGTTAGAGGCTATATCCGCGTGGGCGCAAAGCATTCGAGATTCCGTGAATTGTACCAAGCCTAGACAAATTGATGACGTTTATTAACACGTTTCTTGATTTTTCTCGAATGGACTCGGGAAGTGACGAAACAAGGGAACCCGGTTGAGAGAGGATGGCGCAGTTCAATGCATGAGCTACTGGGGGGGCTTTTTGCCTTTGGCTACCTTTATTACAGTGTACAAGTGAAGAGCGACGGCAACTCGGACGAGTGAAAGTGATTAGAGTGAGAGCACGTGCCAAGAAGGATGAATTGAAGACGAAACAAACAACACACCTTGGACGGACTCATCGCGCTTGTAATGCGCCCGGGCCTCCGTCAATGCTGGGCTAGATCTCTTGAACCAGTTTGGTGCAGATCCTGGGAAACTCATGGTCAAAAGAAAAGCCGCGATTCTTCCGCTTGCCGCCCTTGGGGGCAAAACGCCAAAGGAGAAAGTACAAAAATGCCGTGGTCGCCCCGAGCTTTGGGAAGTTCTGCTGACGGGTTCTAAACAATCGTCCTGATTTTTCATGGCTTGAGCTTCTCCTCTGGTTTCTTTCTTTTTTGATTTCCTCCCTTTGTGACACCCCCCCCACACACACTCTTCTGCCCTTGCTTCCGTCGCTGGCATACTTCTGTTATCGTGAGACATATGCCCCCGTCATCCTTCTACGGATCTCGGAGGGTTGTCATGCCAGTCGGTCATCGCCATCTTGAATCCAGTCTACCCACCTCTGTCTCGACGCTCCCCTCCCACCTGGGAAACGACCTACCTAACGAGCTACTCCACGCCATATTCGACCACCTCTCTCAAGACGCTCTCACCCGCATCGCACTCGTCTCTCGCAGATGGCGCGCCAATGCGGAGCGCCTCCTTTACTTTGCAATCGTCATCGACGAGGTGCTGCCGTCGCGGACGTCGTCACTACCTGGTGCTGCGCACTTTTTGGGTGGCATGCAAACTATGCCGAGTATACCTGCGATTACTTTGCGCTGCTGCGAGACGCTCTCGTCGCACCCGCGTCTGACGGAGTATGTCCGGCGCTTCCACGTGCGATGGCAAACGGACGCCGTAGAGAACCCCGCGTTGCTCCTCCTGATTGCACAGAACATATCAAAGACGCTCGTTCCGACGCTCGTCCACCTCAACTCGCTCGAACTCGCATTTGGACTTGTGGAGCGCATCCCTGCCTTAGACCGCCTCCTCGTACCTCCCGCGCCACCACCAATACCACCACTTCCAGCATCACAAGCACCTGCAACAACAATAGCAGCAGCAGCAGCAGCAGCAGAAATAGGAGGAGGAGGAGGAGGAGGAGGAAGATCGTTCCCACTACTATGTCCCTTCCATCTACCCTCCCTACGCACACTCGCCCTACACGGCATCGGCGAATCCCCCGAGTTCATCCTACGCAACCACCCCTCGCTCCTGAACCTCAAACTAGGCGATTATCACAAGCCTTTACGTCTACAACCTTCAGACGTTCCCCTCCTCCGCTCCTTCCGCGGATACCCCATCACCGCCGCATCGCTCCTCCCCGGACGGCCCGTGCAGGCGCTCAGTCTCGTACGGTGCGAATTGGCCACCGAGCAGGACCTCGCGAGCATCACTTCCGGAAGCTCGCCCCTCCGCTCGCTCGACCTCTCCGCCGTCAGCGTCACGCCCGTCCTCCTCCGATACCTCTCGCGACACCTGTCCCACGTCGAGTGGCTCAAGGTCCGCCTCGCCCTCCGACATACATTACACAACGCGCTCGTACGTCACAAGCCCCCTTTTCTTCCTTCCCCCCCCAAAAAAAATATACTTTTCTCTCTCTAAGACACTTGGATGCGTAGTGTTTTCTTTAAAAAAAATTTTTTTAATAAAAAGAAAAGAAAGTGGAGACTGACGTGGGTGGCGTGCGCAACGGCACCATTGTTTACAGCGGCTTCTGACGGCGCTTACGACCGTCTTTGCGGCATTCTACAATCTACGCGGCCTAGATCTCTCACCCACTGGTGGTCCCGCCATCGCCGGGGTTGGTGGTTGTGGCGACGAGGATATGAGGAGGAAGAACGCGGCGGAAGAAGAACGATTATGTGTCGCCTGGATGGGTGCGTGCCCCTCCCTTCGGCGCGTCATATTCCCTTCTCGGACCGCCTGGTCGCTTTCCACTGCCGGTACGTGGATATCCGATCCCTCCGGCTCTTTTCGCCCGATGCTATCTCGGTGCGTAGTTCAGTTGTTGTTCGATACCGCCATTCAAAGCGTTCTGGACTTGTATTGTAGCCTGCCCCGTGCGGCAACGTCGTTACTCTAACGATCCTCAATGTCTTGGGCTAGAATCCCCCTTTGAAACCCCATTCTCTCCCCTATCCTTGTTTGTATCATATGTATCACACCTCGTTTGGAACATCTACCCGCGCGTAAATAACTGTCCACTCTATAAAAACACATCGAATACATCGGGGGTCATCGCAGATCGATCTAGAAAGATTACAAGATATGGCTTCGCTATTGCTGTGCCTGCGGCTGCGTGACGGTACAGTGGAGAGGGTATACAAGGTTATATGAAACCAAATAGTGATGTAGGTGCTTAAATAGTTGAAAAAAACAACAAAGCTCACGCGAGTTCAGACTCGTCGACGAATATATCGGTGTAATGTTCCAGAATGGTCTCGATTGCCTGAAAGTGGTCTTCTTGAGAGGTCTTCTCGTCGGCACGAGATTATACGTACCTTGTTCTGAATCGTGGCGCCTGCAAGACCATCCTCACCGTTGGGCGCTGTGAACAATGTAGGCCCAAAAACAATGGCTAGGTTACTTATGGACATCGAGTTTTGCGCTTCGTGCTGTGCAATCCTATGGGCTAGTAAGTATCTGGTGACCACAGATCTGGTCTTGAGGGGGGGGGGCTTACCTGTGAAGATGGCCCATGAAATATTTAAGCGTTGCGTAGTTAGGGTCTGGCAAGTCATTAACGCGCTCGTGAAGCCGGATGTGCCTCAAACGGTCATTGTCGATTTCTGTCCATACCCAACGGTCACTCCCGATAACTCTGAAAGGGTCACGAACGGAAACTCACTAGCTGCGTCTAAGAAACCCTGATGCAGTTGCATCGTCAGAAGCGGCTCCGGTAGGTCTCTAAGCCAGAGTTTCAGGACGCTCGTCACATTGCTGATGTCGCCCGACCATTCCTCTGCATCCAGGTTCGTAGCCTCCAAATCTGCACTCGTTGGCGGAACTTTTTCAAGTCGACCAGGACCAATCACGTACCCCTATCGAGCTTTTCTTTCAATCGAGTGACCTTACTCATCGTCCCACCAACACGATAGACACCCATTGTCGTGATGCCGTGCTTCTCAATCGCCTCGCAGCATTTGACCATGATTAGGGGCACTTCTACACCATCGCGGACCATTTGTTCGGCAAGGTCGACACTAAATGTAGCCTTACTCCGATCGGGGAGTTGTGAATGACTACTATTAGGAGTGTTCGCATTGTGGGGTATCGGGTTCGTGCGGTCAACATGTTGCGGTAAGGGAGGTAGCTTGATCACTGTCAGTTTCAATCGTACATGTCACGGCGTGCGCACAACTTACGAAGCCTTCGTGTTCAGGTCCTGTGCGTCGGGGACCTCTTTGCATTCCGCCATGGGCATACGCGTAGTTCTGCATATAGACCTTAAAGTCGGAACGGTTATCTATGGACTCGATGGTAGCCTTGAGTCCGGGTCCTGCCATCTGATATTTAGAAAGGCACTCCTTGGAAGGACATTTCACAACACTTACCATCTTCGATGCCCGTCGGTGCCAAGGTCGACCCATCAGTCAAGACAATGCTTTCAAACAAGAATGCATAGCGAGTGAGGTGGTACTGTGTTCCGAGATCTATTTCGTCTGCACACTCTTTCAGAGACTAAAGGACCAGAGATGATGAGTGGGGCGAAATCAAGGAGGGGGGCATGAAAGCACGGACGCGGAGTATTCGAGGAAGTTGAAAGTTAAAGTATTCCTGTCTCAGAGTCTGCGTTTCCTGCACAGACTTGTGATAGGCTTGAGAAGAGGATTGCACACGAGCACGAATATCATCTTCCTGTCGTTGAATCTGCAACCACCGGTAAGCAATATTGTGACTACGGGATGATGACGAGAATACATTTCCGGGGTTCTTGCCCTTAAGTAAAAGTCCGCCCTTGGCCACTGCTTTGCCAATCGCACGCTTGCCACCGGCCTGTGTACGGGTCTGAATGACAGAGTCCTTCGCAGGTTCCCCTTCCTTCTGAAGCAGGATACGATCGAGTTCTTCCATTGTCGCATCAAGGCGTGCTTTGCCCTTCTCGGTCGTCACTTCGGAATCCTGCAAGTTACGTTCATACCGGGTGGCGAGGTCCTTGGTCTGGACAGTGCTTTCGGGTCAAAGATCGACAAAGACTTTGTAGACAATGGGGCGATATACCGCTTTTCTGTTCTTGTCCACCTCCTTGGCCAAAGTTGCCAATTCCTCGCTCATCTCGTTCAACCGCGACGCAAAGCGTAGCCGGTTTTCAGCGATAAT
The DNA here is from genome assembly GCA_022376515.1 of Lactifluus volemus. Taxonomy (NCBI): domain Eukaryota; kingdom Fungi; phylum Basidiomycota; class Agaricomycetes; order Russulales; family Russulaceae; genus Lactifluus; species Lactifluus volemus. The sequence goes on from WTXI01000027.1 coordinate 216,976, forward strand.
ATCGTGTATCTTCATCGTTGTCCGCCACGCGTTGACGAAAGAGCTGTTGAAGAAGGGAGATTTCCGAGTCAGGACAGGACGTATGGAGAAACGAGACGAGACGTACCCAGCTTTACCGTCATTCATGGCGTATTGATCGGCAGTGCTTTTTGCAAGCTTCTGCATTCCCCTTCCAAACTCCTCCTCGAGCACAGCACGCTTTTTAAAGAATGCGGACGCTTCCTGGGGAGCGAGGGATTCTCAAAAGGGACGTGGAGTTACAAATCTGTATAAGACGCACCCTACAAGATACCATACTCTGTTTGATTCTGTCGAGCAAAAGGGGGATCCCGCACTGATAAAAGAGCAGATTGAGAAAAAAAAATGGACGCGATTGAAGTACGGAACGCACATCGAGTTCACAGAGCGCTCTGAGCACGCCCTCGTCGAAGCTAGGTTCCACGATCGTGACTTCAGTTTGGGTGGCAGACGTGGCATCTGACCGCTGAGCGGCGGGTGGTAAACTGTTACGCCATCGAGCGGTTGTTGAAGGGGAAGACTTGGTTACTAGGTCAGCTTCGGTGCTAGATCTAGGGGGAGAGGAGGAAGATTTGGAAGAAGGGGAGGGTCGGGAGGGAACGGGGACTACAGTAGAATTTGTAGAGGGAGGGGGATTGGGGGTGAGAGTCGTTGGGGAAGAATGGTTGGGGTGGGAATCGGTTGAGAGAGGGGGAAGAGAGTCGTCAGCGATTCTGTTGGTCATCGCCAAAAAAAACAAAATGAATGTAAAAGGACGGGGGTAGAGTACGAAGACACGAATCGAGTCGGTCCAAGTCGATCGTACTACTCAATTCGATCCGTCCGTTGCCGTTGCCGTTGCCACCCGGCCCGGTATAATCTAACTTATCTCGATCCAACTGCACACACGACACAAATTGGCAGTACGTACTACCCCATACGTGACCGTGCTATGCTTCATATTTACTTTGGTAACTAACACCAAAAGTCACGGTGTGCAAATGAGGTATCTATTTCTATGTCCTACATCTACGATGTCCGATTATATGAAGCTCTAGTATAATTCTACGTGAAAAAAATCTACAAGATTCTTGATACATCGATTAAGGGCTATGATGGTCAATGAAGCTACCAGCCCGTTCAACAACCCGACGGACAGGGTTTGTTGGTTTTCACATTATTCGTAATGTGCCTTATGCTGTTTTCATCGAGGTCAGTCAAAGCTGCGCCGGTTGAACAACTCGCCCCCCTTACGATTGCTGGCACGCAGTCGTGCAAGTTTGTCCAGGGTGCTGTCCCCTATGTCGGTGGCTTCCCGCGCAGGTGGTCTGGCCGCAATCTGTCTGTGAGAGAGTCAACATCCGACCAATAATGCACAACCACGACGCTTACATGTGAGCGACCAGAAAACAAGACGGCCCCGCATGGGTGTTCAGAGTAAGTCGTCACCGTGGTGCACATTTCGCGTTCGAAGGGCTTCAAGCGGTCAATGAAAACTCGAAGGATAGCGAAGATCGTTCCAAATTCCAATCTTCATTTATACCGGATGCTTTATTCACGCCACACGACCAGACCAGACAGACCGTTGAAAGGTATGGTGTTAATAGTATCGGACAGAAGTGGATGTAACACTTGGATCACCCGTAGAGGCCGAAAACGCGGCGCTATCAGTTTCATAGGTTAGCAGTCACAGTGGACAAGGACAGCGAGTAGGAGCTCCAACAGTACGAAAGGGGACGATGACGCAGCAGACCTTGACTAGGATCCGTGACTTGCACCACACGCACCCCCACGTAGAATGCAAAAAAAAAAAAAAGGGGCAGGGTGTTGGTTGAGCGGTGGCAGGAACCACGCCACATATCGGTGATGACCTTTGTTTTTTTTTGGCTCGAGCGGCGACGAAGTCAAGGGGGAAGAGTTACCCAAGAGCAACAGCCGGGGGCGACTGCGGCGTGCGTGTGCACTGCACGTGGCTGGGGGGAAACGCAGGTAAAGTTTCGGCCAGTGCACCTCGCACTGCCGAATTCGTCAGTGGCGGGATGGGAGAGCGCTCGGTCTCCAGTAAAATGAGGGGGAGGGAACAGCCACTACCGGAGACGTCTGGCAATAAAGGGAAAGGTTATTGGTTGACATCTAATTCCAGGTATCGCCGACGCCAGGTGGCGGACAACTTCATCGACGCGTAGTATCCGGCGTGTCTACAATGCCGAAGACGTTAGACGACGGTCAGATCGATGAAACCATATTATGCCCAGATACCTGGACACGAATCTGCGAACGACAGAGCCCAATCCAGGCATTCTGGACACTTTCGGTGGTAACGAGAGCCATCTCCGTCAATCTGATTGTCAAATTTAGAACCTGAAAGGCCTGAACAGGCAGATCGTTATGAAAACCGAAACTCGTTCTTGTATACCATCATCATGACATGTTCGCTAATCTGAGACTGCGAACAATTGGCGTTTTCATCACTCACGTAGTCGATTCTGAGGGACGTCCTTTTACACTTGCCTTTTGGGGAAAAGACGTCTGGCGACGTAATTACATGATACAAGCCGTGCTGAAAAGGGAACAAAGTAGTCCTGTATCTAGGTGGACTACTTGATATCAGCCAGGCCCGGCATTGGCAAGCAGGCTGTCGATTTCTTCCTTGAGCCATCCGCCGAGGAAAGGGTCAGAGGGCAACCCTCGCAGAAGATGTGTTGATGAGCTACATTGCGATGATCCCCACGCGTGAGCCTGAAATTTCGCGACTCCCTGCTACCATGGTGCACTTTGCATAGTACTTTGCCAGGGAAAGACGAGCAGATTTGAGACGTTGAAGAGCTTCAGCTTCGCTTGCACCCTTCATCGTGATTTCAAGGACAGATAAATAGTCATCTCCGGAGCCTTGTGAAGCTCTGAGATGCACCTCTTCAAGTCGTTTGAGCAACTCGACAGCCCCGGATGATGGGTATAACATCGAATCATCTGTAATTGAAGGAAATGAGCTTCGCGGAACTGAAGGCGATGAAAAAGATAGAGATCACTCACCGTTCCGGATCAGATCGACGGCGTCACACAGAAGAACACCCCACCATGATTTGGGGGCAAGATCCTCATTGAACATGGTCAAGAGGTCCAAAGCTGCCTCCTGCAAATCACCGCTTAACCTTCGTTGGTGGAACTCGGCGTATCGGACGGCAAACATAAGCCGGTGAGTAAACACGCCGTCCGCACCCGGATGAGCTCGCAGCTCCTGTAGTGAGGGTGCAACTGCAGCCACTGATCGAGCAAAGGTTTCTGGACCTAGAATTTGGTGAGTACCGACAAGCGTATAGGAGACATGTGCATACCATGTTTGATATATTCCGCCAAAACTGCGTCGACAATTCGGCCAAGCCATGTCCAGTTTTCTGCGGAGGTTGCGTAGGAAACGGCCAGTCCATACTCCTTGTGTTGGAGGAAATTTCGTGCCGCGATCTGTGTGACTTGGCCTGAGAAAAAACGGGCATAGATGTATGTCAAGGGAGAGCAGATACCGTGCAAACCATGCGTCGCACGGACTCTCTTCCGTACTCATGGCAGATTTCTATCACCGCTCTTAAAGTGCTCGGAACTTCACCCAAAGAAGTCGTCGCATTTACATCACCAGTGATACCCCCATTACGATTGAAGCTCATGGGCACCCGGAGCAACACTTGATCAGCTCGCTCCTTGCCCAGAGGCCCGCAAGAGCACATGTACGCCACGGTGATGCGCCACAATGCTTGATCAGAGTGCAAGTAGTCGGTGTATGATAGGATATACTGGTCCCGGATGGAAATATCTGAGCTACTCGCAAAGCTCAGCCGAGAGACCAATACGAGGAGATCTCCTTACTCATCGCTGCCACGCGTAGTGAGGAGATCTAGGGCCTCCATAAAGTCAACCCAGTGCGCGGCCAACCATACGTCGAATTTGGTTGCGTATGACAATGCCTCCATGGTTTCGCCGCGAAATAGAGCCACATGGATCATATCCTCCAGATCGGTGGGGTCAGGAGGCATGCTCTCTAAAACTTGATTCACCACCTCTCTGAGGGTAAGATGAGAAGGGAATACCTAGGACATGTCAGGGCTACGTACGGGAGATCTTGCCTTCGAAGGCGATGATTCACAAAAATGCTCCAAGCCGCACAGACTTCCTTCCAGTCGGCATTGAGATCGAGGCACAAACTTTGGATGATCTCAGGGCGACCTTCCAGTATACCCACAATATTGCTGAATGGCTTCCACCAGTTTTCAAAGTTGTCTTCTCGTGCATCTTCTGGGACGCGATCGAGTTCAAGACGGAGTGTTTTGACTTTCTCCTTCCAGCGGCGGAGTGCAACTACAAAGTCACGTTCGGTGGAATAGTGGTCGATGCGGGGATGTGAGCTGAGTAACGGGGTTAGATGCTCTGCTGCGCTCTGTAGATGTTCGGAAGGATGGTGCGATAACGTCTCCAGTAAAAATACAGGAGCTTTTGAAAATCCACGCAAAACCGATCTGTAATAAAAGTTAAATCCTGTTCTGATTCTGAGGGCGTGAAGGTACCTTGTGAGGTAAGACCAGAACGACTCGTCTTCCCATGGTTTATCTTGTGAGCTGAGGTGATCACCTTCCTCGGTTGAAGGTTCGATAAAGTGCGTGTTAAGCCATTCCATCAACTCTTCGCCCACTGGGGCGTCATCGAAGCCGGCTTCGGGAAGGTAAAGGACAATAAAGAGAGAGAGACAGGAATACAATGTCCGGTAATGGTTGGCGTCGTATTGAAGGGGTTGCGTTCTGTTCACCGGTTTCTGGAAAGAGGTCAGTGCAAACGACGTGGTCACCCGGAATGAGATACATACAGAAGCTTGAGTCCAACTGTCTATGACAAGCTTGACATAATCAAGGGCATGCTTAATCAACACGGAGGATACCTGTTCGCTGCGGCCTCTGAAATACCATTAGCGAATGCCTTGCTGCTCGTAGGTAAGTAGGTACGAACAGCTGTGATTCGTGCTCTCTATTGTTCTTTTTGAAGTCTTGAAGTGAGGCAAAAATGACGGATGTGTTCGTTACAAACTCGAGGGTCTCTGAACGACTGCATTCGTACATAGCGCATGTTCCACTTACTAGACGACGTTCAGAAGAAGGAATTTTATCTACACTTGCAGTATAGATGTCCTGTGAGTCGTGATACTTCTCCTTGAGTGATTTATGTGCTTGCAAGTCGGCCTTACACTACAGATAAGCGATGTATGGAAACGAGTGGTAGTGTTCGACGTACAGCGTTCGTGGTAAAGACGGCAAGAGAGTTGTCTCTGGGGGATTGAGCAACAGAGAGTGTACGGCCAGAACGAAGAAATTCATTATTCTTCCCTTCTTCGAACAGAGGGGGATACAGGCGAATTGCGGTCATTGGCGAGCGGAGAGATTAAACCAACCGTGAGAATATCGTGACTACGCTACATTCTCTGTGGTATTCACTATGGCCTTTGCGCCCCATGTTGACGATACATATGTCCATAGGTCGCCGTATTCCGCCTTCCAAGATCCGTGCCGTCCTTGAAGACGGTCTATCTATCGGGAGAATCTCGGAGAGGCGAAGGTCCGTGGCTTCGCCACTTGTCAACCGTGTCGTAGTCAATCCTGACTCTGCCATCACTATACTACAGACTGATAGTTATGCTAACGGTTGCCATTTCAATCAGCTGTCCTTGTGTATCCCCCAGTCAAGACAATACTCCTCTCATTGGGCCCGGAGGCCCCGTGGTCGGGACGGTACGTGACGGCAATGTCTTACGGAGGGTATACACCAGAAGGACACTTTCAGCATGATCATTGCGCCCATCGACAATCTCAATACCCAACCCCTGCCATTACTACTAGCTCTACGACCCACTTCCTCACGGATGCGATGCGATGACGGATATGGTAGCCTGAGCGTAGCCATCCCAATAGCACACATGATAGTGGGACTACATCGGTGATGCTTGGACGCCATGCTGCCGTGACTCTACTACACACCGATTCTGCCGACCCGTTTCAGGTTCAAGTGGACATCCTTCATTCCTATGGAAGCCTATGAGCCATGACAGTCGCCCCTGGGGGTGGCGCGTTGAGGTCAGGGGTAGAATAGGACGGGCGCACAGGACCCAACGGTAATGCTTTCCCAATAATGTAACACCCAAACAATATCAACCCTAGTGATGTAACAGGAACAGTTAAGCCTCTTCCAACACTGCACACCACCAGATCGAGGTCTTACAGGCGTTTCACTGTACCGCAGAATAGTCCATGAGTCTTCAACCGTAATTCTAAAGGTCATTTATCCGATTGAGAAAATGGATGTTGTAATCTAGGTGTGACAGCTTCGACTCATCGAGATTCCCCCTTTAGTCATTGTTGGCCTCCAATTCGTTATAGGTACCATCTTGGGCAGCGATGGCAAGATTTCGATGTTACGAAAGTGTTGCGTTACCGGTATTGCTTCAAGTTGGTACGAGATCCAGGAAACACCGACGTAGTCGGCTGTAACCTTACTTGTGGCACCTGCGATGACTACGACTCGGAGACAGGGGCATAAACTGCACTGACAAATTCTAAAGCTAGGGATTACCCACTTTGTAACTCAACTACTACACAGCGACCGAACGTTAAAGTGATTAGCCACCCCCTAGCTCCGTGGCGCCATATACTAGTATCACACCAGGCCCGGGTTGACCAGATGCCCTCCAGTTGCAATGGTCTCACAAGCACCAAAAGTTCGTGGCGTCCGATTCGCCACCCAGATCTGCCCCTGTAATGGAGGTTTGCATGTCTCGCTCAATTACAGCCGCGTTCTCTCGTTCCTCAGTACCACCCTTCGAGTCTTCCAGTTCCAGGTTTGGGGCAACGGGGGTATTTTCCCCCTTAAATGGTTGCCACAGCCCGTGGGCCTTGAAAACAGGCACGCGGTTCCATAATGACCACATGCAGCGTTGCTGTCGTCAGGTCTCTCAGTACGTTCGAGAATGCATGTAGGACAACCCCTATGAATTGCAGCTATGTGACTATACAACTATCACGATATGGCGAGACCAGATATCCACACCAAAGTCCAGCAATTATATTGCTACGTGCCAGTGGGCACAGGTGAGCACTGTAGATCAGCCGAAGCCCATGTGGAACTGCTATTACAGTAGTACTCAGGACGAGGGTACTTCTCCTTTTTTTTCCCAAGTCAGCATTTATATCCCGCAACATGTAGCTATGACAAAGACGCGGTCCCCGGGGTACAGGATTGGATCAGGCGGTGAGGGAAGGTCGTGAGTATGTGAGTAGGTACTAGGTAGCGTTTGGCTAGACGGGAGGGGGCAGGTGCTTTCCAGGAATGTCGCACGCTGGTGTTTGATGACGAAAAATGTAATATGTAGGGTTTACAACCAAGATAACTACGAATCCTCACTCCAGATCTTATATATCGGTCCTCAAAGCTCAATTCTCGGCAGTATAACCTCATTGCTTCCGCGGGCGATGGTCAACAGCCAACGCAACGCAATCAATACAGTATAGCTGACAGAGAAATTGTTACCACTGCAGCACCTGAAATGCAGAAAGATTCGGAACGATGACGCCGAATGACCCAGCTATATTATAACAGTACAAATACAAAAAAAAAGGCAGTCCCGAGAAAGACTAGGCACCAAAGCCATAAAGAGTACGTCCTGACCGCTTGAGGGCGTAGACAACATCTAAAGCGGTGACAGTTTTCCGCTTAGCGTGCTCCGTGTAAGTTACAGAGTCACGGATGACCTTGAAGAAAGTGAGACAGGAGAAGAGCGTCCGAGACAAGGGCACTCACATTCTCAAGGAATATTTTGAGAACACCACGGGTTTCTTCATAATCAGACCCGAGATACGCTTTACACCACCACGACGTGCGAGACGACGGATAGCTGGTTTGGTAATACCTGTTCGGCATGTAAGAGGATGTCGAAGGAGGTAGCACTTGACATACCTTGAATGTTATCACGAAGGATCTTACGATGGCGTTTGGCACCGCCCTTTCCGAGGCCCTTGAAAATAACACCGAGTCAACAAGGCGGTACACTTGAGAGCTTGAGGAAAGAAAGACTACCTTTCCACCTTTGCCGCGTCCAGACATGTAGTTTAAATGTGTTGATAAAAAGGTGAAGTGTTAGGAGGGATGAGATTGAGGGAGGAGAACACGAGGTTAAATGGAAGTTTGAGTCAAGAGGGAAAGCCGAGTGCCGAGTACTATAAAAGGATCCAAAGGTGGCTGTGGCTGTGCTTTGTTGATTATGACGACGCGACTCACCGTTGAATGCACGTGACTTTCGCGTTCACAACTATATATACCGCCGCGCTCCTTTGGTCAAATACCACCCATTCCCCTCATCATCTAACTCTCTGCCATCGTATCTGCTACTCATCTATGGCCCGTACCAAGCAAACTGCCCGCAAATCTACTGGTGGTGAGTAAATTTCTATATTCTCTCTACTTTCCTCCCTCACTTTGTTTCTCTAGGCAAGGCGCCCCGTAAGCAGCTAGCTGCCAAGTCCGCAGCGCGTAAAACTGCATCTTCGGTGAGTCCTATTTTTGTCTGTATGCATATGAGTCATACTGAGTCATGGCTTGCAGGCGGTTACTGGTGGTGTGAAGAAGCCTCATCGCTTCCGCCCAGGAACTGTGGCCTTGCGTGAAATTCGCCGCTACCAAAAGTCAACTGAGCTTCTCATCCGTAAGCTTCCCTTCCAGAGGCTTGTTCGTGAGATTGCCCAGGACTTCAAGGTGTGTCTGCTTAATGATCCTGCTTGTGGAGAATGCGTGCTGACCCATTTTTAAAAGACCGACTTGCGCTTCCAGTCATCTGCCGTCATGGCGCTGCAAGAAGCCGCTGAAGCCTACCTCGTCTCACTCTTTGAGGATACCAACCTCGCTGCCATTCACGCGAAGCGTGTTACTATTCAACCGAAAGACCTTGCCCTGCGCGTCGGTTGCGCGGGGAGCGCACGTAGTCTGCTATTACCCAGTCGATTGTTATGTACACTGTATACTAGACTTTAGTTTACCACTGGTTCCCTGTCAAGTTTTTCTTTTTTCATGCCATATGAATAAATTAGGCCTCACATGACAGGACGAGCGTGACTTGCCGTTTGATCACTATCTTATCAATAGATTCAGATGGAACATTCAACAAGCGTGTTGATCAAGGTGTACATCAAAGAGTACAACAATTACAGACAGACGACCTGAGAAACCTGACCACAAGAGTAATTAATACAGTACGTAACAACTAAGATTGCCCAAGACTGAAACTGTCCATGAATATATCCCTACTGACTCTTCAAAGTGCATGCGCGCTCCCGCCTGTAAAAGCCAACGTTGGTCAGATCGCGACCGACAGGTCTTCTCTCTCATCTACAAAATTCACCGAGGAAAACACGCGTTTACGCCTCCTCAGCGACTCGTGCCCTCTAGCATCAGCGTTCTCCGTGTCGACAGACGACACCGCTGCGTCGTACATCCACTCTCCCTTCTTCTCCACACCCAGTCCGTTCGTCGACCGTCGACGATTCACGATCCGTTTCTTCACCGCGCGGGACGACTGCGGCCGTGACGGCCTAGCCATGGCAAGTCCAGACCCAGAGCGAGCGCCGCCCTCGTTGGCTTTGGATTTCGATACAGACAGCGCGCGTTGTCTGCGCGTCGTAGGCGAGTCCAGAATAGGTTCTGCGGCGCCGAAGAGGGAGTCGGAAAACGTGGTCCGTCTACTAGTGGAGGCGGGGAGCCGGGCGATCGAGTGAGGTCGTTGTTGTTGTTGTTGTTGCCTCCTCTGCTGTCACCACCACCAGTACTAATCGCGACAGGTGGTGGCGCGGAATTGAGCGAGCGAAATTGCTCCTGGCTCGCGGCGAGGACTTGCTGGACTTTGGCCGCCCATTCTTCGAGATCGTATAGCTTGTGCAACAATAATTTGAACGTGAACGGGTAACGCTTCTCCCGCAGAGGGAATCGCGTCTCACTCGGAAGTCCGTGGCCGATGGACCGGGAACTTGAAAGCACCGCTACCGTGTTCCGTCGTGGACGTATTGTCGCCGCTGCGTGGTTATCGGGAGCAGTGTGAGTGGGTGGCGGTGGTGATGGGGGTGATGGGGACGTGACAAAGGTCGGTGTCGATGCCGTCGTCGGTGTTTCCGGGATGCTTACTTGGACCTCATTGGCCTCAAAAGCATCTCCGCACATGGGTTCATCCTTTGTAAGGATAGCCGACAAGTTCTTCAAAAGAGGTGCGATGTCTTCTGGAACGGTGCCGTCCATCGCCGCCGCCGTCGCTGCCTCGGAGACGCTCGCTCTTGTTTCGGGCTCCCTCCATACGATCGCGGCTGAGTCAATTTCTCGAAAAAGTAGTATAACCTCGCGAATTCTGCCGACTTTTCTGCGTAAGGCGCGGTTATCTTGGTTGTGGTGACAGTGGTAGTACTAGACGAGGAGTCCATGATGATAAGGTGAATGCGCTTGCGGGCGGTGGTGAGTCTTGTCGTCGTCTTGACACACAGAGGTACGTCTGGTATTGGGTTCGCTGAAAGCAGTCTGGCCGCTGTTATATTTGTAGACAGCCATTGTGACCGCAATGTGTGGCCGTCGAGCTCTTGTTCTCACTTTAGCTCAAGCCACAGCTGAAGGACACACGGAAGCGGAGAGTGGTACCTTGTTATCTAATCGTCGTCTTCCAGCGCCTATCAATAGTCAAATCCACAACTTTGCTTGCAGACTTCGAGGTGAGGTGTGACCTTGGTCTCTCCCTCAGTGACACGGTTATTTGAATCCGAAACGCCAACTTGTAATGAATCTCATCGGAAATCTGGTAGAAGCAGCCCTCGCGTTTCCTTGTACTGTAACTATAACCAGGGCAAATGAGCGCTTAGAAGGCGTTGTATTTCAGGGCGTTGATCGTACGAATTTTTTTTTACTGATGTTAGGGTTTTCGCCGGACTTGAATCCTTCTTTCGCTCCTCTGAACCTCAAATGTAGCCCACTGTGTATCCCTCACCTCGGCCCTCCGGTCTGGCCTCTGTCGTTCACGGCGGACAGGTTTGGCGTGGCCGTTGGCGAGTTGATAAACCAAGAATTCCACCTAACCAACTCTAGACTTCTAAGGTTCTGCGCTAGCCTCATTGTGGCCAGTAGCTCGTCCTCGCGAGTACGGTGTCCATGAGCCTCCCAGCAAAGTGCGCATCTTGTCGGCGCATAAGGCCTGTAACCGATAATAATGCTCCTCTCTGGAATACTAATAGAGGCACCCCCTCCTGTAGCTTTTCTGTATGAATGCACCCGAGGACGACGTTCCATCTGGCCATCAATTGCGGGCGTGTGAGGGGCAGAGAAAGAGTCATCCATGGTGCAGCCTGGAGAGGACAATGCTCTCCTTCCAAGGAGTGGTTGTCTATGTGGTCCTTCAGGACGGCCGAAGAGGAGAGGAAAACCCCGATAGAGAGGCGTTGCAGACTTTTCAGTGGCTGCAAAGACCTAGCATAGAACGCCTTTAAACGATGCAACAGTGAGTGTGTTTCATTGCTCAAATAATGGACTTTACCCACCGCCAAGTTTCCAGCAGTGTCGTATGGAGTGCCTAAGCCGACGGGGGAGTGCGTGACGGACGTACACGACTCTCGAAACAAGTCCAGCAACAGTCAGTGCTCAGCCGCTCTACGACGCTCAGCTCCAGCTCTTTCACATTCGTACACCACCTGGCTATCTCCCTCAAGAGCAGCTGGGTGATATGCGGTAAAGACGTGATCCTGAGTGAGACGAGAGATTTCGGCAGGTGAGGAAAGACGAGGAGTATACTTGCGGCGAGGGAAAATGTAGAGACAGATTCACAGGACAGCTCCAAAGACCCCAGTTTCATTTTATGGACCGGCAAGACCTTCTTTTCGACGATCTGCATGGTTGTCGAAAGATGCCTGAATGCGCCGCTTTTAATTTATACGCATATATCCATCATTCTGTCTCACCGGACCCAAGAATAACTGTTTGGGATGTTACCGATCCTGCTGGCTTTTGAGAGTCTATGCACCGTTAGCCGAGAGAAGAAGGCCCGAAGAGCGATAAAGCGGAATTGATGTGACACCATAGACAAAGCTGAGATGGAAGAGAAGGCGTAGGACTGGGAGAGCAAAACCTCTTGCACAATTCTTTCCAGTATTTCGACCGGGAGAAATGTTTGAAATATGTCGCCATAACCCCTACTCTTCTCAATAGACGTCCACCCCCACTTTTTGTTAGAGTACCATCAACCGGGCTGATGGACAGATTCGAGAATGATGCATCAGAAGCTGACCTGACAGATAAACGTAGAAAGAACAAAGTTTACACGTGTTGCATAGATACAGAATCAGAATCTAAATAGAATGGTAATAGTGTGTGTAACATCACGTGGAATCCCAGATCCCAGCAAAATGGCGGTCGGCGTCGCCTCGTCAGGCAGAGATGAGTACAGTATTAGCTGCGTATCGTCGTTTACCCTCCTCTGCCTCCGTCTCCTGAACATTCGCAGTTTCCTGACCAAGCCACCTTCCCCTAGAACAAACATGTCCCTGTCCGGAAAGACTTCCGTGATGTCGCATTCGAAGCCCTCTGTCGAAAGGGTATACCGCCGCCACAGGACGCGCTTGCAATCTTCAATCCGGCTACCGCATTCGAGGAGGGCAAATTGTGGCGGCTTCTGCATTTTACGGAACATCTGCCCAACGGCAAACTTCTCATCGAGGAAGAGTCGCTCGCAAAGTGGCGACGTGATGGTAACGTTGCTCGTGGCGACGCAGACAGTCTTCCCGCCGCACTGAAGATGGACTTCGCGTCGCTGCGTTATGGGCTCCTCGGGAGAGCGGTATGTGTACGAGGCGACGTGTGGGCATAAATAGACTTGATATTAATCGAGTGGGCAAAAAATGCGCTTCAGGCAAATTTTGAGTATAGAAGGAGACAGAAACGGAAATAGGCGTCCTCCTACCTAAGCAGGCGTTGCAGATCACCATGAGCAGAGAGCATAATCCGTTCGAGCCCGTCACATCGGCGGGCCATGAGAACTAAGTTGATAACTTTTAGACACTCGTATATGGACAAGAAGACTAAAATAAATACCTCTACGCTCGTGGTATTTGCCTTGAAGGAATCGATGACGGCCATGTCTATGTGGAGAGATGAGGACAGGAAGATGAGCAACGATAGTTCCGAAAGCGGTTTTATGAGCAAGGGATCGCTGTGGAGGATGGATACTGGACGCTCTTCAAGTTGTACTTATACCTCTCATACCCCGATTGCTTTTCTAATATAAGGGTTGCAGAGTATGATCTAACCAACCCGTCGATCGTTCCATCAAACGAGTGAAATTCTACATAAAAACCGCTGAGATCCGAGTTCAGGGCCCGTAGCTACGCAGGGACCGAAGACCGTCGGTCTGTAGTTTCCGGTGTTCCAGTCAAGTATGCGGAGATCAAATAACCCGGGAGTGTCGACGTGAGTGCAAGAAAATGCTGCGAGAACCGCGCAATTCCCGAGCGGAAATTGCGATGTACTGCATATGATTGTCCTCTCCTGTTCACAGCCCCGATTCCGAGCCTCCGAGAGTGTGATCACACCCATCAGTAAGTAGGGACGTCATGCCGTGCTGTCCGGTTTTAAAAGGTAAGCAATTCAGGGCCAGCAGCAACAGCAGCATACCAAGTACCATGACTAGGATGAGCGTAAGCAGTTTCGTCAAATTAATCAGATGCGTGAGAAAGCGTTGAAACCAGTGGCGCATTATCCCACAATTGGTGGTTGGCTTTCCGACTATGGAATGGGCGTTAACTTTTCCGACCATTTGGTCATTCTTCGATTCTTAATCACGTTCGGCTGGCCACACCTCCGAGGAGCGCCTGTATCGGAAGGATCATGTCTATATTGAATTTTCCTAAATAGGCTTGAATGTGTGATGATCCAACCGACATTCAAAAGACCCTCTCAACCTTAGTAAGGAATCGGACTTGGCACGGACCCTACAACGCAGGACGAACAGTGACATGCTGATATGGGCAAATAAAGGATGTTCTTGAAACACACCTGGTCTTACCTTAGAGTACGACCTAGCTGGAGTACCGGTGAGTACTGGCAAGACGGCACAGAGTGATAGCCGTCTCTGAGTCGGGCAACTATAAAAGGAGCGGTCCACTGCAATCGTAAAACAAACGAATGGGGAAGTGAGGGCGCTCAGATCCAGAACGTTCAACGTTGGCGATCCAGCGTGCCAGCACCGGGACGCCAATCATTGAATGACGCAAGGGGTAAAAGAATTCTCGCGACCCTGTTTAGGACCTATGACAGACTCAATCTACAAGACACGAGGGATTTTTTACACCTATTAGGTGGCTTGCAGAACATACGCTGTTACCCTTCGATGGCCTACCACTCGACAGAAAGTCGCACTGGCTGTTCTTAACGGGGAAGAAAAAAAACATGGGCGTATATCCGTGTATGTAGGCAGTGATAGTCGCCATGACGTTACGACCACCCTATTCACCCCGGATAGCATTAGCGATATTTTCTTGAGCAATTTGATTCGAATGAACGCACATTGGGGGTTGCTTGAGGGACATCCTACCGATGGATTGGCGATAAATAATCGACCAAACCACGCCGTAAAGCTTCGAAAATGACGTCTGGACCAGCCCAGACTCAGGGCGCTTGGAGAAACGCAGCGCTCGCCTGTAATATGGCATCATGATGATATTACTCGGATACCGGGTGTTCAACAAACAACAGGCGCTAATCATCAAAGCGCATGGCGATCTCAATCACAGCAAGCATGGTCGGCAGACATCTACGCATCCGACAGTAATCCCTCCGAATGTGTCGCAGAGGGGGAGAACACTCCGCCGTGGAAAGTAAGCGTACTTGCAGAAAGGTTCTTGTCAGGTTACCACGTTGAGATAAGCGCCTGTCTTCCTAAAAAAAGTGGGAGCTAGTATCATGCCTGATACACATTCTTACAGCCTGGCACTGAGATTACTTCGGGAACACCGATAATCAGCACGAAATCCCGTAATCAAATTTCCAGATAGGTTAACGAAGGGGCAGATCTGGATGGAACTGCCAATACGATAGGTAAACATGGAACAAGCTCCCGGTACAGACAAACAGCAAAAAACCATTACAAACGTGTGACCGCCTTTGCATCGAGGGGCATACCTGGGCAAAATAATGTAGAGAAGATCGAATATGGTATTCGAAGGAGGCTCACCCGAAGGATCAATACTGTTTGCTGCGAGATAGCGATGATGACGAATAAGCCTCGCCTGATCAAAACTTGGTGGAGACGGGGGGTTAGGTCCGAAACGACGAATAAGGCGAATCCATACTTGACGTTTTCCCTTCTCATAATTTCCATGACCTCCCGGGTGCCTTGCTCGTCCAGTCCAGCCCTGGTGTCTCCTTGGAAGATGTTGTCGGCCTCGATATCGAATGTTGAGCTCGTCATTCCAGCAGCTGCTTGGTCCGAGAAAGTTGACAATGGTGCATAGTTATTCAGAGAGTAGTTGGGAATGATTACACGTAGACGATCGGGGATTGATAGGTGGGCGCGGTAACGGTACAATACTGCGGCAGTGGTTAATAAAGGCGGGCTATACGCAGTGCCGTATGACGTACGCATAAGAAATAGAGTGACAAAGGCGAGAATAGAGACATAAAACAGCATCTTGTTGGATATCCTATCTGATGCGGCAAATCAAGTGTGTTGTGGAAGTGGTGTGGGCGTTGTTGCTCGAGGCGAGACAGATTTCGCTGGCAACGGTGTGGAGGAACACAGCCTCTCTCTCAGGGGATTTCCGGCCCGGGAATCTAACCTCGATGAACTCAACGCCGCAGCCGCAGGGAATATTCTGCCGTGGGGCTCTCACTAACGTTGATAGAGAAGACAACGCATCAATTGGGATCGCAGTCGCAGTCGCCTACGAAAAGGGGAGTGAGGTCCGACAGGGTTAACGGTACCGGTATCTCTCTCCCCAAACCCTACAGCCATCTCAGCCATACTCAAACCGGGCCAATCCCTCTCATTAAACAGGAACCTAAAAATCTGGATAGCCTGGGCCCCCAAGACCGCTCAATAGTTGGCATTTTATGTCCAACACCTCAAACACAATCGCCGCACGCACCCTCCCGCCCAACCACAGTGAGCCGCACGCCATCAGCTACCAACGGCAGGCAGCAAAAACCACTGCCATCGACACGTGGGGCGCCCGCTCGAGAAACAATGACCGCCGCTCTCAAACATACGTTGCCCTCCCCGTTCCGCCATCCAAGGCTCCAAAGGTTGCGATCGAGCGGTCTTCACCACCCTCATCCACCACATCACGGGCCACGCTTTCATTGGCTCCTACACCGCAAAATTCCGACCCGACCTGCCCCCCCACCAACTTGCCTGTGTGGAGCCCCTGCTCAAACCGTCGAAACCGGTCATTTCCACTTTACGCTGAGGCCCGGCGCGAAATCCTCCGACTGGTCGACTCCGATTACTCGCTCCCCGTCCTCCTCAGCATAGCACAGGGAGGTGAAGCCATGATCCGCTTCATCACGTCGACCCGCACCTACAACACATCAATGGAGCAGGGACTTGAGAATAGACCCATTCCTTCAAAGAACCGCGGGAATTATCTTTCCACAGTATTCGATGATGGTGTATTCACTGAGTGTCATCGCTAGAACAGGATCAAGATATCAGTGAAGGGAATGTTCACAGATTTTGATCAAAGCTCCTAGAGCGCAAATCGACCGAACCTGTCGTCATTCCTGAGCGGCAGTGACAACAACTGTTCCGCTATGTACAGTACTCTGACCTCTCACAGCGCAAGCTTTGCAAAACACCGCGCGCCACGCACGCTTACAACGTCAACGACTAACAGGTTGTCAACTTTCTCTCCAACACCGTTACCCTTCCCGTTCCCGACCATCAGCCATGCCCTGATCGAGGAATCTCAGGAAACAGAACAGCTGGTTGATACACCTCTGATAACGCCGAGTGGCTCACTGACGTGGCCGACCATCAGCAGCGACGTCCCCGTATTCGAGCTGGATAACAACGCTCTCAGCTACCCGCAGTTGAAGATACGACCTATTCGCAGCTCGGTTTTTCTTCCCCACCTTCCCAGGCACTCGGCGACGAGGTATCGGCGCTGCCCGTTTCGGGGTGGGTGCCTCGACTCGCCGCGTCCGACAGAGCCAGCCTCCAGTCTTCCGCAACCGCCGCTGCTTCCAGTCCACCTTCCCAATGCGCGCGCGTCCTCGCCACCGTCGCCCTCTCCCTATAATCGTGCACTTCGACCAGTCCTAGCCACAGGTCTAGGTCCGTCCGACTTGCCGCTGCCAATTTTAAGCGACGCTCCTGCTTCTGCTCCTGCCCCACGATACTTCCTAAGCACGGCTCGCCGAGGCAAGACCCCGCGTCGACACAATCTCCTTCTCCACTCCGTAGACGCAAATTATCCTCAAGTCGGGTTTCAGCAGCTTTGACGCGTCGAGCTATGCACGCTGCTGCTTCGGGCTCGTCAAGCCCTTCTTCGAGCTCAAGACCTTTGCGGAAGTGTGACATCTTGTGAGCTTTTCATTACCTCACCCTTTTGTCGTGATACCTGCCTCTAGTAGGGGTATTGTCAGCATGTTCAGCCGCTTTCTGCCTCTGGTTTGCTGCCAAGTTCTGCCGTGATCATGTTTTGTCACTCTTGCTCTGTAATTTACAGGCTATGTAGTAGTGGCATAATACAAAACAGATTGGGAAATTTAGACTATAAATGAGGGAGAGAATCATTAAAAAGTGTTTCGAGGACTAGTGTATAAAGTGCAGTAACTGAGTTACAAAGACATTTACTACAGTCAACTCCCTCATAAGCATAGCTCCCATTAGCCAACTTTCTCAAACCCCACAAGTGTTTTGTCTACCAACGTCAGAAAGGTCACTTATTCCCAGGTGCATCGATCACTACTATGGGCTACAGAGAGTCGACTGTAGGAGCTTAGCCGAGCTTAGCCGCGACGTCCGAGTCGCGATCATGATGGCTTGCACAATCGAGTCGTCCCTTGCCTTGGTCAATTTGTGAGATGTCTCTGTGTGATTTGTGAGTCGTCTCTATGTAATTTGTGAGTCGTCTCACGATAGTATCAGAGCCTCTGAGTCGTCGGTCATCGTTCGTCTTTCATCCCAGAAATTCCTGGGCCACTTCGGATGAACACAGTGACTTTTGCAGACTAACCGGACATAGTGGATGCTTCATCATCTTCTAACCCCCCCCCCTTCTTACTATAAATACCCCTGGTAGACAGATGCTAGATGTAAGAATCCCCTCTACCATCCCAAGTCTAGTTGATCTGGTCTTATATCTCGTCGTCTTGTGTAAATATGTTTTTCCGCACTTTGGCCTTGCTCAGCACCTTCGTGGTTCTCTTCTCCTCAAACGTTGCCGTTTCGGCTCGCCCCACTCACAATAGCAAAGTATTGCAAGTTGTCGTTGGCAGCGCCACTGGTGAAACCATCTTCACCCTAATAACATTGTTGGCAAATGATCACTGCTCTCGCACCTACCGTCGCTCTGACCGTTTCTTTTTCAGAACGCCTCACCAGGGGACACGGTCCAGTTCATTTTCGATCCCAAGAACCACACCATGACCCAATCCTCATTCGAGAATCCATGCTCGCGCTTGAACAATGGGTTTGATTCTGACTTGTACGTTCACTTTCTCCCAGACCTTCTCGCATCTCGTCGTATATTGACGCGCCCCCCATAGTCACCCCGTAGCTAATGTATCCCAGACTCTCCCGACGTTTTCAATCCCTGTGAAAGACGTACGAATCTACTTACTTTCAGATTCTTCATGACTAATTTTATCCGATTCATCCTAGTCGAAACCTATCTGGGTTTATTGTCGGCAGGGCGCGAACACCCCTGCGAGTCACTGTGGCAAAGGAATGGTGTTCGCCGTCAATGCTGAGGCCAACGGCAAGAAATCGTTCGCGAACTTCCAGGCGGCAGCGGAGAAAATTGGACAAGAATTGGTCGCCTCCGCCTCTTTAGCCAGCGTAGCACCCACTACCCATTCTACTAGTACTACTAGGCTGTTGTAAGGTCAGCCGGTAACTGGAGTGGACCTTGAACGTCTCAAGGTTCATTGTTTTGCCACTCCTCTCAGCAATGGCTTTTTGGTTTCATGCCATCGAACAGTTCTTTATCTTGACGAATCTGACGATATTTATAGATGTAGAGCACCTAGTTGACTTAATCGTCGTGTTGTGATTTATTTAACGGACATTGTGACGACTTGTCACTATTATAATAATACGATAGTCTAACCCCGTACCACATCGTGAATTCCCTTCACCTCATCTCACCGAATTCAACCGGTTTCGCATTCCGCGTAGCATTTGCTCCTTCAACACCAGGGACGTGTTCACC
The DNA here is from genome assembly GCA_022376515.1 of Lactifluus volemus. Taxonomy (NCBI): domain Eukaryota; kingdom Fungi; phylum Basidiomycota; class Agaricomycetes; order Russulales; family Russulaceae; genus Lactifluus; species Lactifluus volemus. Next base: position 236,448 of record WTXI01000027.1, read on the forward strand.
TCGCTCTCACCTGAGCAGGAGCCGAGGACAGGAAGCCAGCTTCAGCGCCATCCATAAGGGTAACCAACCCGACTTCAAGGTCACTGTCACTCCTGTTTGGGGCGATCCGAGTCGCCCGACTGGTTTTACTATACCACCTTGCGATTCTCATTACCAGGCGGCACCTCGCAACAAGGCGTCGCCTCAGCGCGGGGGGAGCAGCGTAGAGGATGCTATCTCGGCCCAATGGTCTGAATCTTACTAACACTTGCTTGTTTGACCAACGAAATCACAGAACAATACACCGAGTGATACATACCACAAAGCTAGGTTATCATCCAGCGTTTAGATCATACCCAACCCATCATCAGCCCAAAACTGAGCATAGTTCTGTGTTCAATGTTGAATGCAGGACTCCAAGTGCACACCAATAGTTTCGCCCTGGGCACGATAAATCATGTAGATGAAATGGAATACCCAAGAGTGATAAGTGCTGTACAGGGCTCTTACTTGATGTAGAAAATGTAAATTGACAGGTAGATCATAGATGGTCCAAAGTCGTGCTAGGTGTCGTGGTTGAGGAATTGAGGATAGACTGAGCCATGGCGCTGAGTTGTTTGCTGAACTGAGGTAGCTCCACTACTCCCGGGCCCGCCTTCCCAGCAAACCCGCTCACCCGGGGACCGCGTCTTTGTCGTGTTATGGAATATAACGCAGATTTAAAAGAAAAATACCATCCTCCAAGCCTTTACACTCATCGCACTATCACCGGTGCCCAATTGGCGCCATCACCTCCCCCCTTGTTGCTCTGCAGAGCTGCGAGGCACATTTCAGACTTTCATCTGAATCAAGAATCGGAGATAGGAAAAGAACAATGACCCCAGCTTGTGCCATTGTCACATGGGCACCGTTAGAGAACAGAGAACAAGAGTTGCCAAATCACAGAGTGCGGCCCGCTTGTGGTGGCAGGTTTCCTTATTCGACTGGAATGTGGTACCAAATTGTCGTATCAACAGCTTGCAACGTGGATTTCAAGTCAAGTCTATTCGCGCGTTAATATCGCACAAGGAAACGTCTTATGGTGGTGGTGGCATCAACCAAGTTGACGTTATTGGAGGAGTTAGAGGTAAGGCTGCCCCTTGTCTTGTTTGCCGACATGAGACAAAGTTACAACACGTGTTCTCCCCCTCCCCTCCGCCCGCCCTCCTCGGTCTCGGGCTGTCCAGTTAGAGTTTCCCTCTTTGGATAGCTCACTCATCGCAGCCCTCATATCTGATTTCGATTCCGGCATACCAACAAGGCGCCAACTTCGCACCTTCCGCAAAAAACTCTCAAAACTTGCCATAGGAGCTGAGCAACAGCTCATAAATGAACCCTCGCCTAGCAGTAGCGCCGCCGAGGGAAGCTATCGCACCTTTTCCCCACCTTGTACCCTAACCGACGCCACATCCCCGTTGGCCTCCCCACGCTCGACTTCCAGTGCTGCCTCTTTCTCAACTCCCCTCTGCTTTTTACAGGCCGCTTTCCCCGGAGTTCCATCTACTCGTCTGGAGCACGCTATCGCCAATGCCCGCCCCGATGGTTCCACGGAGGATGTCGATATGGGTCGTGCCATTCAGCTTCTTTTAGCCCAGGAGTACTCGCCAGACGATGAAGAGAATGGGCTCATGCCTACTAGTAGACCAGAACAGCGTGCTGTCAAGGGAAAAGGCAAGAAGAGGAAAGATAAAATCAAAGTCATCACTATCAATAGCGTGCGGCCTCCACAACAAAATGTCCTCAAAAGTCCCAGTTATGTACCCCAGAGTCAAAACTCTTCTGGTGTTGATATCTGGACTTCGATATCCTCCATTTCCACTCAACTTGCCACTCTCCTTCCATCTCGCCCCGAATCTTTCTTCAAATCGTTCTTTCACTCACCCGAGTCTAGATCGCCTGCGGCAGCTGTTCGCCGTGCGCTCACCGCTATCATCAATGCAGAGGATAATGATGACTCCCTTCTTGACATGGCAACGTTGCTTCGCCTACAAGAGATCCTCCAGTGCACCGACGAGTACAGCAAACTAGACGCCGAAGGGCAGCAACGTTTCCTTTCGGACACCCGTTTGTGCTTACGTGCAGTCGGGTCGCGACAAGATGACGCATTTGACCTCGTGTTGCTTCTGCGCAGCCTCCCGGATGATGCTGCAGAATGGCCGATTACCCCGCATCACCAGGGGTCGTCTCCACACAGTCCACACGGGGACAGTCACTCATTTGAGATGTCCAAACATACGCCGTTTCCCATTTCTCCCCGCGCCGAGCTTCTACCGGGTCCTCGTTCCGGACCTGCATCTCCACCATTGCAAGGTGAATGGAATGTGGTGTCGCGCCAGAAGCGATCTGCTTCCACAAGTCATCATGCGCCACCTAATCACGCCTCTGCCGGTTTGCCCGGGACGTCCACACGTCAGATCAGCTTAGCTAATGACACGGAAATCGCCAGACTGAAGCAACGGGTTGATGACTTGGAAACTTGTCTTGCAGAAGCCTCCGAGTCGGCAGGCAAGGCTTGGAAGGGCGGCAGGTTGAAGAACCTGGAGAGACAATACCATATTGAAGAGGTGCGCGTACTACTCGGTGCCGTGCTACCTGTCGTGCTGAGCATCACGTAGGTTCGTCGCTTACAAGAAGAGCGTAAGAATGTGACACTGGATTACCAAAGAGCCCGTGTACTCGCGACAAAGTTAGCTAGATGGTTGCATTCGACTCTTTGTCCTGTTAATGACCACCTTGTTACCAGAAAGACCACTGCATTTATTACTACTATCGACTTGCATTATACTACCGCTGCCCAAGCGGTCATTCTCGCCAAAGAGTTCCTCGAAGACTACGGTGCTTCTGAAAGTGAGCTCGTTCGCCTGCATATTTTAGACGTGAGGCACTGACAACGCGAAATTGCCATTGTAGCCCACCCCATGCAGTTCATCACCGGACGAGGCAACCGTTCCATTGGCCATAAACCTGTCTTGGGGCCAGCTGTTTATAAAGCCCTGGTCGACGATGGTTGGGACGTGTCCACAATCGACGCAGGCCTCACCGTCCGTGGCCGCGTTCGGTTGTAGCATTATTCTCCCTAGCCCTCGGGGCTTCGGGATTCACACACATTACTTTTCTACAATCTTGTAGCACGATCTTGTAGCACGATTGGATTATCTACGTCACCTTTGCTGTATACCTATGATGTAGCATTACAGTATTCGGACAAGACCTTAAGATCATGGCTCACTATCTGGCCACCGAAATATTGGGCTCTCCGGCCCGCAAGGATTGTTTACGTTCTTCTACGTCCATCGACAGAACTTTCTGAAGACTACCAGAACAACACACCCTTTCAATATGGCGGCCTCGCTGGATCTAGCAGCGGAGTCTTTAGAGGAATGGGGTGACGGTGATAGCGACGACACTTTTGACATTAGGCCGACGGTGCGCTCTCAAAGTCTGTCATATATACCCATATCCTTACCCTTAACCATTACCGTAGCGGAGACGACCCCCTGCTAGAAAGAAAAGAAAGAAAGGTGGTCATGAGCGTACATCGCCCATGACACCCAAAAGTCCATCTGTCCCTCCACCGCCTTCCCTCCAACCCCTTCTTGACTCCTTGCGTCGAAGTATGCCTCCGTGGACAGCGAGGATGCAACTTTCGACGAAGTCACTGGATCCTTGCTAGCGGAGTATGCACAAGTCAGGGATGAGCTGGAGGAGCGGTATGAAAGGGATGACCTTGTGGGTTAATCACTAGCATTTCTCTTCGAGTGGATGTTGATTAACTAACACGGATGTCTGTTGTGCTCTGCGGGCGAAGGGAAGACCGTATTCGCTCCTTTCTACGTCAGAAGAGGCGAATCTTATAAAGATTTTCGAAGAGAGATCGTTGCACGGCCCGCTGAGCGTCGCCGACGCCATCGTATTGCGAAAGCTAAAGCTACAACGGGTGAGTTTACGTACGACTTGGAGATATCAAAACGTATGTGTGTGTGTGATTCTAATCAAAACTTTTTTTTTTTGTTGAGACAGCACTCGCGAATCCATAACTTGCCTCGGCCTCTCCTTCGTCCCAAGAATTTTGATGCTCCGCTTACAGCATTACTACTACCCCCTACAGCTCCCAAGACACCCGAGTGTGATCCCGAGGTGCTTGACGCGCTCTACGGCATACAATCGACGCCTTACCAGAACTCATTCCTATCACGCTTGAACGGCTTTGCCTTTCGCCCCTCGCCAGTCGTCGTCGCCACGGACTGGGAAGTGAGGACCGCTTGGATGGATCTCATGCAAGACATTCGTTCCCATTACGCGCTGAAATGGTATATATATGCTCCCCCATCCGAGTCAAAACAAAAAAAAAGGATATTGATGATACAGAGTGTGTTTTAGCCCAGACAGGGAGTTTGTCGTTCGAGAAGAACCTGTCGCACCCATCACATACGTGACCTTGACAGCTGAACATTTGCCCCAAGTCCACGATTTGTTGCAGCGCTCGTTTTGGTCTGGAATCGATGGTTCGTCTCTCCCCCTCGTTACGGGTGCTTTTCGACCGAAAGTGATTCTTTGCCTGCCCAAAGTTAGTGATTCCTTACAGCACGGTCCCGACCGCGCAACGATCGTTGCAATGTACAAGCGTCTTGTGATTGGATGCGCCATCCTCAGTTCGCCCGCGGAAACTTACATTACTTATCTCGCCGTCCGCGCTGGATGGGAGAATGCGCAAATTGCAACGTAAGTACACGCCATTCCTTCGTCTTAAGACCGTTGACTCGAGACCGCTTTCAGTGCAATGCTTTTTCACCTCATCGATCGCAATCCGAACAAAGACATTACTCTTCACGTATCTACAAACAATCCAGCGATGGTATACCCGTTATCTCTTAAATATTACCCAAGGCACTGACTTTGACCTGAAAAAGTTACTCTACAACCGCTTCGGTTTCAAGGCGGAAGAGTTCATCGTCGGCTTCTACGAAGATTACCTTGACCCGCAGTCACGGATGTCAAAAAATGCATTCCGTTTACGGCTCCGTCGATGAACTCATCAAGGCGTACCATTGGACGTGGCACTTATAACATCCGTGCCCTCTTTGTATCCCGTTTGGCGTCTACTGAGGTTATCGGCGTTGACGGCGAGGGTAATGGCGCGTTGGTCGCCGGACTAAACGGCAGTGCCTGTGCCGCCTCAAAATGGGACAACCATTTTCCGCCTTCAGCACCCTCGAAAAGCCAAATATGACTTGGGGGGAACACATTGGCTACAATACACCAAGACACATTGATAATCCACATACCTGTCTGCCACTCGTTTAGGAGTGGGGCTCTCGCACTCTTGCGATCGGCGCTTCATCAATACAGGAAGTGGCCCTCTTAGATATTGCCCGGCCTTCGCGGGTGGCAGAGTCCATCCAAGCTTCTCACAGATATGCTCAATGATACCGTCCGCGTCTCCCAGGAGGATAATCTGGCAACCACAATGAGAAAGAATCACAAAATAGAATGATGCAGCACAGACGTCAGGGTTGATATGTGTCACTGGTGTTTTGTTGATCAGAATCTGGCACAGTAGGACACTGTCGAGGACTATTGGTAGTGTAGATATAGTGTCACTTACCTGTGGCACGGAATGGGGCATATGTGCTGGTAGCAACATCATCAGACTCGATCACTATTTCATAAGATGAACCTACTGATAATGTCAGATACCGGCGCGACTTTTAACGATGTGCCTATTATGAGCAAAAGATCGACTTGTTCCCTGTCCCTTTCTAAACACTCCTCGAAATTGTCGGTTAGCTTTTCACCAAAGAACGTAATGTCCGGCTGCGCCGCCGCTTCAGAATCAAGACTTTGAAATTAAGAATGTGATGACCTTCATTATCCATGGTGGGAATGGAGATTCGTCATCCTCGTCGTCACTGTCTGGCTTCTTGCCGTATCTTTTCCTGCTGTTGGTCGCCTTACTCGATGCCTTTTCAGAATCACTACAGCCTTTGCACAAAGGCACCTCTCCTTGCATAATTTCTCCCTCGATGACGTTCCCCGGCACGCGACTGTGGCATTCCAAACAAGACGCAGTGGCAAAGGATCCATGACACTGCAGGACGTTTTGTACCCCGACGACCGTCTCGAGCGTGTCGATATTTTGGGTATAGTTCTGTCCAACAAGGGAATGAGATAAGTCGCTAGAATCAGCCAGACAGACGATCACCACTCACGCGGAGAAGCTGTCAACGTGTGAATCGGCGCACGATAATGCGGTACATAAAAGACACCCACCTTCCCGTTATCCTCAACGAGTTTAATGAAACGATGACATGGCGATGGTGTAAAGTTCGACGGATATATTTGTCTCGCGAAAGAACTTGGCACGAACAAATTCCTTCACGTCAGCCTTGGGGAGACAGTAAGAAGCAGTTCCCTACGCACTAGAATACTGTATACCATTAGCAGGTCTGAAAACTAACCCACGAAGGCGGAACATGGGAGTTGCTTATTTACCGGATGGATTTTCCTTGAAGTAGGATATATCAAACCTAGTCGGTATCAAATCAACATCACGCATTGACAGGTTGCGCGGAAAAAACGTTACATTTGTTGAGGGTCATCCAGATCATACTCTCCCGTCTCTTTCAATGTCGCGTATAGGCCATTACGTGAGCGAAAATCTGGAATACCGCACGATACGCCTCATTCCAGCGGACTGCAGTGTGAGCGATTGGCTCTTGGGTCTGGGCATTCATACGTACTGATACCAGCACCAGTCAAAACGAGTATACGGCGTGAAGAAGTGATAAGATTGACGGCGTCCTGAATCGTACTATACTGAGGCAGTCGCTCGCGCAACTGCAACCTGACCTGGAGTGTCAAAGTCTATTACCATAAAAAATGATGGCCTGCGCTCACTCTCCCGACAGAACCACTTGAACAAAATATACCAAAGTTTTGGGTTTCTTCATTTGCAATTCCTCGCACTGATTATACGGGTTAAACAGATCCACACTTTCGTAAGAGCTTCTTACTAGGTAGATGTCGAATGCACAAAGCAATTCAGGAATGGGGATCGCACGAGTGATTATATATTCTTTCATAAATGACGCCAGCCCTGTAGGTCGTGATCAGTACATCCTACACATGCAAGGAAATGCCTTTCCTCGTTGTTTAAGATGAGTAGTCATCCCGTTGATTTGTTGCTTCGTCCAGCGAGGCACCTGGTTGTCTAGAGGGGAAAAAAAAGGTAAAGCGCGAGAGTCCGCGCGACATATGAGTACCCATCGATAGATCAAGAAGGCTGAGCGTGGTTATACCGTGTGGGCCAAAGAAGATATAGAAACCGTAGGGCAGGGGCAGTTCGACATTCCCTGCGGCGTCCCGGTCTAATTTCCGCTCGGAAAGGAAGCACTGCTCGTCTGCGACATCATCGCAGTCTTCTTCATCAAACCCACCAAAGCCGTCAAGAATGTCATCTAACACGTCTTCTTCCATTTCCACGAGATCAGAAGCCTCTAAAAAAGCGCGTACTTGGCCCTCGTAAATCTCTCGGCGCTGCTTCGAAGACAGGCTCGAGGGATACCCAAGCGAGAAAGGCTGTTCTACATCCTGCAGAATCGGGGTATCGACCATTTAGTCAAGACACCAGCTGTCAGTCCGTCAAGAAAGTAAAGAGGTGTAGTGATGGGTAGAACAGACGATGACCGCCCGAGAACGGTAATGCTCACGTGGTAAACGGACCGCGACATCCAGGGCAACGCGCGTTTATTGAGCTAACACAATGGCAGTACCAGGCTACCAGAAATTTTACATCTAGAAACAGACAGCAATTATGAAAGTAGCGTTCTAGTGAGAAGTGCGAGTACAAGGGGTTGAGTACAACGTGCGCTGCCAATGTGGACAGTCCGTGTTTTGATCAAAAAACGTGGTCAGGAAATCCCCAAATCAGGGTCAAGAAAATGGATCAATCCCACCTCCCGTCCCAATTCCAGCCCTTACGGTCGAGAAGCAGCTCATCGTCACTCTCGCCGTGATGCACATCAATATCCATACCTTCCAAAGCCCTTACCCGAGCCACTGGGGGACGTGTGATCTGCGTTGGATTGCTTTGAGAGGAATCAGTAGGGTCGGACAATTTCTCGTCAAAACCAGAAACTGGAAAGTCCGATGAGGTATTGCCATGGGCTTGTCCTTGTTTTATAGATGGATGGAGTTCGGCACCGAGGGAACCGCTGGCTGGAGGAACCACTGGTGGGCGGAAGGGGCGAATAGTACCTGATCGCGTTCGCGTGGTCAAGGCTGTAACAACTGTCGATATCTCTCCACCGCACGACACCACGGAAGGTGGTTTAGCCGGATAATCAGACGCGCGGATGGTGCTTGCTCGGTCCCGTTTCCTGCCCGATGTCTGGTGTACACTGGACAATGGGTCTAGTACGACAGTGTTCGCACTGTCAAGAGATCGAGAGCGCTGTATAAGGCTAACGGGACTGTTCCTCATCCCTGTGGAATGCAGAAGGTGAGATTCCGAAGGCAAAACTTAAGCATCGAATAGCCAAAGGGACAGGAAGAGGGATCGAGAAACCGACTATATACGGACTAAGAGGTCTGAGTCTGCATAGAGACGACTGGGTGCATCAATAAACGCGCCAATAAGACATACCGTCAATGTCAAGACTATTAAGCATGCCACTCAGACTGGCAACTGTCTGCCCAGAGTCCGGCAAGTGAGGAGAGAGTGACGACACTGAATCCCTCTGAAGAGTGCTTTCCAGATTCAAGCCATTGGAGAGGGTTTTAGAGGTGTCAAACGAAGAGAAGATACTATCATGAGGGAAGTGACGTCGACGAAATTCGAGGCCGTCCAAGTTGCACGAATTCATTGTGTTCTTATCAGGATCATGAAGGGTGCGGGTCGAACCAGAAGTGTTCGGTGCATTAGGACTTCCATTCCAGTCGACATGCGTGCGTATTGAGTCCTTGGTGACAATCGGAGTCGAAGTTTGTAGCGGAGCGCCGTCATTGAAAGCCTTGGAGGAGTAGTCCCAGTCCTGAAAGGGTGTACCAGGGGGCACGTAATCTTCAGAAAAAGGGCTATGAGAGAGCGCCTTGGCAGGCCTGAACCAATCCTGCACTGAAAGGTTTTGTAGCATATAAGCAGTAGAAGCATTAGGAACATGAGAGTCGCATGTAATAGACTTCATAGAGCCGAGAGTGGGAAGAGATCCGCTAACAGGGAATAGAGCCTGATCAGATACATTTTCACCCGGATGGGCATTCGCCTCTGAACGAGTACGAGTTTTGATATAGAACGGGGGGTGTTTGACTTTCTTTTTAGGTGAGTTGGCTCTTGAACCTGATCGGGAGCAAGATCGGGAGATAGAACGACTTTGAAAAGGAGAAGCAAGACGCTTGACAATTCTATTTTCTTTGAGGTTACGGGAACCAGTACGGGAAAGCTGGCGACGAGAAGGAGGAACAGGAGACATAGAATCAGGAGCCTTTGGAGAACTGACAGGTGACAGATTAAAAGGAGTCTGATATTGAAGATTATTAGTCCCATCGTTGAGAGAATTGAGAGTGTCCAAAGGGAAGACGGAACTATGGAGATCAGGGGAGGGCGAAGAAGCTACAGCATGCGTATTTTTAGCCCGCTTCGACGATTTCTGACAGTCGGTAACAGCCTGTTCATGAACGGGGTGAGGGCTGCTTATGGACTGCCGAGCACGTTTCTTCATACGTCGGGTCATTTCGGCAAGGGTCAAGTCGTCGCAGTCCGTAGCTTTAATCGGAGATGAAGAAACATGAAAGAGCCTGGATCTACCCTTTCTTTGAGAATATGTTGTGATCAGTCGTCCCTGTGACTTGGTAGCCATTCTCCCCTTCGGAAGAGGAGAAGACAGAGACTGTACCTCAGCAAGTCACGAGGAGGACCAAAATTATATAATATGTTCCCACGTGTCACGTCACTGTGGCTGTTCTAGTTTCGTGTTCAAGTCGGTGGTGACGGTCTCGAGAGCGCAGTTTCCCATCTCTCATGTTTCTACTTTGTTCATTTAAACCATCATTTTAAACTTCTGGCTTCGTACTTTGACCAATAGCCTTTGACTCAGCCCCAACAATGGTTACAATACGCAGAGCTCCTGCAGCCCCTCGGACCAGTTCTGAGGCTTCCGACGATCCATCAAAGGCGACTTCCTCGTCAAAGGCGGCTTCACATCATACTCCACATTTCCCAGAACAATCGAGCCTCCTTATGAATGGAAAATCCAGAGAAGGTCCTCACGACGGGTCTCGCGAGGACGGATCCCGTGATGCGGTGAGTCATGTCGTCGAACCGTTGCATCTACAGCTCACTGGTCCCGTCATCTGCAGGGAGGTCCTCAATCAAAGAAGAATAAGCCAGGGCGAAGATCCAAGAATGGGGGCAGGGTGCGTTCGATCGAATAATATCTTGGCCCATCTCATCCCATGAGTTAGAAGCGAAAAGACAAAGACAAGCACGCAAACCTTGCCGATGTTTTGCTGCGCTACCTCTTGCTATTTTTTACTATTTATTCTTTGGCTGTATGCCCTCATGATTCAGACCTCAAGTCTCCTGTCTGTCGTGGCCTATCGGAGTATCGTCGACTAATTCTGGAACCATACATTTACCCCGCCGTCAACAATGCACTCTCTCACCCCTCCGTCCTACCATACGTCGACCGCGCGAAGCCTTTTGCTAATCGGGTCATTCAAATCGCAGGGCCCGTCGTCTTGCGCACGCAGCGCGAGTGGGACCACCGTATTGCTCCTCAGTGGAACAAAGTCATCGTTCCGCAGTATCGCAAGTACATCGTCCCGCAGTATCAAAAGTATATCACCCCCCACGTGGAGCGTGCTAGTGCCATTATCGAGCCTTATTTTTTTGCCGTCGAGGAGAAATACGAATCCCTGTTAGGACCTCACGTTCGGCATGTTATTAGCAGCGCGAGCCGGTATCAACGTGCATTTCGACCATACATCCATCTCGCTGCTGATCGGACCTATTCCGGTTATCAAACTACCAGACCCTACCTCCATCCCGTCTGGCAGCGTATCAAGCAGGCTCTCAAACACCTCTTGATTTTCTTGCGCGCTCAACGCCGCCAATTTGTCGACCCGCATGTAGCAAAAATCTGGGAGCGAATTAAAGAGCTTAGCCGCGGTGATGACGAGACTTTCACGGAGCAACCACCCTTAGCACTTTCAGTTTCTCAGGTCCCCGTCGAGACGACCGTAGGCACCCATGCTGTGCAAGAACAGACAGAAAAGCTGGATGAAGTGGAACTTTCATCGTCTTTTGAGCATTTCATCCGTTCATCCACTCTGTCTTCACCACCCACGGAATCCTCCCTCGACTCTCACCCTCCGCTAGGAGCAGATATTACTGTTGAAGCGGCACTTGAAATATCTCCTTCGGTTACTAGTTCGCTTATGGGGCCCAGCTCCACCTCAGCGAATTCATCTCAGCCTCAGGAGTCCTTGCCCTTGCCGACAATCTCTCCTTCATCTACCCCAACACTTGCCCCACACCTTGATGACGATGTGGACCTGGAAGCCTTTTTTGCAGACATTGGACTCCGTGATGAAGAACCCGAGGCCGAAATAACGGAGGCAGAAGATGTTCCTGAACCTTCACTCAGCGCAGAGCAGCTAGAGGAACTTCGCCTCGAGAAGCTCGCCAAAACAGCAGAGAAACGTCGGAATATCATGGAACGTCATGCAAAGTGGGAGGAGGTGTTGGAGAGTGCCATCAAAGAGAAGAGAAAAGCACTGCGTAAGACCCTCGTCGCAATGCGAAAAGCCGCAGTTCTGGAGTTTAAGACAAATAACGACTTGCAATCCGCTGTCGACCAACTCGTCGAAAACGCCGAGAAGCTCTTGAAAGGCGCTGAAGCGTATCTCAACAACGTGAAGGAAGAATCACGAATGGCAGAGGAAAAGGCTGCCTTGTGGACCAAAGTTCTTGAAAAAGTTTCGACGAAGTTTACAGAGCATGTCGATCACACGGAAGAGGCGGTCAACAGATGGTACAGTGGGCATCTGGATAAGGAAATGGCGGAAGTGAGATCTACTTTTCGTTTTTTTCTGGCCCAGCTTGGCTCACTGTAGTGACTACCCTATAGGTTCGTCAACTTACCCACGAAATCAGAGAGATTGCCGACAGCGCCCAAGCAGATGTAGGATACGACTACATCTGGCTTGCTGATGTGACCTATGATGACTGGCAACGTTATCATGCCCTACTTGGGAGTGCGTTTTCTTTGACCCCTGCACATATCTTTCTCTTACTCAATCACACGTCTTCAGGGTCGAATAACTTTACGACCCTGGCGATCTCGATTCAGAATGGCACTCACCCTTCACCACCTGCTAATCCTGTTCCGGATGCTATGCATAAGCTTCAACTCGAGCTAGAGGACGTGATTGCCGGTTTTGAGACTCGATTCCGCCACATCAAACAGAATGGCCTCAAGGCCTTAGAATCTCTCCCAGGACACAAGGAAGAGGTGGAACAAGATGGTGAATCACTCCAACCTCCTGAAGTCTCCATCCTTCCGGTTCCAAAAGAAGATGAGTCTGACCCTGCCCCTGTACTTGGTAGTGAGCGGCCCGTCATTGGACGGGGAAAGGCAGAGGTTGAAGAGGCGTTTGCGCGCAGAGAGGACACCTTGAACCGGATCCACGGTCAGGAGGTTGCAGGCAGTCCCCCCGACGAAACCAATGAGGCAGACCCGAGTCTTGGTAAACCGAATACCGTACCTGACTCTACGATCCCTTTGCATGCAGAGTTATGAGGGCGATGTATTTTGGTGCATGTTACCATTTACTATTCACACGCAGCGTTTCTTGAAACCGCCTCTTTATGATGATCTACTCTTTACACCGTGCCTTGAACGGAACGACCTGGAAACGTACACGGCCCCTTCCTAATCTGTTATGCGCAAACAGTTCGACCCAATTCTTACTCGGAGCCCAAGCTTTCCCATAGACAAACCTTATTTAGCCAGAATTGAAAAAAAAAAAAAGTGCCAAAGAAAAGGAAAAATCTGCCCATCAGTTTTCGCACTCTCGTCGCAATTTGCATTTCAGTAGGCGATCTTCGTTCTCGGTAGGTAACTGTCTCCGTTCTAATCCGGCGAAGTAAAAGCGCGGGTAGTGGGATCTGAATCATCGATCCAATTCTTCTCTTTTCTCTTTCCTCATGGATCAGTGATCCACTTCCATTGACAAATGTTCAGAATATGATGATCGGATGTCAAAACTCACCGATCCACGTTCAAAACCCCAGAGAACGCTTGTAAGTTAGGCACGTACTAGTATGTCATCTCCAAGCCACTGATGATCGATCTCCACGCTGACAGGATGACAAATAGAGCCTTGAGAAAAAACAACATTGGCCAAATATACTTGTGATCGACATGTGATCAGTGATGCTTCTACGAAACAAGGATCCATCAATAGCTGCCAAGTGCTAGCCGAGGCGGAGACGAGATAGCCTAAATAAGTGTTTCAATTTGAGCCGCCTTGCGTCACTCATGCGTGACGCAACCGGCCCACGTCGTTTGCGCAGTAAATCCATATACAAGGTCACCCATCCACGAATACCGGTTCCTAACCCACTGGCACAAATACTTTGCACCACATCCTTGCGCCCACGATTTGATCCAACGGGTCACAGAAGGGGATGTACCTGAAGGCAGTGCCATGAACCCCTGTAGACGCAATCACGCAAGGGCCGATCGTCGTTGACAAGGGATCTCCGAGTCTGAACGTAGCACTGAGCCAGGCGCCCCATCGACTAGATTGTGAACCATAATTAAGAGGGGATGATACACGTTCCAAGGTTCATCTCTTGATAAACCATGTGTTAACCCTCGAAAAGACGGAGACATTCCACGGTATCGGAGGCCGATGAAGTGCCTGTGGAAACCAAGCTCGCATGCGTGATACAGACAGAACACAAAAAGTATTTACAGAAAATAGAACAAGAAATAGCGGGTCAGTTGAAACAAAACCGCAACTGAACCTCAGTCCGACTCCTGCTCCGCCTCGGTCTGTTTCCACTTGAGATGAGCCTCGTAGAACCTTATGAGCTAAGAAATGATTTTAGCTCGAGAAAGTAAAATGATAACCGGGGACGCGCACCGCCTGGGGAAACCTTTCCGCGCATATTTTTGAATTCTCTTTGCATGGATTTTCTCACCTTTCCTACAAGAGACATTGCCAGGTTGTCAGACATCGCAGATGCAAAGAGAATGACGACCAACAATTTGAAATAGATAAGCAAATCGCCGTCCGGTGTCCTCTCGACGGTGTCTATCTCCTCTAGATGATTTTCCCAACTAGGAAGTGCGTTCCACTTCTTGATCAAGCTGGGTTCGAACGGTTGAATGCCTTCACTCGCCCTATCTGAGGATGATGCTGGGGAGGGTGACTTTCGTGTGGTGCCATTGCTCTTCCTGCCCTTCTTTCTCGATCTGCTGTCCTCTTCTTCTTCAACACCATCGTCGTCACTGTCTACTTTGGGTTTTTGGCGGCCCCTACCACGCTTTTTTGTGGCGGCAGAAGCAGGCTCAGGTGTCGATGATTCAACAGAAGCAGCGACGCCACGACGAGGGGGGGGCTTTGGCTTGGGGTCAGATTTACGTCCGACCCTTTCACCCTTCTTCTTTCCGTGACGCGCCCAGAATTCTTTGATGAGTTCTTTCGCACCACTGGAACAAAGGTTGTGACTTGTGGAACGATGTGTCGGATCTAAACGATACTTACCCGGCGTCTTGTTCATCGACCCAGCTATTCTCGTCGTCGTCATATCCTTTCCATTTTACGAGGTAGCCGATTCTTGTCTAGGAATGGAATGAGATTATTTATAAGACGCGTTTTTCTGCGTGAAGTAGTGGTTTCAAGAACTCACAGAGCCCGTAGCACCTCTTTTCGCGTCTAATATAGCTTCAATCTCGTAAACTCCGCTATCATCTTCACTATCCGCAGGACCAGGCTGGTCACTCTGACCCTGTCGTGCTGGAGAGTCCCGATGAGATCTTGGCGGAGACAAATCAGCCATGCCACCGTCTGAGTCACTGTCATGAACCTCAGAAACCATAGAGAGTTGAGGAATAGAGTACAACAAGACACGAGTGTACCGTACCACAACGGACAACGCGAAAGCACGCCGCGCCGAGTATCAACACGGGAACACGAATTGAAACCCCGCCCTTTATACTCACATGACCAACGGGTACAAAGTGCTTTGCACAGTCACGATTTACAAAGAGAAAATGGGGTGATAATTCGAAGCGCGTTTTTGTACAAAAAAAAGAAGTTAGTCCCTTCGTCGAGGGCTGGCACTACGACCACGTCCTTCTCGACCCCTGTTCTTTTTTGGTCCTGATGGCGGGGGCCGCACAAAGGCATAGTCACATGACAATGCCTGCTCCAACAGCGTGGTACCCGATGCGCCTTCAATCGCTGCCTGGGCCTCGGCCATAGTTTCGTATTCAACGAGGGCATATCCCTACGACCGGTGAAAATATTATTAGAGTCTAATGGAGATGACCGGTAGGAATGTTTGTTAACGCTCACTTTCACGTAGCCCGTTCTTCGATCAAGATTGAGATGGAGATTCTTGATCTCGCCGTAGTCGGCAAACTTTTCAGTCACGTCCTCCTCCGTTGCCTCCTCGTGAACGTTGGTAACTAGAACGATCCATCCTTCGACCGCTAGCGTGTGAAAGACCAATGTCAGAATCAGGCATGCTTAACTGGATGTAGCCCGAATGCTCACATCGTGCTGCACGTGTATCCACATCTCGTACTTGTGCGGATTCAACTCGGTCATACGTCTGCTCTGTGGCAACGCCACCTTCGTTACCGCCTTTAAAGGTACGTCTCCCATGAGAACAAGAACGTAAAGCACCGTAAAGACAGAGAGACGAACCCGCAGAGCTCTGAAAACCACGGCCTCTCTTGCGGACAGGGCCTCCACCGTTGGCGACTTGAAAGAAGAATTAGGTGGATGAAGGGAAAGAAACTGTCGGACACAGACCCTCATCAATATTCATTTCATCATCGGACATAGTGAACCACGATCTGGGAAGTCGTAGGGAGCTGTGTGGACGTGCAACGGACGTAGACAAGAGAATCCAACTACGGCCAGGCCGAGTCGCCCGCCGTGGGAAAAAAGCTGGGCCTGGGCCGGCTCGCCCCCGGTGCCCGGCCAATAGGTTTCGGTCTCACGGCTGACAGTGTCAAGTAAACTTGGGCTTTGAAATGTCAGTCTAGATGTCACTCTTACACACTCAACTCGACTCCGCCCTGACCTCGACCATTTCTCCGGTTAGCCTTCATCGGTGATATTCTCCTGGCAGCGCATGTTCCCCTGTTGCGCGCGCTTCTACTTGTGCCTGGGGATGCAGTATGGGGTTCACTGAATCTACTTCCGGATGGGGCGTCTCATGAGGCTGTTCAGATCCATTGACTTCTCCAGGGTTTCGATCTCGATCGTTTCGTGAACCGTATCTGTGTTTTGCACGGGCTTGTACTGATGTCGCCTAGTATAATGTTGGTCCATCTCCGTACTACAAACTTCCGATGCTCCGAGTATTGTCATTGTTACAGAAAGACGCGATGCTCCGTCTGGCTAACTGCTCGGAAAAAAATAAAAAGGCCCTCTCTTGACCATGGTCAACATCATTTACTCTATTTACAAGTTCTCCTTCCTGCCCCTCATCGACGCTGACCATGGACCGTGGAGTCTCTTTGGTCAACCATCCGTGCTTGGTATGCCTCCGATCCACATCCATGTGGTGTAGTCGATGTCAAAATGCGTGGTATTGTTCTCCAGAACACCTTCAGAGTGTGCGTTGTTGTATGCTCGTTTACCTCCCTGGATCTCATTCTATTGCAGGATTGGGCCCGACATCGCCGGGAGTGCGTCCCTATCACACCCAGTCACTCCAATATGATCGCAACGCCACCGCCTGTGCAAGCTCAATTGATTACTGTATCTGCGATACTCTTTGCCTCTCAAGAAGGTACTCTCGACCCACCTCCTAACATCCACTTGCACTTAGCCAGACTTGCAGATCGTCCTCGAATCATCACAGTAAACTGCGAACCTCCTCGCATGCCCGTCCAAGGTGCCTGCCCGACTCCGCTGATCCAAGGCCATTTTCCTGGTGGACAGGCCAACAATTTTATCCTGACTCAAGGTTTGAATGGGGAACCTTTGCGATTCCCATTGCAACTGTGGTATTCTCCAGGCGCCCTGGCTGCCAATGGTCCAATAAATCAGGCTATATTTCGCATCACTTCCGGCGCAGCCGCAAAACCCTGGTGCGGTCCCGTGGTTGTTCTCAAGTACAGTGGATCGAGGAGACAAGGTTACTCTGATGCCGGGTCCAATGACCTGCCGGCCCTCTCAGCCTATTTCCTTGCGTACAGGTAAACGTATACTTTAGAGCGCTCTCTGTCAACGGTTTCAAAAACCTTACAGTAATGCTATCCTTACACTATCCTTTCTCAGCTTCCTGATACACCGTACGAACTGTGATTATTTACCAGCTGTGCTGAATCTCCTCTCCATTCGTACCTCTCCTATTTGAAATACTGCTGTGTATACTGTCTTAGATATAATTATATAATTGTCGAAACGAATTCGAGTTCTTGATCAATGAGCGATTGTTGAGCGCGCGCGGTCTTTAGATGCACTATCATGCCACTAATAATTAGGACAGCGAATAAGGACCCGGGAAGCCGGCCGGTTGCGAGAGTTTGACATGCCATCCAGGTAACTTGGTTAATGACTATGGTAGAAATCAACGGAGGGACTGCCAAGCGCAAGCATGACAATTGCCAAGGGAACCATTCGCATTGCCAGAGCAACTTCTTTCGGGCCTTTTACTCGCAGTGTTATTTGTCTGTCAGTGCCACAGTCAGAATTGGTAATTCCTCAACTCCTGGCGCAACAGAATCAACATGGTTATAACTTTTTTCTCCCCATCTACCCTTCGCTCTGTCAGTCGCCTTGATGCGGGTGTGGACGAGGGAGAAGACATTTATATGGATGATGACGATGACTTTGAGACTGAAAATGCAAAGATAACATCGCCAGGAGAAAGTATTACTTCGGCGCGTGCCTTTATGAGGTGAAGTACTTCTCATGGTCCCGTTTCCCTCAACTTGACAGATTCAAGGGGACATGGCACGTACGTAGATAACGATCAAGTAATCGCATCTGTCTCGGGTGTCGTTGAGAGGGTCAACAAGCTGGTCACGGTGCGAGCACTGCGGACGAGGTACGTCCGGAGTTCAAGTTCAACTAGTCTCCCAATCAACTTTCCAAACAGATACAACCCAGAAGTCGGGGATTTGGTGATCGGTCGAATTACCGAGGTACGATTCGTATTCCCTACTCATGCAGAAGGAAGAATGACCGGAGAAGGTGCAACCGCGAAGATGGAAAGTTGATGCAAACTCTCGGCAAGACGCCGTTCTCATGCTTTCGTCGGTCAACCTCCCTGGAGGTGTCCAGGTGAATATCCACAGAGTCTCTCTCTCATTTATTAGTTGACTTGACCGGATCCGTACGAACTCAAGCGTCGCAAATTGGAGAGTGATGAGCTCCAAATGCGAAGCTTCTTTGAAGAGGGCGACCTACTCGTAGCAGAAGTTCAAGCTTTTTTTTCTGACGGCGCCATGTCTCTCCATACTCGGTCGCTCAAGTATGGCAAAGTGAGTTTCCCCAAAACCTGAAACGCATCACAATTCTGACGCCTGCTGTCATGACCCCTAGCTCAGAAACGGGCAGCTCGTTTCAGTTCCACCTATTCTTATCCGCAGGCTAAAATCACATTTTTGTTCGTTACCCTCCGGGGTCGACCTAATACTCGGGCTCAACGGTTACATTTGGGTAAGTAAGCATGTCCAAGACACCGAGAAGGATGGGGAGGAAGGATTCGATGCTGAGGCTGTCTACTCCAATCAAAATGACGTAAGTTTATATTTACAAACTCGGGTTCCTTAGTCAACGATCTAACTCCTAACAGGACATAGATGATGCGACAAGGTCCGCTGTCGCTCGAGTATCCAACATCATACGGGTGCTGGCATCTCGGTCTATGCCAATTACCGATGCGATAGTACTAGAAGCTTATGAGTGGGCTGTCGAGCAGGATACCGAGATTCAGGACCTGCTCCTGGAGGATGTGGCTGACGCCATGATCGCCGCGGTTACCGCTAAAGAACAGCTTGAAGGACCGTAGTAGAGTATTCACAATACGTATCGGACATTGGAACGCGTCAATTACTATTCGTCTTCATCTTCATAACTGGTTTCCGCCACCTGCTCGTCTGGTATTTCATCGTCGTCATTTTCATCATTTTCATTTTCGTCGTCAGCATCCCCTTCTTCTGCTGCGGTCTCGGGTGGTTGCGAGGCAGGTTGATAGTGGTTTGCGGTTGTGCCACTGGCCATTTTCCTGGCATGAGCTGCTTTCTCTGCCTCTTCTCTCTCCTTGTCGACGGGTAATAAAATGTCGAGGGCAAGATCTTTCCATCTCAGCGTTCCGTTGACACCCCCTCCCGCGTATCCCATATCTTCAAACAAGGCACGTGAGGTTGGGTCGTAAGGCACTCGTGGACGAGCGGCTGGGTGCTTGATGTTAGTCGGATTCCCATAAGGATAAGATGGATGGATGTGGGAAGGAAGTACTTCAAGTTCTGCGCTTCAGCAACGAACACTGGAAGGATATAAGAAACCGTACGAACTGTCCGAATCGTCTGGGTTCGGTGGAACCATGTGTGCTGGGATGTCCATTTCTTGGAAAAGATTTACCTCAGTACAGAACTCCCTCGTTGGGAATGAGAGAAACACAAACCATTATCAGATAGATTACCCTTCAAGTATTCTGGTGTTCCGATAGTGTCTAACACCTTCAAGTCATTCTCGGTCATGTGCAAGTAGCAAAAGGTAAGATCCTTTAACTATGCTCAGTGTGACAGCAGGCATCATTTTGTCAGGGTGCGCACAGTCATAGTGGCCGCTGAAGCGGAGCGTGGGTCTTCCTTACGCTTGTAGCCGACGCTTGTAACCGAGGTGCAGCAACCGTGTTTGTCACATCGGCGCATCTAATCACGGATTGTTCCGACACCAACCAATCGGCGAGTCAAGCGAATAGGTCCCGCTTTCACTCTACACCTGTCGTGACAAGTTTTATCCCTCTGGTTCACGCTTGTGAAGTAGATATATTCTACAAAAAAATTGTCAGGGTTGGACCACAGACGCTCAGTTACTCCTATAAGAGACAAGCCCTGGTTGTCCGGGCCTGAGATTCTCTTTTTGCAATAATCGTCCACATGGAACACGTAACAGTGTACACGGCCTCGAACGTTCCCGCCGCTGCTTCTCACCCCACCATCAACTGTTTACAGTGGACTGAAGATGGCCAATTATTGTTTTTGACAAAGACGGCTGTGTACATCCTGGTCAGCCCTCTCTGACAAATTTCATTGTTATTTTTCGCAATAATGGACATATCAAAAGACACCTGATCTTGGCATCCACTTCTGTAACCCTTCTTCCGCGACGTCGGTTACGAAGCCCAGGCACGCCTCTCCGCGTGCAATTGCGCCTGGGTGGTTTCGAACTGTTTTGGAACTTGATAGGCGTTCGTTTCATCATTGGCCAAGCGACTCCCAAGGTACGACGCGCTCTTGACGCGAGAGAAATGCAGTGATACAACACAGCTCAGACTGGGATAGCTTGGTGACCGGATCTCTGGATATATCCATCAAGTCCGTCGTATCATCTCCCAGCTTTGTATCTGCAGATGCGGGGTATGAATATTCAGCCGTCCTTTAATGCGAAGCTCATTGTGCGGGCCAAAGTTGCGTTTTGGCTGTCGTCAGTACAAACTTGGAACTATCGTTGTGGTGTTCCGTTAAGAATCAATTGGCGGGTCAATGGATCAAGGTATCTGACTCAGATAGCTGATGGGAATTACATTCCACTGACTCTTGGTCAGCTACAAGACGCCACATCATATCTACAATCACTTGCCGCCGCTCAGACAGATTCTCGTCTTCACCAGACACTCTGGACACAGATTGTCTGTACGTTGACTTGGTTTCTGTTTGCCAGAATATCTACCTTATCTCTCCCGATAGGTTCATCTTGGTCGAAACAGCCGGACTTCGATGCAATCCCTCCTTGTGTCCGTGATGGTTCTCTTTTAGCTCTTGGGAATAGAGCCGGTTTTATCCTCCTGTTAAGGTAAGCATAGTCAAAGACAAGGCCCTGCATCCGGGATTCTTAACCATTGTGGTTAGCTTTACACGAGAGCAAGGGTCCAGTCAATATCTCGAACATATTCGAACAGTTGATGTCAGTACACAGTGGATTACTCATATGACATGGCTTCCGTGGGCCAGCACGGGATTGAATGAACGTGAGTTCTACTGATCCCTCGAAGTTGCTGTCAGTCAGTCGACCAGACAAATTTGAGCAGGCGCAGCCATTCTCGTGTATTGTACTTCTGATGGCACTGTCGGACTAGTCAAAATCACGAGGACATGCCACATGGAACCGGGAGACTCTTGCACCGACCCTCCGGCAGTATTAGCAACGAATGTAAGCCACACAAAGTCTCCGATATGCGAGGCCGACGACCGTACCATCACGGGACTCTCCTTCGTAGAGCCTCGGGACATGAAAGTACGCCTCGAAAGAAATATCCTTGAGCTCAAACACAAGCTAATTCCGATTCAGCCAATCGTAATCATTTTCAGACCTGGCGTCGTTCAGCTGTGGACGGAAGAATCTGATGAATGTGCTTGGTCAGGACTACGTACACTTTACCTTTACAGACAGGACATATCGACTGGTTCGTCAATGCATTATCCTCCATCTGGCTTCATGTACTCTCAAGAACATGACGCGATTGTCTTGTCCCTATTCGATGGGACGCTTCACGTGCTCCATGACATATCTTCCTCTCCGACAGTCAGGCCTTCCATGCGTTCAACAGAGCAATCTGGGTTCTCATCGAGTGATCTATCCTCTGTATCCCGGAGAATCTTTATACAAATAGAGGGAGGCGCGATACCGCAAGAGGAAATGAATCGAATCAATGGCATGGCGTCCTTCGGCGGGTTTCCGATAGTCTGCTGGGCTCATGAGTGAGTTTATGTGCTGAATAACCCCCATCTTATTTATTCTTGGTTTCTGCGCTGTAGGAAGTCTAGGTCGTCTGATTTTAGTTACAAGCACGACGCAAGGCACAACAGTACTTTGGTTGTCGCTAAAATCCATACAGAAGACAGTGATGATGTCATTTTGAAAATGCTCTTTGATGTTATCTCAATGACTAAAGCAGGCATGCTGTTTGTCTGTGACTTGAATGCTTGCACTGATGAATTGCCACGGCAGTCGCTGGAACAGCGCCAATACATACACTTCGCCCAATACTACACCGTCTTGGTCAGGATGGTGTTCTTACCCGGCTTCATTCTCCCCTTCTCCGGACTTTGCAAAATCTTGGAGGAGATTTTATAAAACTCGCCATACCTCCCCGGCTAGATGATTCTTCTAGTTCCCCTTACACGTTATTTCGCGAGAATATCGCACGTCGGCTATTTGGGAGTGATGTTCTCCTCCAGCTTCGTTTGAAGCTAGCTATCACGGACTTTTGCTGGGTAAGGACATTTCTTTTATTTCCTTCCCCGAGCTGCTTCCCTGGCTTACTGTCCCATCACAACTGGCCCAATTCAATTGATACCATGTAGAGGTCAGTCTCAAGTCCAGAAATGCGAGATGAATACGGAGCTCTTGCGCGGGGTCTCCTGAGCATTCTTTCCCATCATATTCTGGGGGCGTTTGTTCAACACATTGAATCCGTGGTACATCTTCTCACGCGTAAGCTGTCCACTATTTAGCCAGTCCTCCGTCTTAGCTGTGCCTCTGGTATTGTCAAGGGAACGACCTGCCATTTGTGCTGCGGATTGTGATCCAGTGCATGGTACCACAAGCACCCCAGGAGTTGTCGATAGAGGCCCAAAACCTGGCCAATAAACTCACTGCCTCCTTTCCCACTGCGGAGCATGAGGGAGCGCTGAACGCCGTACAGGAGCAGTGTCCCGCTTGCGGTGTGGCAGTTCCTCTAGAAGATATTGCCGTGGCTGCGTGTTCGAATGGCCATCAATGGGGTAAGTGATTCGCGACGTCAGACGTACAGCCTTATGCCTTCGTATGCTGATTATTCCCTGGCCCCGTGCTCCCATCCACGTTTCGCAACAGCCCGTTGCTCTGTCACGTCGTTTATTCTTTCCACCACGATGGTACGCACTTGTCTAGGTTGCACACGGAAGGCCTTTCTCCCTATGGCATCATCTCCACATAGGCGAGAAAGGGAGGGGAGTTGATTCCAGGTTTAGGGGCTCCTGAGCGAAGCGTGGAGGGCTTGAGACGCCCGAGACGCCGGCAATGAGCACCTGCGGGACCGGGCGGGGTTGGGTCGTGCAAGAGCTTCTGGAGGCCGTGCGTCGGTGTCTCTTCTGCGGAAATAACTTTATAACTCTCATATGACGCGTTCTGACGGAAGGAAATAAACTGGTCCTTTTCATTGCATCGCAACATCATCAGATAAGAACCGCTTCAAGTTTATCAGTCATTCAGATCGTATTTACTGAGGGTACCGCAGTATTTCAGTGGTATGTATGTGCATAATAATGCGAAACTTACCATAGACCCTCATTTCACTGTATAGCCTGTATGATCATCTACGGCCTATGGTTGGGTTACATAAATGCATCCATTTCCCCATTCCCCACATGGTTAGATATGGTTGCTAGTCGTATTCGCGACAGGTCGCGCAACTACTGTGTTTTCAAAATGAGCAAAGTTCTTTCGGCGCTCGGAGTTGCAGCATCGTCATCGCCTCGCTCAAACGCCCCAAGGTTTCAATCTATGAATGTACCTTCCACTTGGAGTTGAGTGAAACAATCACCGTCTGATTGGCGAAGCCGCCAGCATTGGTGATCCCGGGGGTTATGAATCTAGTTCTGATTGATGGCACACGGCCTTTCACGCCCGTGGATCTGAGTGGGGGACATAAATGTAAAGTACAACGTAATGGTTCGCTCAATACCTGGATGGGGGTTACTAGTAGACAACAAGCAGCGGGGTAAATTGAAGGTTTGGAGTCGGGGACAGGAAACACTCTAGTCACTAGCGCTCAAAGGCTAGACTATGTACATGGAGCAAAGCCCAAGTTGAAAATGAAAACATGAAGCTTTACTAGTCGTCCTTTGAGGTAAAGTAGGAGGCAACCTTGTTTTTCGGGGGACCTTTCTGTTCATTTGCCACTTGTACCTGATTCATGAGAATTGGCACGTACCACCCTTGATAACCTGAATACTTTGAAGGACGTTTTCTGGGAAAATTAATTGCTGTCGCTGTAAAGCCAAAAATCGTGCCAGGGTCAGTTAAAAGGCCGACGCCAATGACATCATTTATCTGATATAGATCTGTTGTTAGTCTATTCCTTAACACATTCCTCAACACATCCTGGGGTTTGGACGAGTAGATATACAGCTGTCAAGTACAGTACAGCATTGAATGATGTGGTAGTCATTGGACTTGGGAGGAACGACCAGACATCTTGTTGTAGGTCACGCGACCACGTTAACTCAAACGGGTTGACTGAATAAATAAATAAATATTAGGGCCGCGCTTGGGCCACGGGTACACGCACGCAGCTCACCAAAGCAAGGCACCCTCTTCTCGCCACGACATTGACCGTTTTTTTCGCGCATTTGCCAAAATTTGCAAGAATATACTTCGAAGTATACCACAGACTTCCTTAGGACAGCCCCAATCTTCCCCCCTGGCACGGATCAACTACTATGGCAGAAGGAGGCCCTAACACTGACATCGAAAAGGATTCTCTAGCGAGATCAGTAGTTGAAGCTGACATGGACCAAGACACTTGCCGAATTTGCAGCGCGCCCGCAGAACCAGATCAACCCCTCTTTCACCCCTGTAAATGCTCTGGCACGATCCGATACATACATCAAGACTGGTGTGTTCTGCAATTGCAATCAATGGCATTCCTCCGGGACGCGCTAATACATCATTCAGCTTGACAACATGGCTCTCACATAGCAAGAAAAAAACCTGTGACGTGTGCAAGCATCCGTACTCATTCACTAAAGGTAAGGTGTCGCTTGTGAGTCCATTTTGCGCTCAGCCAGACGCTCGTTTACAGTGTACGCGAACGATATGCCCAAACACTTACCTTTCATACTCCTATTACGCAAATCCGCCCAACAGGTGGCCTTTGCAATCCTCTTTTGTATTCGCGCTATCGTTGTGTCTTTCGTCTGGCTCGCCGTCCTACCTTGGGTTACTGTTTGGACTTGGAGAATGTACTTCGCGATGGGCAATTCTACGTATGTGGCTCGTGATCCCCTATGCTGTTCATTCCTTGACAGATTTTGTAGTGCGTGGTGGTTAAGTGCACGTCCGCGGTCGCCAATATCATCATCATCATCTTCACCGTCACTGTCATCGTCACCATTCTTCTTCTACAACCTCACTTCGCGCTCTCAATCCAATACAACTGCAACAAACATGACACTTCACCATCCTTCTAATGACACTGATACTTTGCTGAACTCGCTTCTGCGCACCCACTGCTGCGTTCCGTGTCAGCAGATATATTCACCGGCCAGATCATTGCGACACTCATCGTCCTGGTATTCATCGCCGTGTTTCTTCTCCGTGAATGGATATCTCAAAATGCTCGACCCGGTATTTTCGAGGAAGGCGATCCTGCGATGGCAGCCGAGCGTGAAGCAGAGCAGGAAGGTGGACGGGAGCGTGAAAGACAGCAGCAGCGCCTTCCCGAGCAGGTGAGGGCAATGGAACGTGACATGCAGCTGGGCAGGCGACAGCAGGCTGGAGTGGAACGTTTACATCGGGCGAGAGAAGTTGACTTGCACCAGCCCGACCCAAATAGGCGCCACCAAGATCGACCAATCAGGGATCTACCCTCACGGCCTCCATCGCGACGCGCGCAGGAGACACGTGCTGTACATGGCCCCCAAAACGCCCAACTAGACCAAGTGGCATCTTCCTCCAGCGATGCAACCGGATCAAGCAGTACAGTCCCCCAGACAGCCAAGGACAATCGAAACCCATCTTACTCAGAGGCCCGACAAGAAAGGCTCCTTGCAGCCGAGACTCGCCAGCATGTAGCAACAAGCAAGTCTCCTGGAGAACAATGGGGATCGAGCTCGCCAAGCAGCTACACTGGGTCATCTGCCCATCCCGACAATGACGTTTATGTGAGCGGCAAAGGCAAGGCAAAGGCGACTGATCTTGAGGGTTCAATTCGTCAAGACACTGCCTCTATCCTCGATACGACAAGTGCTCTAGCTGCCCTCAAGCAGAAACGCATCAGCTGGCACATAACTGGGGCAGAAGCTTGGACCCTTTACGATTTCGAGCGTTTTGAGATGACCAGATTTAACATCGACCTCATGTTCTCTCCGTGTGGTATCGTGGCAGAGGCAGATCCATGGCAACTCATCCTTCAAGCTGAAGCTGATCGCAAGGTGACACAGGATGTATCAACTTCGGTCGCCAGTACGGCTCATTTTACACAGAGAATGGGAGCTCCCGACGATTGGACTGAGTGGTTTGGGCATGCTGTAGATGATGCCTGGCGGTGGCGGGCAAGGCGGCGTGTACTTTGGGAACGTTTGCGTGAAGAAGCAAAGCGAGATGGCTTCGGCGTACTGCAACTACCGCGCGAATTGTCTGACATGTCCCTTGAAGATCTTTACCTGGAACATGATCTGAACGGTGTTCGTACACCACCTCCTGCGCCGAGGCTGAACAACCGGTCGCCTGTGCTCACGGCGTTGCCGCCGACGCCGTCCCACCCAGGTGCAAGGGACGATAGTTTGTCATTGCTGTCAGCCCACAAACGATTACGGGCTGAAGGTTCCCGGGCTGGGCGTTCCTTTACAGTTAGTTCCTCCCCTGCTTCTCCAGACGAAGACGACGAAAGCTCCCGCCGGGTTCGCCAGCGGACACAACCCCATGAAGATACAGCGCCTCTCCCCCCCGTCAGTGGAGCCGGAGATGGTCATGTATTCTCATATACTTCCTCGAGACCACTCCCTCCCCCAATGGATCCAACGACATCAATTCCGCAAGAACCAACAGTACATCGAGCAGGGCCTGTATCCTCATATTATGGTGTCCCCTCACCCTCACCCTCCTCTTCGTCTACAAGTCTTTCTCCTCATTCTCATTTACAAGCGCCCCCAGTCAGCATCTCCATGCCCAGACGACCTCCGATGCCAAGCGCCACGATTCCGACCCCAACATCCGGATCACCTCCCTTTGTACACCGCAGCAGCAGAGATAGCACACCCCTTGCATCACCAAATCTCGCCACTTACCAGCCACCAGAAGAGTTCCAGGAGGGTTCAGCGCGACAGGGGTACTTCGATGGTGTCAAGAAAGGCAAGGAGAAAGCAGACCACGACGGCGGGGAGACGGACTCTGTGAGATTTGAACGAGATGTAGCACAATTTTTCAGGGAAGAGCCGATCACGGTGCAACTTTCAGACAAGGAACTCCGACCCGGCGCTGACGAAGAGGAGGAAGATGATGAAGACGAGGGAGATCTTCCTGGGCTCTTGGCAGACTCCGATGAAGATGGCGAAGAGGATGTCCGGGAGCAGCGAGGTCTCGCCCGACCGAGACGGGCACCGTGGGGCCCTGAATGGGTTGACGCGGGACTAGCGGACGTAGCTGACGAGGATGATGTAGTCGCCGAAGTCGATGATGAGGGTGATGACGTAGACGACGCGGCCTTTGCAGCGCAGCTAGCGGATGAAGATATGGCCGTTGAGGATGATATGGAGGGCGCCCTTGAAGGCAAGTGATTTTCCCTCGATGCAGATCAAAACTCGTTGACAGGGGCTTCTCTAGCCATCGGCATGAGAGGTCCGCTGTACGTCGTTGCACAGAACGTAGGTCTCTGAACTCCCGAAGTGGCACCTAGACTCAAATTCGATTCCTCAGGCAGCTTTGATGATTTTCGTGCTCGATACGGCAGTCGGACTAGGCATCTGGCTCCCATTCACATTTGGCAAGTCGACTGCCTTACTCTCTGTAAGTCTTCTTGATGTCTCACACGGCCTAAGCTTATCATTCCATAGCTCGACCCAAGACGCGCCCTGCAGGTGCTTCATTGGCCTATACGCCTCATACGCATTGTGACGGATCCCGTGGTTGACACAATCTTTCTCATAATTAGTTACTTAATTCTCCCATCCTTCGTTCGTATACTCCACGGGTTCCTCGACGTTGCACTCTGGGCCCTTTCACGAGTTGTTCCAGGTGATGTTCTCGAGAAGTCGGTGCTATTTGTCAAAGTTACAGTAAGTCTTTCGACACTGCTGTTATGCGACTTCGTTGATTGTATTGCAGTGGGAGCGTATCACGAATCTTCCTTGGGATAAAGCAAGCAACTATCTCAGTTCCCTCCCTTCAAGGCTCGCTGCCGAGTCACCTTCCAATCCTACACCGCCCTTCATTGCTCGTTTTTTGGAGTCCAATCATCCGCTTGTCGCAGCGATCGAGCCCTACTTGGAAGCTTTAGGCAAGCGGGTTAGGATAAGCTCATGTCAAGTCGCGATTGGTTGGACACGAATGGCCCTCGGTGATGGGACAGGAGAGAGAATCTTTGCGATTGCACTCGGTTATGCCGTGATCGGATTACTAATTGCCTTTTACCTTAACGTTTTTACCGTCGGAACAGTGAAGAGTGCTGGGAGAGCGGTGAGGAGTGCCGTGCGGCAACAGCTGCTGGTGGTCAAGGTTAGTTCCTCTGAGTTTCAAACCGTTCCCCGACCTGAAGTTCCTCTCAGGTAGCAGCATTCATCATCATTGAACTCGTTTTATTCCCATTGGGATGTGGCATCAACCTCGACTTGTGTTCCATCTGGCTCTTTCCCGAAGCTAGCCTTCAGTCGCGAGTTGCGTTCTTCCAGTATGCACCGTTGACCGCAACTTTCTATCACTGGGTCGTGGGCACAATGTTCATGTAAGCCGTCCCACTTCGTTCGTTTAACTCCCATCATTGATCCGGGTATCGCCAGGTATCAATTCGCGATCTTATTAGCAGGCTGCCGTACTATCATGCGTCCCGGTGCAATGTGGTTCATCAAGGACCCATCCGACCAGAATTTCCATCCCATTCGTGATATCCTTGAACGTCCGGCGTTGGTACAGCTACGCAAGCTTTCAGTCAGCGCAATCATGTACGGATTGGTTGTCGCGTGCGGTGTAGGGTCTGTAGGAGGGCTTATGCGTTTGGGAAGGGGCGTAATCTTGCCTCTTCGCTGGAAACCCCGGTGCGTACCTGTGCCATTGTCCCTGTGATACAAAATAGCTTATCACGGCCACAGTGAACCATTATCCGACGTCCCAGTTGACCTCTTATTCCTCCACATCCTCTTACCCTACACCCTTCGCTTTTTCCGACCCAAAAGGGTCATTCGCAAGACCTCAACCGCGATTTGGAAGTATCTCTGTGCTCGACTTCGTCTCACGTCATATATGTTTGGTGAACGCCATCCGGAAGAAGAACGCGAACACCCCCACTCTGGTTGGCTGCCCTTTAGAAACTCTAATAGTGAGGTCGGAGAAGCCTCGTTATGTTTCCGCGGCAGTTACCGTCGCGTGCCCAACAGTGACAACGTCG
Organism: Lactifluus volemus; assembly: GCA_022376515.1. Lineage (NCBI taxonomy): Eukaryota > Fungi > Basidiomycota > Agaricomycetes > Russulales > Russulaceae > Lactifluus > Lactifluus volemus. Next base: position 266,251 of record WTXI01000027.1, read on the forward strand.
CAGTTCCCCGGGACATGCGTGCTACAGCTAGGGTTGATGCTCAGGGTCGGCCTGTGGACGACGAGGCACGCAAGCTGATCATGGCACAAGATGCCGAGGCGGAGAAAGCTAAGCGGACGCCCAGGGACGACTACACCGTGGTCTACATTCCTCCTCACTTCCAATACCGCATAGGCCTATTCATTTTCGCACTCTGGGTCATCGGCTGTATCTTTGTTACTGTCTCCCTCTCTGCACCGATACTCCTTGGTCGTGGCTTGTTCAATCTCCTTACTGAAAGGCAGATGCATGACGGATATTCTTTCCTCATCGGCTTCTATGCGCTCTGGGGCTGTTGGGTAGTCGGTCACGCTGTCGAACGAATGGAGAAGAGGCGTCAACGACGTAGTGCGGAAGATGCACGTGGTAACTGGCCGTTATATTTCCTTAAGCGAAGCGTCCTCTGGCTGGCCAAGATCTCATATATTGTTTTCTTCATCGGCATCGTTATTCCAGCTCTCATTGGCCTTGAGGTGGAGTTGTATGTCGTCATGCCTATCCGGTTGTCATTGAATCCCGACATCGTGCCGAATGTGCGTGTCGTGGATATGTGGGCGCTGGGTATCATCTATGCGAAGATTATACTTCACGCGAATCGCTTGCGGCCACTAAGCCGTATTACGGCTGGATTCAATCATGTGGGTACTCACTCGGAGTCATCGTCTGTTCTTGCGTCCTTTTTTTAACCATCCCTTGACTTGGCAGATCAAAGCGCACGGATGGACAAATCCAGAACCTTTCAGTGCGACGGCTGAGGTCATCGTTCCCCTCGTTGCGGGTCTCATCGGCATGCTGGTACTTCCTCCTACAGTTATAGTCGTCTTGCGGCATGTGATCCCTGTACAGTTTGATCAACGCTTCATCCGTAAGTTCTTTGCTGCTCCCATCTCACCTCTAGTCGCCCTCATCGCTTGTCTGTAGTAATGCACGTGTACCCTGGTATATTCGCCGGCGTAGGCCTTGTCCGGCTCAGCGTAACAGGCTCAAGGGTGCTTTCACGGTGGTCCCAGGCTATTCGCGATACGGAGTTTTTGGTCGAAATGCGCCTGCGTAATTATGATCAAGATAAAGATGCCGAGAGAAGGGGGGAAGAAAAGGGAAAGGAGCGTACTCAAAATAATAACGCCGTGGACGGACTTGCGGCCAATTAGTACGTGTCCCAGGTCGGCTACGTACGTCTCTGGGACAGAGGTGGACTCCTCGCTATTTCATTCAGATCATTGTATAATAGTTTCGTAAAGTATATTACAATGTACATCAATCAATCACTCGCCGCTCGATGCTCCGCACTGCTTTATCAGTAGAACTTTGCATTCCTACTTCACCTTTTCGGGGGCCAAAGGTCAAGTTTAAGCTATAAGTCAAGAGTACATCATGTCGGGAGTAAGTTCAACGAAAACAAATGTTCCAAGCGTGAGGAGTTCCACAATCCAGCCTACGCCCTTCATTCGCCCTCATCTTCTTCGTCCTCAACACCGATCCAATTCTCCGAGTCTGTCGAACTATATTCCCCCAATGCGTCCCTTCGCATGAGCCGATGTACACGCCTAGGGCCCTCGAAAGACCACCGGTAGGAGTGAATCGCCATATCATCAAGGCACCACGCAATGAAGCGTTCGCCATCCTCATCCTCGTCCGCGACCTCGATGTTCCAGCCGAGGGAGACGCACATACCATCATCAAGATGCGCTATGAGTCCCTCCCTGTGCCTATATTCCATATTGTACAATTCGATCATACCGTACGTCGCGCCGCGCCGCAGGAGCGCGTCAATGCCAGGCTCTGGATCGAGGGGAGTCGCGGCACGGTGGATGGGTGGCTCCCAGGCGGATCGGCCCCATTCGCCCTCGTACTCGTCATCGGAGGTGTTATCGTATTCTTGGAGTCCCTCATGGTCATCATCACCGTCCTCGTCGTCATCGTACGTGACGTCAAATGGGCCCCAATAGTCGTCGTCGGAGTATTCTTCGACGTCATCTTCGACGTCAGATCCGCTGTCGTTTCGCAAAGGAGGGAAAATTTCCGCCCATGGGTCTTCGAGGTCTGGAGGAGGTGACGGCCTTGAAGAGCGGGCGCACCTTCCGACTCGCCCTGGGCAAGTATCGCGAGGAGGTTCTTGAGAATAAAGAGTGGGAGTGGGCGGGATCGAATGGCCGTACGGCAGAACGGACAAGTCTTCTTGCGAAAAATGAGGGGTAGAGGTTCGTCGACGTTCATTTCGTCCTGAGGTATGGGGGCGTTGCGGAACCAATCCTGGAGGCATCTCTGGCAAAGGACATGACCGCAGGGGGAAAGACTGAAAACAACGACTTCAGTAAGCATACGCTCAAATTCACAAAGTTGCTCACGCAAAAGGCTTGGAAAGGGTGTCGATGCATATTTGGCATTGCAAGGTTCCTTCGATGTTGGATGCAAACTAAACCATCGTTAACCACGGTCTTCACCCTGGTGCAAAACTTTATACCTCGTCTGCTTGCCTAGTTTTCGTCTCCAAGACTTCTATTTGGGATAATCGTTCATCCTGAATCTATAAGTGAAGAACAATACATCAGGAGTTGGGTACCATGTTACTGGCCATCCGACAGACCTGCTGCATGATACGCAGTTCGTTCTTCAGAGACAATATAGTCTAACATGTGGATGTCACAAAGGAGCGAGGTGGAAAAACGAGCTACCCACATTCGCCTGCTTTTGAATGATTTTTGTGTGAGCGACTGCTTGCTATGTATGTCCAATGAGCCGAGAAATGATACATAAATGAAAAAAAGCAAACCTTCTTGAGGGCTTCTGACTCTCTCTTCATCCTATTGAACTCCAGGGCGGCAATAGGGCCACCGTAGGTGGACTGAGGTCCCGCTTCATCGTTCGATATCACAGGAACGCTTGGGGCTTTGGCAGAAGAATGTCTTCCCTCACGAGACACTTCCCTCATGCCACGTGGGACAGTGCGAGCAATGTTGGTGGGTACATCGGAGAGTGAACTTGACATCCCATGCTTCTGCTTGGAAGATTTGTGCGAGCGATCTACAAACGTGTCAGTAGATGGCCCTGGGCGGGGACCGGAGGTTGAAGGAGTGTTCAAGGATGACGAGGTATGTTTCTTCTTTCTGCGATGCTTCTCGCCCCTGGACGCAGGTATCTCGTCATCGTCGGATAGAACATGGTCGCGAGGCCCGTCGCGATTTCTCTTAGCCACGAAGGAGAAATCATGTTCAAAAGAGTGGTTCTCGCGTATACGAGAAGGAGGACGACGCCAAGACACGGTTGCGCTTGTATCCATTGATTATTTATACTCTGAGATGAAACACGTGCTATAAGAGGTATGTTTGAACACAATAATAACCGAAGGCTCACTTGGTTTGAGTTGTCTTAGTTAGCCGAGTTGATGGTAGGACTGGTAAGAGTCAAAGTTGTCCTCATGCTAGAGGTGTTCCTGCCTGCCAGGCTTTGGCTGTTTGGCAAGGCAAGCGCCGCTACGCTTGATGCCACGCCATGAATCACGTGATGCGTTCATGCTGATCGATCCTTAGATAACACTGTAACATGACCATGCGAGGTTTTTTTTTGAAAAGACGTTATTTTCTCGGTTGTGTTACGTACATAAAGTGGAAGTGTAATAAGTGTAAGTGTAAGTTACCGAGGACAGGAACTTGAGGCAACTTTCTTAAAAAATTTCTTCTTCACACTTTGACAGAGACCAAGAGCGATGTCCACTTCAAAAGGTCGTGTTCTCCTCGCCTACTCTGGTGGTCTTGGTGAGTGGTCTCGTGATCTCGTTGGACCACTAACACCGAAGCACTTATAGACACATCTTGCATCCTTGTGTGGCTTATCGAGGAGGGATACGAGGTCTATGCTTTTCTGGCAGACGTTGGTCAGGAAGAGGTCAGCTATACCAAGAATCAATGAGATGCCACTAATCGCGTATCTTGAAGGATTTTGAGGCTGCCCGTCGAAAAGCCCTTGCCGTTGGGGCGAAGAAGTTCTTCCTCGAGGTTAGCTAGACACACTTATTTCCGCGGACACTAAACAACTCGCATGCAGGATCTCAAGCGCGAATTCATTACAGAACTCATTTATCCAGCCATTCAAGCTAATGCGATCTATGAGGTTTGATCCCCAATTCTCAACACATCAATCAAGTCCATCTAATCAACCCTTCGGATAGAATGTGTACCTTCTCGGAACCTCGCTAGCGCGACCCGTCATCGCCCGAGGAATGATCGCCATCGCTGATAGGGAGGGTTGTGAGTAAGTATCTCACTGCTTTGGGGATGCACAACCTAACTTTCACACTTTAAGCTTCGTGTCTCATGGCTGCACAGGAAAGGGGAATGACCAAGTCCGGTTCGAGCTCGCCTTTTATGGCCTGAAGCCGGATATTAAAATCATCTCACCTTGGCGGATTCCTGGTAGGTTCCTCTACTTACCGCTGTGGAGAGCAATGCGATTCTGAATCGAGCGCAGAGTTCTACCACCGATTCGCAGGTCGTCAGGCCTTGCTCTCCTACGCTGCGGATAAACAGATCCCCGTTCAACAGACAGCTGCTAAACCATGGTCGACGGACGAGAATCTTTTCCACATATCTTACGAAGCTGGAATTCTGGAGGACCCGAACATCACACCGCCTCCTGATATGTGGAAGCTCACATCCTCCCTTGAAAATGCTCCCAACACTCCTGAATCCATTTCGATCGAATTCACGGCCGGTCTACCAGTCAAATTGACTGTAGGCTCGGCGACTCATACAGATGCTGTCGATATCTTCTTAGTCTTGAATTCATTAGGTCGTAAACACGGCATCGGCCGTATCGACATAGTCGAGAACCGCTTCATCGGCGTCAAGTCGCGCGGATGTTACGAGTCTCCTGGTGCAACCATCCTCCGCGCTGCACATATCGATCTGGAAGGGTTAACTCTCGATAGGAACGTCCGTGCGCTTCGAGATCAATTTGTTACCGTTGAATTGAGTCGCATCTTGTACAATGGTCACTTTTTCACCCCGGAACGCGAGTTCGTCACGAGCTCTATCCCCGCGAGTCAGCGCACAGTGAACGGCGTTGTCCGGCTGAAACTATATAAGGGCAACGTGGTCATTGAAGGCCGATCGTCTGACGAGGTACGCTGCAGGGGAGGGATCTACTTATTGGGTCACTCACGAGTTCGATAGGGACTTTATGACGAGAAGCAATCCTCTATGGATGAGTTGGGAGGCTTTGAGCCGACCGATACGACGGGATTCATCCAGATCGAGTCTATCCGCATCAAAAAGTACGTCAGATATTGCGTTGTTTTATGCCAATGTTAATGTTTGTATGACAATAGATGGGCACAGGCAAATATTAGGAAAGGACAGGCCGGTGTTGAGCCCAAGGACGTTTATGGTACCCGTGTTTGAGTCGTTGCCGTGCCATGTATCAAGGAAACAATAGCAGTCAGCAATGTACAGTTTGTGTAGTTTGGATCGTGTAGATCTATTCGTTACTTGAGCGTTTTCTCTGAATATGAACCAGCGGCAGTCTCTGCCTGTTGCAGCGCGCGAACTCGGGCGTACTTTTATGGGCAATGTCAGCGTCGAACCTGGCTAGACCCCCACAGGACATGAATTATTAGGCACGGCTCCAGCCTCACTGTCTCATCCAAGACCTTCGAATTTTCGTCCACTCTTGCGACGGCTGTGTTCTAGATGGACAAGGATAACAAAGAGGATTTTAGTTTTGGACGCTCGTGTGACCTCAAAGTTCCAGTCACCTTCCGGATGTGTGTACCCTGTTTGTCCTCAGGTTTCACTCATTCATTCACAACTCAATCACTCAATGTAGATCTCAGCTCGAAGGAGTGCGTCACCCTCGACCTTTCACAGAGCTTATTGAAAGACCGGAGTTGCGCTTCCACGGAAATCAGTCTCCGTAAGCTCAACGTCTCAATTGTCTTCTCCAGACCTCTCTACCCATACTTCCTGACATCCCAAACAGCATTCTCTCGGACCTCTACGTCACCTGTCAGCTCCTTGCGGATAACAAGCCACTGACTATTCCATTCCGGACATCGTACAAGACATTCAAGAATAATTATACGTCAGTGTGGTATCGCCGCCTCCGATCTGGTACATATATTCACCCCACTCTTTCTTACTAGGTGGAACGAGTGGATCACGCTACCGATTCGCTACTGTGACCTTCCGCTCAGCTCACAGATTACATTTACCGTATGGGACATAGCGGGACCTCGCGCAGCGGTACCTGTGGGGGGCACGACTTTCCGGCTATTCGGCAAGAAATGGTACGTGCTTTTAGATGTCCATGTCGTACGCATGGCGTTGATAAGTAGCGCTTGGGGTTGGCAGGACCCTGCGGAGGGGAAAGCACCGACTGCTATTGTGGCAGGGAAAGGAAGCCGACGGGAGTATGGAAACTTCCACGCCGAGCAAGTCAGGTACCGAGGATGAGATGGGGAGGTTGGAAAAGGTGCGACTATTCTCTGTCCATCAAGGCCGCGAATTAGTGATCGGTGTACATTCAAGCTTGTGAAGAAGCACGAGCGGGGTGATATGCCCAAGTCGGAGTGGCTCGACAAGTTGGTTTTCCGGAGGATGTCAGAAATTCACGCGGTTCGTACACGATACCGTCTTGTGTGTCACAACACAACTAAAGGTATCGAAGGTGGAAACTGAAAAATCGAACAGCCTGTATCTTTATATCGATTTACCACGCTTTGATTTCCCCATCATTTTCAGTGAGCTTGTACGCTTTCTTTCTGTCCATTTATTTCATCATTTGATTCTTTGTCCACAGGAGGCTGTGGCTTCGACCTCTCAATCATCAGCCCCGCCGTCTGCAACCCATGCTCCGATACCTCCTCTCCTCCCGTCAACATTTCATACCGACAACTACATGTGGGCAATTGCAGATCCCGACATACCACGTGATAATCCTGTCGAAGATAAACACCGTCGTCTCGTTCGAAGTCACCGTAGTAGCCCTTACGATCGCGAACTCAAACCCAACACGAAATTGCGAGATGATCTAGGGGTACGCACCGTCTTTCACCCTTGGGTGCACACATTAACTGAGAGGGCCGATGTGTCTTCCAGGAAATCTTGAACTATGCGCCAAGTCGTGTCCTAACGTCAGAAGAAAAGGATCTTGTCTGGAAATATCGCTTTTACCTCGCGCGCGACAAACGTGGTCTTACAAAGTTTGTCAAGTCAGTGACTTGGCGAGACCCAATGGAGGTGAAACAGGCCGTGGAAGAGTTGCTTCCTATGTGGACAGAGATTGATACGGATGACGCACTGGAACTTCTGGGACCTGGGACCGTCGACTCGCGAGTGCGGGCTTTTGCAGTTAAACAATTGGCTAGAGCGGATGATGATGTATGTTTCCCAATTGTACAGCGGCTGTTCTTCCCGCTCACCGTATTCAGGAGCTCATGCTATATCTATTGCAACTCGTCCAATCCCTCAAGTTCGAGAGCTCTGCCAGCGACACAAGGTCGTCGCGTTCGACAGCGAGCGCTGTTTCGTATGATGACAGCGGTCTCGCAGACTTCTTGGTCACCCGCGCCGTGAAAAACCACGTCCTTGGGTATAGGTTGTATTGGTACTTGACCGTAGAAGTTGCTTTGGAGGATCGCCAGATTGGGAAGATGTATGCTAAAGTCATCTTCAATTTCCGAGAGCGGCTGCAAAAGGTATGGGTTATCCTTCTCATCTTAAGCTAGAGGCGCTCAAAATTTCGACATACAGACAGAGCCGGAACGCGACGTGCTTCTTGGTCGTCAGGCTGAATTTGTCACTTCTCTGGCTAAGCGTGCCAAGGAGTTCAGTAATCAAAAGGAGCCGCGACCCAAGAGGATCGAAAAGTTGCGCTCTTTTCTCGCCGATTCGAGAAACAACCTTCTTTCTATGCCGCCCCTCCCTCTCCCGCTCAACGGAAATATAGAGGTGATAGGGATGGTTCCTGAGAAAGCCTCAATATTCAAGTCCAACCTTTCTCCCCTATTACTGTACTTCAACTGCTCCGACGGATCAGAATATCCTATCATCTTTAAGGATGGGGACGATTTGCGTCAAGATCAACTTGTCATCCAGCTTTTCACCCTTATGGATCGGCTACTGAGGCAGGAGAACCTCGACGTAAAGTTGACCCCATATCCTGTACTTGCAACAGGACCACAGCAGGGTATGATGCAATTCATCCCGAGCAATACCATCGCCAGTATCATGAGCGAGAACGGATCGCTCCTTAACTATATGCGTGCGCATCACCCTGACGAGGGTAGTGTTGGGACGTATGGGGTTGATCCAGGCGTCATTGACACGTTCGTTCGCAGCTGTGGTAAGTCTTTAGACTCATCGAACGACATCTTCCATTTTTTTTATCTATGTCTCAGCGGGATATTGCGTTGTCACGTATTTACTCGGCGTGGGTGACCGTCATCTGGATAATCTCCTTGTTGCCCCGGATGGTATGCACCAAATTGTGTCCATCTATCTGACTGTGTGGATTGATATTTCCACTAGGCCATTTTTTCCACGTCGACTTTGGCTACATCCTTGGGCATGACCCGAAATTGTATCCACCTGCAGTCAAGGTTTGCAAAGAGATGGTTGATGGCATGGGGGGTGTGCATTCGCAGCATTACTCGCGCTTCACAAACTTCTGCTTTACAGCTTTCAGTATCCTTCGGCAAAGTGCAAATCTGATTCTGAACCTCGTTACCCTGATGGTCGATGCGAACATCCCTGACATAAAGGGTCGTAATGTGCACGAGCTGTTGCAGGAGAAGTTCATGCTGGATCTCACGAGGAAGAGGCGATTAAACATTTTGAGACCCTCTTAAACGAGACGTCTTATTTCACAAAAGTCGTAGATAGGTTCCATGATATCGCCCAGTATTGGAGGAGCTAGATATAATGTATCTTGTGCCAGTTCACACATGTGATTTGTCAGGCGTGGTTGCTTAGTGGAGCTTCGGCTTTTAGCGCGACGGACTTCTAAATTTGTACCTGTTTGTCCGTCCCAAATTCGGAAAGATCGGTAGCCTGCTGTTAATCATAAAATGGCTCGCGGAGTAGCATCCCCTGCCCCCGCATCCCTTCCCAAGGTCTCATTTGTCAAAATCGTTGGCGAAAGTTCAACAGCCCGCAGCGGCGTGCACGACAACCAACAGCGCTCTTATGGATGTGCGTCAACGCGCTTTCTCCTAACTTGCTTGCTGACAATGTGTATAGACAACGATTTCTCTCTATTTGAAAGACCCCAGCACTACATTCGTTACATAGGTGCGCTATCTCCCCTTCCAGGTACTTTATAATCGAACGTGTTGGTAGAACCACTCGAGAGTGAGCTCGCGGTCCAGGTGGAATATGACATGGATGAGCAAGGTGCGCGTTACCGAGTTGGAGTGATGTACGTACGTTTTTGACGACTCGGCCAGACCAGGAGTGGCTCGACGCGCTCAATTCCGAGCGCAAAAAGGAACAACTAGACAGAATATCGTACGAGGCGTTCGAGATTGTGATGGACAGGTTGGAAAAGGAGTGGTTTGACTTGGTGTGTGGTGCCTTTGTTCAACCTTCTCTCGAGAATTTTAATCTGTTCTGTTTCCAGACGAAGAACATCCCGAAACCCGACCTGGCGCTGCCCTCAGAAGATTCGACTTGCGCAATCTGTGACGACTCGGAAGGAGAGAATACTAATGCCATCGTTTTCTGCGATGGGTGCAACCTAGCCGTCCACCAAGGTGTGTCTGTCCCTGGTCAAGCCAATCCATATCGGTCTAACGTAGACTTCTTCAGATTGTTACGGCGTCCCTTACATCCCAGAAGGGCAATGGTTATGTAGAAAGTGTACAGTGTCACCGGAAAATCCTGTAGTGCGTTTCAAAATTGGTAGATATAAGAAAGCTCCTGATGCCTACATATAGTCCTGCTTTCTCTGCCCGAACGAGGGTGGCGCGTTTAAGCAGACTGTTCATGGAGAATGGGTTCATCTACTTTGCGCGATCTGGATTCCGGAGACCCGTGTTGCGAACGAGGTCTTCATGGAGCCTATTACAGGGGTTGAACGTATATCAAAGCAACGATGGAAATTGGTCTGTCTGGGCTCTGGACTTTTGCTCTGTCGTTCTCATTGTCGTCTGCCAGAAATGTTCAGTTTGCGATATTAGAGAAGGGGCGTGCATTCAATGCAGCAAGAACTCCTGTTTCCTCGCATATCATGTCACCTGTGCACGGAAGGAGAAATTCCTGATGCCAATGAAGGCCTCATCCGGATTAGAACCACCACCCCTGCAGTGCTTTTGTGAGAAACATATGCCTGTTCGTCATGATCCTACTTTTCGTGTGCCTCTACTGACCGCTCCTCAAGCGCGAAAAGCTTGAAGCACGTGTAGAGGCCTTGAGAGTCGAGGCTGCGCTAGAACATTCCGACGCAAAGTCAAGCAAGTCTGCCCGCGCGTATGCAAAGACGTACAAACCTGGACCTCCTGTGGTGCCTTCGTTAATCCTGTCCCGCATCCTACAGTACATCAACAAGATCGTTATCCGTAAGCGTAGCGAATTTGTTGAACTCGTGTGTCGGTACTGGAGCCTGAAGCGTGAGGTGCGTAGAGGCGCACCCCTCTTGAAGAGGCTGCATCTGGAACCTTGGACTGCATCGACCGGTAACCGTGTTCAAACAGACGAAGAGAAAGTAGGAAAGCTAGAAGTGCGTTCTGAAACTCTCAATCGGAATTCGCAGTTTCACATACATGTTGCAGCTCGCCAAGCGCTTACGCAAGGACCTTGTCGATGTGCGGGCCCTTGCAGAGCTCAGCCGTAAACGCGAGAGCCGGAAGCTGAGGCAGGCTCAGCTCGTCCAGGAGGTACTTAACCAAGTTGTCTTCACACACGAGGCAGGGCTTCGCATGGCGTTCGAAAACATTGTTACGTTCGTGCATTCCCCGTTAATGTCGGCAAGTCAATTCAAGGCTGCTGCAGGTTCGACCGCCAAGGTTTCTTTAAGAATCCTATCTCAAAATCTCAGGTTCCCGACTACTTCGATGTCATTCAACACCCCATGTGGTGGAACGCCATTGATGAAAAGCTTGATCGACACGAGTATTGGGATATCGACGTATTCAGGGTGTGTCCTCCACGATCCTTCATTTTCTCATCCTAACTAGCCTGTCCAGGCGGATATAAATCTTGTCATTGACAACGCGATGCGATATAACAAGCCTGGAACGCCTTATTTCAAGGCCGCGCAGCGCATCAAGTCGAATTCGGCGACACTACTGGCAGAACTCGACAGGTTGAAAACTCCAGCATCCTCAGAGTTTATTGGCTGCCACAACATTGCCGATAACGTCACGCAACGACCCGTTGGCGATCTTGAACCTCCGTTGGCTATGCTTGATCTCCTTACCTCACAAGACATTGCCGACGAGCTCAATATTGTGTTGCGCTCAGACCCGCTTCAATCTTTGCTCTCATACGAACTCCCGGAACTCAAGCCCCCGCCCTTGGCCCCAGTACCGCCAGCTCACCCATCTCGCAAGACAAAGCGCGAGCGCAAGGTTGAGCTCGCGAGAAGGCGCGCAGAGCAGCGCGCCGCCATGACAGCAGCACACGTTACCGAAACGGACTCTGAAATTGTCGATGCTTCAGTTGGTCCTCAGGCGACTACTCCTACCCTATTCCCTATGAAGTCGGCGGTGGTGGCGGATACTGACCCAAGAGGAACAACAAGTACAACGGCCTCCCTTACTAGTGTTAGACTAGAGGACGGACCCGAAGGGGAGCAAGTTCTTGGCAAACGCAAACGCCCCAAGCCGCCATCTTCGCAACCTGGCACAGATGCGGAAGTCCTAACGGATATTAATCCAAAGGACTCGTTCGCACTGTTGACAAAGGATGGATATTAGAACCAGGCGTGCGCCGCGGTGGGCGTGCACGGATTGAGCGACTACCCCCACCGCTGCCGAAGAAGCGACCCAAAGGTGGTTTGTTTTGTCACGCCTCCATTGTGTATGCGGAAGGGATGACTCTTACACACTATTTGCAGTCATCAAAGCAGGTGCAATCGAAACCTCCATTGCAGAAGATACTAGGGCCGCAGAAGGCCTGTCGACGGAGCGCTCTCTATATGCTGCAGGGACGAGCACTGGGTCAGGCATCCCAAGCTATTACCACCAGACGATCGGGTTCTCGCATGCTATGGACAACTCGGACATCTTCAGCGAGAGCATGGCTTGGTTACCCGAGACTGACGAACTCAAGGCATTTACACCAGATAGCGGTAGATTTCTTTCTGGGCCTGGGGTTATCCCAATGCAACAGGCATTGCCCATTCCACATGATGTTGGGCACGAGCAGGATAATCATCATTCCCTAATCGATGAGCCGATGTCACTCGATGACCAACAAGCTACAGTGACGACCCAGCCGCAGTCAGAGGAGTTGGGTGGTTATTCGTCTGGCACGCCCCCAAAATCAAGCCAAGCACCAACACAAGCTATGACAGAGTTTCGAGATGCGACCCCTAGTGTGGTCATCCACGAAGAACGACCCGAAGCGCCTCAAACCACGGAGCCGCTATCGACATCAAGCGACCAGCCAGCCACACCTCTTACACTGGCAGAGGCGAGATTGAAGTTCAAACTCGAGCCCAACATGACTCTTTCACAGGACCCAGACGGGAAGCTGTTATTCAAGAATTGGATTCTCCAGTGACACGTCGCGAAAAAGCGATGCGAAGAAGCGAGCCCGCTCCCAACTTGTTGCGCCAGTTGTTTCCTCTACGCTAGAGGGATCGGACCTCAGCTCCCTCAGCGAATTAAGTGAGGACGACGACGGGAAAGTACACGTCGGTAAGAAGATAGAAGAGACGAAGGCAAAGGTGCCACAGCCCGGGGAAGTCGTACTCGAGGATGGAAAGACTCTGGAAGGTGGAACTTTGGGTGCGATCTTTACTTCTTACTGACTTCTAATCCAAACCGCTGACTTCGGATTGTAGTCTGGGCGAAAGCTAGTGTGTTCTACTCTTTGACATCATATATAATTGTGCCTTCTGATCTCCTTAATCATCAGAGAACTTCCCGTGGTGGGCTGCCGTTGTTTTCGAGCCAGACGATCCGACAGTACCGCAGAAGGTACTCAAATCTCGTCCCACGAAATCCAAATCGACAATGGGTCATCACCTTGTACGCTTCTATGATTCGTCGAAGTCGTGGTATGTACGCTACGCACCCAAGTATGGCTTTAATTCACCGAATGCGTCTGAAGGCAATGGGTTGAAATTGATCAACTTCTCTTACTTGGTGAAAATGATGGTGAGAATGAGTGAGGCCATCCCGTTTAGTACACAATAACTTGATTCTGCGCAGAGCTGGATCGATCGCTTTTAACAACATCTAGGAGACAGAAGTTCAGTTCCGCGAAGATGCGCCAGGGTTGCAGAGAGTCATACAGGTATTCAATTCCCGCAAAATGTATTGGAGCTTAATTGATGCCTTCGAGATAGGCAAGCTAAAATGGAAATGGAGACGAAGACGACGTGCTTGTCGAGGGAAGTGGAGATACGCCATCCACTTCGACAACGAACTTGGCGGTCAAGAAATTCAACCTGCCGTAATTATTGATGCCGAGGTGGCAAATGAGGAGCTACATAGTGGTGCTATAACTCTGTGATTACTCCCCTTCTGACTTCTGAACCCTGAGAGAGCTGTTGTCTGCGAGTGATAGTTAATGTGATCTTCATGATTCAACTGAATGAGGTGGGGTGCCTTTTTTTTTTTTTTGGAAAGCACTTTTTATTGGGGAGTTAACTAAATGCTAACTACCTAAATAAAGTGCTAAGTATCAGGAGATTACCATCAGCTTATCTTAGTGTGCTGGAGCTGGGCCAGTGGACCAGGGAGAGGATGAAAATGCATTTATGCACATCTCTGAAGGGGGATAGTGTGGGACTTAGACCACTTCACCTGGGGTCAGCTATCATGGTCTCCTACCCACTAAAACCTCATGATTATGGAGCCAGTTGAATGGGGGTTCCCATGCTATCTTAAGATGAGATCCCAGGTGTGGGAAACTGTTCTGGTGAACTTCTTGTCTCATTTGATCTTTGTAGCTGTGATTCTATTGTTGGTGAGTCTTGTGTTAATGGCTTTGCACCATTACATTTTAATTTTTTTGTTATGGCTAGTAATTGACACAGGTAACCCTGGGGTATCTTCAGAGGTACCTGTACCCCAGGCATGGGTATGGGTTTCCTGTGGGTTTGGATATGAGTACCCTATAGGTTTTGTCACAGTTCACAGGGACTATGGCTCAAAGTGAGCTTCATTTGGGTTTGGCAATTTGGAGAGGCAAGTTATTGCCTTGCCAGATAGTCAAGTACAAGCACAAATGAACTTGAGCTAGTGGGTCATTGCTTTGTATGGCATGTCTAGACTGTCCAGGGGCTGGGCTGGCCCTCGTTGGCCCTAGGGCCAGGCCAGCACCAGGGTGGCCCTGCCCTTATTTCCAGGGCCAGGGCCAGAGAGTTTTACGAGCAGCCCTTAGGGTCAGCCCTAGGGTTTTACCACGCAAGGCCCACAATTGCCAAGTGAAGCACATGAGGCTGCCAAATTTGACAAGTCATTCCCATCTCATTGGACTCAGCCTCCCCTTAGTTCACTTATAGCACAAAAATTTGTTTATACACTATCTACCCTCGTACTAAGTAATACTAGCCCCATCTGGCCCAATTTGCTACCCGAAAACCCTGAGATCACATGTATGAGATGGGGGGAGAGGTAGGACAGTTCAAAAAGGTGATGGTCATTCATATGGGTGGCTTGCTAAACTAAATGGCATAATGTAATTTAAATTTCAACTTTTTGTGGTCACTAGTTATAGACATTACATAAAGTGATACTATTTAATACTATTATGGTGTGTGGAATAGTTTCAATGTAGTTTTCATTGTGTTGTATTTATTCTGCGATGTGAGCAGAGAATTGCATTTATATGCACATCTACAACATGGGAGAACTTGGACATGCCTAGACTGTCTGGGGGCCGGTCTGGGCCAGGGCCACCCCCATTTTGCCCAGCCCTGGCCCTGGCTCTCAGGGCTGGTCCGCCCTGCAGCTGGCCCTGGCCCAACCCAGGGCTGACCTGGCCCAACCCAGGGCTGACCTGGCCCCACCCCTTAAAAAAACTATTTAGTTGATTAATTAGTTCTGGTAAAACTTTCTCACACTTGATCACATAATCAACTCACAGGCTCCCTTCTGATAATTGCACAACTGGGGATTCAAACTCTTAACCACTGCACACAAAAATTGAAGCTGATGACATCTTTACCATTACACCATCTGAGCTCAATATATTTTTCCTCCATAGCCTCTCTTAAACTGTTGACTTGCCTCAGTCCATGCCCAGGTTTACTTTTTCAACATGTTCTCATGCTTACCTTATGATCTGCTCTCTTGCCCTGTGTCACTGTGCCTGTGCCCACTCTCATTTTCCATCACTACCTCTGTCTTTGCCCTCCCTTCTCTCGCACCTTCTCTGTCACCACCATCACCCTGTCTCACACCTTGTATCCTCAGACTCTTCTGTCGCCCCACTCTCTGGTGCCGTCACCTTCTCTTGGTGCTATCATCATAACACCTCCCCCTTGCCACTACCACTGCTATGGCCTGTTAGCTTGGTCCATTGGTGTGTCATGTTCTTTTTTTTGACTTTTCACAACTAATCTTTCTTTACTTTCTTGTTTCCCTTTCCCCTCCTGCATCTCCTTTAAGGAATGTCCCTGCACCCACCCATAGACAGTCTATTGGCGTCATGGTCGCTCAGGCATCACTGTTGTGACCATCCAAGCCCCTGATGCCAGTGACTCGTGCTATAGCATGCGCGGGTCCCCTCCACTCTGTGTCATACCTGCTATCTCCCCCTTCGCCCACTGCCATTCCCAACATGGCAGTTGCTGTCCCAACGCAGTGTGCTGCCCCCCTTGCCGCTGCCATTCCCAACATGGCCATTGCTGTCCCGCCACCACCATTCCAGATGTGACTGTTGTGGCCCACACAGCAGTTGCTGTCCCGATGGTGCCACCCCTACCATCTCCCCCCTTGCTGTCACCATTCCCAACACAGCCGTTGCTGCCCAACACAGTGGTTGCTGTCCCGTCACCACAGTTCCAGATGTGACCGTTGTGGCCCACACAGTGGGTGCTGTCCTGACGCTGCTGTTGCTGTCCCTGCATTGTTCCCAATGCCACCCACACCACGATCCTGCACGCCTGCAGCCTGCCCCCCTCCCCACCACCACACCGCCCTGTCTAGGGTAGCCAGGGCAGGGCTGGCATTGCGCTGCTTGTTGATTTCTCCCACATCGACACAGGTGGACTCCTGGTTGAGTTCACCCTCCTTTCCTTCTCTATGCATGCCTTTGCAAACTGCAGAAACCCAGCTAGACTGTCCATGGGCCGGGCCTGGCCCTCCCGGACCAGCCCCATGAGGGCCAGGGCCAGGGCCAGCAGCAGCCAGCCCTCACCTCAAGGGCCAGGGCCAGGGCCAGAGAATTTTTTGAGCAGCCCTTAGGGCCGGCCCTGGGCCAGCCCTGCTGGCCCTACCCCATAGCCCGGCTGGTGACTCCCATGTGTGGTAGGTGGTGACGAAAGAAAACGCACGCTCAACGTCTGCTCTGCTAAATCAATGTAAGATATCTCAATGAGTTGCTACAAAGCACAGGGATGGCCCTATGGTATACTACAGTGTGGGAAATGCCAGGCAGGGCTTCCATGAGATTTGCGAGGCAACGAGCGGCAAGGTCTTGAGCCTCTAGATTGTCGTCGCCTTGGTACTGGCCACCTCCACTCATAGCGAGGACGGCGGCAAGCTGAGCATCCTCATCATGCTTGTGGGTGTCATTATCGTCATCGCCGTCATCATCATCTGCCACATTTCCACTGCCACCCAGAATCTTCACAAGTTCGCACACGAATGCGTCAACCTGGAAGGAGCCTGCGAGGGTATTCTCTGTGCTGATTCTAAGCAACTCGCTCAGTTCTTGCAGCATCACGACTCGTGTGGTCGGGTCCGCGCTTGTGTTGATGTTATTGAGCATCGTCTCGAGGCGTGAGCTGAAACTGGACATGTAAGAGCTCAGTTGTCAGTAGTCAGCAAAAATGGCCATCGCCGCACCCTCGTTGAGTCCAGCAAAGCCGTGTGGCAGACCTCCGACACCGTTAGGTATACCGCCCCCATCTTCTTCACTTGACCAGCAGAGGCACTGGGGGAAAGATTATCATCTTTGAGAGGGTTTCTGGGACAGCACGTTTCTTGCCCTTTGTGTCGTGGATGGGTTCGTTGATGGTAAGAGTGGAAGAAGTGATGGGATAAGTTGTACGGTGGGCTCTGTGTGAGGGAGGATGGAGTAGGTGAGAAGAGTACGGAGAGTGGTAAGTGTGATGAGTCAGTGATACGTACTTCTTATGAGAGCGAAGGGTGAGCCCATCCACGGTCGTGTATATCACAACGGCAGCGCAGGTGCCGAGAAAGGAGGGATGGATGCGGCCACGATGAACGATTAGCAAGAGTCGGCCCTCCGGCAGCACACTGTATGCACTGAAATCCCGGGTGCCCCTTCAGAAATCGATCCCTACTGTGAGTGTGTGTGGGGGTACCTCTTGATAAGCACTAAGCAGCCGAACGGGAAACTAAAAAATAAAACATCGCTAGTCAAACTTGAAGTCTGCGATGAAGCTGAAAACGCACCTCCGACTTATAATCCCGAATTCGTCCCTAGTCTTCCCCTCTCGAGTTTGATCTCTGCCTTGGTCGCGAAACGCTTCTCTTGTGCGGCCTTCAACGTGCACCTTTTTTTATGGCTCATGGAGAGCACGATCGACCCAACCCGAGCCTTATTGTTGAAGGCTCACGAAGGCCACAGCCTTCAAAGCGGGTCCAGGGTCATGACTACCCAATATTGGTGTCAGAAGAGCTGCGTGAGCGAAATAAAGGTAGACTCACCTTCCCTTTCCTCGTCCAAGTGTTGCTTGAGTCTTCCCTGCCATGCAGATACCAACCGGAAAGAGGGGGTTACTTCCAATGTCTTGCCTAGACCTGAGGGTGATGCGGTTCAGGAAGACGGTACATTAAAGGACGCCAGCGAGATAGACTGGGTATACTCACCATCAGAGTCCGAGCAACCACTGACTTGCGCTCAGAAAAGGCAGTACCAAGATAGTGAACCAACTGGGTCAGATTTCGAGGATGGTGAACAACCCAAAGGTCCCAAAACCAGAGTAAGCCCCTTTGCCAGTGGTGTATTGAAGTAAGGCTGATCCTTGAATGACTGCAGAAGAAAGATATTACTGTGACTGTTGTCAACTCTGATGATGATGCCAGTGTTGAGACAGTCCGAAAGGTAAAGAGCCGTGCTTCCTACAAGCGACGAAAAGAAAATGGGGGCTATGATGGGGACTCCGATGACATGGAGTATTTGAGCAGCAATACAAATGACATAAACGTAGGTTCGTTTACCTTGTTGTCGCACAACAATAGTAAAACAAAGGTCAGCAGACCCAGCTTAAAGATCCGACAAAAGACCTTTGCCTCTGTGGTAAGAACGGTGCTGGCATGCATCCCACCAAGAAAACTGGTGTGACAGGCTAGTATTGCAAGTTTTGCTTGTAAATACCTTTACCTTTTCGTTCAACAGTGGCTTACAACACGTTACAGGGAAAAAGGCGGTTCCAAAAACACTGCTTTTTTAGTGGGTAACGTTACATCAAGACGGCATCATCTCCGGCGGTATGGTTTTTTTTCTCTCATTCTCTTTCACCCCTTTAACTGTCTTGTACTTTCATCAGCTGCCATCCTGACGACTACTGGACTACTTGTGTCGGCAGCGGCTTCACACCGGATATTGCTAAGTTTCCTCGTGGCTGGGTCCCACCTGGCTCAGCCAAATCGTGAGTCGTCAGTGCCCCACCCATCTTTGTTTACTGATAACTCGCGTAGTGATACTGGGCAGCAGTCCATCGGAGATTATGTCCAAAATATGGCAAAGCCGTCCCAGAATCCGAGTCTCCCAGTCACAAAGGATGGGATTCAAGAACATCTGCTTGCCCTCATTGTGACTTGTGATTTAGTACGTCTTCTGTCTTCCCCTCTCACTACTCAGCGTTGACCGGTAGCTATCTCCAGTCTTTTCGCTTTGTTGAACGCCCTGCCTTTCAGGGTTTCATATCCTATCTCAATCCCAAACTCAGTGACGCAAATATCCCCAAGAAAACTGCCATCGTGGCTGCCATTGACAGCAAAGTGGCCTATCTCGAAAGCACAACGATTAATCTCATCAATGTAAGTACTCTTACAACACGCCTCTACTTTATTAACCTGTGTGTAGCACATCCAGTCGAAGGTGTCCATGGTGTGGGACGGCTGGTCCAGTGGCAAGCGTTGACCGTTCACCTCATTCAGTATTTCGTTCATTAATTCCCCTCCCGGCGATGATTCCCTCTGGGAACTCAAGAACCATTTAATCGAGTTCAACTCACCATTGGGGCGGCACACGGGGCAATTAATTGGTGAGGATTTGGTTGCAACAATTCATAAATTTGGCCTTGACACAAAGGTATGTACTATTTGCCTACTGCTCACAGTATGACAGTATCTAAGTTCTGTATTTAGGTTGGTTGGATGGTCGGTGATGGGGTCAGCGTGAATGACGTCGCGGTGCGTACGGTATGCAAGATGCTCGACCCGTAATGGAAGTGCCTGGACCCGAAGCAAGTTCGGGTCTTGTGCATCGACCATTCTATGCACCGTGCTGCGTACCACTTCATTAAGGCCCTGGGAGCTCCATCCATCAGGACAACTAAACGAAAGCGTTGGACCACCACCCGTGAGAATACCGATGACGATGACGATGACGATGACGATGACGATGACGATGACGATGACGATGACGATGACGATGACGATGACGATGACGATGACGATGACGATGATGGGTGGAGCCACTGGAGCGACAGAGAAGACGTTGAGGATAACGACGAAGATATCAACACTTTGATGGACGTTGACGCTTCCTCCGATGATGTGGAGGCCATGCTGGCCACCACCACGGTCAATTATGATCCTGGTGACACGCTTGGGAAAGTTATGGCATTTGTCAATCAAGTGCGAATGTCCAGCGAAGGTGTTCGCGAGTATCTCCACCATGCTTGCAATGTTCGTGGCATAAAGCCAATCGAGCTCCGGCTCTGGGTCCGCACGCGGTGGGGCAGCCTCTCCAACTGCTTAGAGTCGGTACTTGCAGTGCAAAAGGTAACTCGATGATCGATCAACCTCTTATATCACTCACGCTGTGTAAAAGGCAATTGACTACTTCTGCCGTACTGCGGATGCCAATGAGGATCTTCCGCGTCTCAAAAACAAGACTTGGCAGGACTATTGCCTCATGCCTCCGGAATGGAGGCTCATACAACTCACACATAGATGCCTCAAGGTTTGTTTCTGTCCATGGTATTATCACAGTAATATTGATCATTCTGTAGGTCGTTGCTGCTCAACATAACGAACTCTCGAATGAGAGCCTGGCCACGTGCACCAGAGTGCTGCCCACATTAGAACATCTTATGTCAAAATGGGAGGACCTCCTTGAGGATGACGAATACGAGCCCATCCACAATGCCCTTCGGGCTGGTGTCAAACTGCTAGAGAAATATTATCGCCGTTTGGATGACACAGATGTCTATTTTATTGCCCATGGTAAGTCTAGTTATCACATGATGGTCTCATTAACGGTACATGATCATTAGTTCTAGATCCCATCCTCAAGCAGGAGTATCTTCGTGCTGTGTGGGATGACGAGTATATCGACATGGGAATGGAGCGTTTTCGATCTCAGGTAGGCCGATCAATCTTGAGCAACCATGTCGTATTAAATCAACCCCTTGCTTAGTTTCGAAAGTATAAATGAAAATATGACGAGGCTCAGTTGAAGTCAGCACAAGTTCCCTTGATATCCGACCAACAGCTGCCGTCACGATCCGGTAATGTAGATTTACTCATTGAGGCCAATTTGAATTCTGATCACCTTTCTAGCGCTTTCATCTACTGATTTGTGGATGGAGATGTTGATCAAGAAGAAGCAGAGGAAGAAGGGCCTGGAAATTGATTTGGACTTGGCACCAATGACTGACAATCCATTTGTCAAGATCGATCGTTATCTTAGCCAGCCATGCTTGAAGCGTGAGGACTGTCCCAACCCGATCCCTTGGTGGGGAGTAAGTTTGTTTAATATCTCGCATCATATATATGACTAATATATACTTTCTTAGCATCAGACCGAATATCCGGTTCTTCGATTGATGGCGCGCGATTACCTGGTGATTCCTGCAACCACCTGTATTGCTGAGCGTTCTTTCTCACTTTCCGCTCGTACTGATGATCCTCGACGCCAGCAAATGACTAAGCTCTGGTTTGCTAGTATTCAGAAGCTCCGTGCTGGATACATGGATGGGCGACTCAAGGCAGAGGACAGTATTGTAAAGAGATATATGGGAGATTTCACCTTTGATGAAAATGACATGGACATGGATGTGGACTACATATAGTAGTAGTCTCGTATTTTCAATATATTGGCCAACGACTTCATATTCTTTGTGTGAGGCCATCACAATTATCGAACCCATTCACTCAGCGTCGCTGGCGATCAAAGTCTGCACGTGTGCCACTGGCATGGGAATGTCACCGCTCATATGTATTGCAAGGCATCCAAATCACCACAGTTAAAAAGGAACAATACTATTCGCTTTATTCCCCCTTAATCTACTCTCCAACTTTTTCGTGTGCCTTTGAGCGTACATTTCAACTTCATAGAACACTTTTGATGCATTTTTGTAGGCAGGGCTGGGTCGGCCCCGGGCTGGCCCCGGGTCGGGCCAGGGCCAGCATCAGCTGGCCCTCCAAGGGCCAGGGCCAGCTGCAGGGCGGACCGGCCCTGAGGGCCAGGGCCAGGGCCAGGCAAAATGGGGGTGGCCCTGGCCCGGACCGGCCCCCGGACAGTCTAAACCCAGCACCTTCTCACTGGAGGGTATTGAGTAGCCACTGATCCTGAAATTGAATCTGGTGTTTGAGGCTAGCTGCCATATTCAAGATGAGGTCAATATTGGCTGTCATTGCCTCCTCGAATGTGCTGCTGTCGTGTTGGTGAGTTCCAATATCCCCATTATTGTTGTCTTCATCGCTGAAATCAGTTCCTTCTGCATCATCGTCATCACCTTCACCTCCAGTATTGGGACTTTCTTCAACAGGCCCTGCAATGACTACTGCTCGTTCATCGTGGTATTCTTCCAACGGCCTCAAGCTTTTGTGTCTCCAGAAGGGTGGCTCACAGAAACAGTCAGCTTTGAGGAAGAAGAGGGGAGGAATGTGATGTACATGATGTACAAGGTGCTTGCAGACTAGAAAGCAGCTGACTAGTGATCAACAGGGGTATCTCAAACCCCTGGGGTTTGAGGGTAAGGTAACTGTGGGGTAAGGGTAAGGGTATGTTTTCACATACCCCAACAGCTCCCAGACCCCAGAGGTACCCCAGATACCATAGCAGGTGGAGACAATACATCAGGAAAACCCATCTGGCCTTAAAGTGTATTAGATGCTCCTTAAAGCTTACTTAAGTGTCTTATTGACAGTGGTAAGCAGAAGGATCTGCTTACCACTGTCAATAAGACACTTAAGTAAGCTTTAAGGAGCATCTAATACACTTTAAGGCCAGATGGGTTTTCCTGATGTAGGGGAGTAACAGAGGAGATGTCTGAGGATGCAACAGGGGGGGATGTGTTGGTAGGGGCCCAGACATACTCAGAGAAGCAATCAAAGGAACAGGGGGGGAGGTGGTGGTGGAAATGGATGCTATGATGAGGTGCAGTGGTGTGCATATAGCAGGGAGGCAAGAAAAACAACAGGAGGGTAGGGGAGGTGAGAATGGATGCTATGGCAATGCGCAGCAGCATACATGCAGCAAGGAGGCAAGGTGAATAACAGGGTGGCAGAGAAGGAGAGAGTGGATGCTATGGCAATGTGCGGTGGTGTGCACGTGATAGTGAGGTGAGGGGAACAGCAGGAGGGCAGAGGTGGTGGGAGTGGATGTTGTGGCAAGGTGTAGTGGTGTGCGTGGTAGGGAAGGGGCCAGAGGAGCAGGGTGATGAGGAGGCAGCGGAAATGGACGCTTTTATGAGATGCAGTGGTGTGCATGCAGAAGAGAGATAGGGGAGACAACAGCAGAGTAGATGAGGCAGAAATGGATGCTGTGGAGAAGCACAGTGGCACACACATGGCAGGGAAGTGAGAGGGGCAATAAGATGATAGATGAGGTGGGGTTGGACGATATGGCAAGGCACAGTGGCATGCATGCAGCAGGGAGTCAATAAGAGAAGCAAGGAGGAAGGCAGAGGCAGAAATGGATACTGTGATGAGGCACAGTGGCGCATGGGCAGAATGTAGGTGAGATGAACAACAGGAGGGTAGATGAGGTAACAATGGATGTTTTGGCAAAGTGCAGAAGTGCGCATGCAGCAGAAAGACAATAATGGAAGCAAGGAGACAGGGAGAGGTGGAAACAGATACTTTAATTAGGTGCAGTGGGGTAGCAGTGGCAGCAGCAGTAGGTGAAGACAATGGCACACACAGTAACACACTTACCTCATAGGAGGCATGACCCCAACACTAACCTCCAGGTCAGGTCTGTGTACCCCTGCCTGTACCCCACAAAAACCCCAACCCCAGCCTTGGGGTAAGGGTTTGCTAGGGTAAGGGTAAGGGTATCAATAAATATACCCCAGGGTTACCCTTGTTGATCACTATGGCTGACTGCAAGGCTGGACAGGTACATATCCATTTGTTAACTTTTGGTTGGTATGTGTCATTCATGGGTATTGTAATTGGTGTTTTTTCTAGCTTTCACCAGATTTTCTTGAACCCTTTGTGCCAGCTTGACAGTCCACAATAACAGGCACTCTCCTTCAATAAGAGATTAAGCTTCCGGTAATAGGTTGGCATTAGCTTTATAACGAGGATCTAAACCAGCAAATCACATCACTGCATGTGAAAGTGGTAGAGAAAGTTGTGCTTAATCTGTTGCCAGCTGGTAATATCATGAGTCCAACGAGAATTGTGACATGAAACTTCAACTTACTGGCTTTCTAATATCATTGTAGTCTTCAAGACTGGTATAAGCTTGTGAGCACATTGTGCCCAGAGCTCCCAGCGACTTGCTCGGTACCAGTTCTCCCAAAGGTAAACCCACATCTCAGGTAGCTTGTGCCTTAAGCAGAAGTTGTACATGCGCTGAACCACCCACTTTTTGATCAGTTTCATGTCTGGTGGGCAGAATCTGGGAATTAATGGATGGGCACAATAATGCCACTCCATCATGTTGATGATTGGATTGCGATAGAGAGAAGGGCAAAAGGTTTGCTGGTCTTGCTTTCCATCGTCATTGTTGTTGGTAACGCTTGCCTCTCTTTCCCCTTCTGCAGCTCCATTCTCCTCTGCCATTTCATCCTGCTCCTCAATCATTGGCAGACATGTCGCTGGGAGTGAAAGCTTAAATCCCACTCCCTGGATCCTGCACCCGATGGCTGAAGCAATGTTTAGGAGTGGTAGTTTTATTTGGAGCAAGTTTATTGTGCCCCCAAGCAACGAAGGTTGAGGTTGATGCTGCGTGAGAGGTAGTCCAGGAGGTGTTAGGGCTGGTGGTTGTGTTGTGGAAGCCTGTCCTACGGCCAGCGGTGATTCATTCTCAATCAGAGGAGGTAAGGTATCTTCAGGTACCCCCTCTTTGTAGTCGTTGATGTCAACTCTTGTCCTAGCTGGGATGAAGTCTGGCTGGATGAAACTGTACTCTGCCATCGCACAATCAAGATTTTATGGTGATGTCGACAGCTTTGCTTTTGCAGGATGAGTCCTAACAGTGTGTTGGAGATGCCACCAGCAGAGGTTGATCTTTGCATCCCACACCTCTGATCTCTCCCATGTCCTTGTTGCTGTGGATGAAGACTGAATTAACCCCATATTTGTCATGGAGGCATCGTGACAAAGTTGCGATTGCTTTCTTTCACTTCCCTGTATCAATTGCAGTGGCTGTCAATAGGAGGGAGTATGTCATTGGGAACCTGGCATTGTTGTACTCACCCATTATACTGTAGAGCTTAAGGTGTTTTGAGTTTGTGTTATTTATGTTGTGGGTTAGCGCTAACTTATGAAAATGCAGGTGCTGCTCCATCAGCAATTGTCCATGTTGCTTAATGTGTGCTTAACGTGCTTATTAAGCACGTTAAGCACAAATTAAGCACAAAACAATTAAGCAGGTTAATGCCACCCTGGTGCTTAATTAAGCAAAATTCTAAGAAGTTCAATTACCTCTTAAAGCAGCACTAAGCATCAAATTAAGCACATGTAAGCAATCTAAGCACAACATTAAGCAGTTTCAAGCACACAGAAGTATCAGGTAAAATTCAATCAATGATGAGCATAAGATAGTATATTTAGTTAACTATACTACAACATTTAGTACTCTATCTATACTTTATCTGAGTGTGCAAATGGCCTCTTCTATCCACCAGCACCACCAGTGTGCCACAGGCCTTGACATGACAATAGCAGTAGGGGCAGGGGGGAGGAGGCAGAGGTGGAGGTGGAGGTGTTGGGGTAGGCAGGGTATGGGTATGATATGATGAGGATAATTGGAACATACCATCTCCTGGTCTGCACTCTGAACCCACAATGGTATGCCGCGCTGCTTGTGGTGGTGGTGATTGAGGTGGCAGGGGCAGCTCAGAAGGTGGAGCAATGTAGTGTCGGTTATGGGTTGAGGGGACGACTATACGCGAGGGGGAAGCAGGGCGAATGCGGAGACGACAACGAGGGAACAAAGGGGTCAAGTTCGATACATTCAACTTTGGAGCACTTTGGCTCGTATTTAATACAAGTTAGCTATTTTGTTTTGTACTTTATTTTGAAGAGGAAAAGTGGATAGACATAATCACAAGCTTGAAATAAGCAAAACGCAAAAAGCACTCGAAAAATCGAGTGGGGAATTATATCACGAGAAAAAAGGAAAAATACCCTATTGAGGGTGATGCGCGCGGCTGCGCTCGTTTTCGAAAAGAAATGACGATGAGTGGGGGAAAGTGGAGAATGATGAGCGATGCTATGATGCATACGCTCGCTTGTATCGTACAAAAACGAGCCCCGGAAAATTAACAAACTGATCAGATAGTCCACACAACAAGATCGAAACGAAACATGCCCTAATCAAAAATTCACGCGATTGATGCGTCGTTCTCGTGGTCGGTGTCGGCATGTTCGTGTCGCGGTTGATCGATGGGGTCGGTGACGCGGTCGGAATCGAGATCGCGACCGCCGTAATCGATATTACAACACGATGGGCTTGGGATCGGGATTGGGTGGCAGAGATACTGCAGGTGGCAGTACGGAAGGAGTCATACTAGTAGGACAGGAGGCCAAGCCAAACAGATCATGCAGTCCAGTACTCACACTACACACACAATCATGAGTTCTTATTCCAATTCTAGCATTGGATACAGGGAAGAGCGGATAACTCTGCATCTGGCCGCAACCTTGTGTTGGACTCTGACTCTGGGATGGTTCAAATGCTGGTGGGGGGCATGGGCTGTTGAGGAGAGCCCTGGATGGGTGGTAGAGCAAGGCCAGAAGAGATGAGGAGAATATGCCAGGACACATTGGGTGGGGCAGGCACACAGGAGGAGGCGGTGCAAGAGGAGTTAGGGCCGACACCGTGACAGCGTGAACCCTTGTGCCAGTGGGTGAAGTGAGGAATACAAAAGGGTTAGTCTAAGAAGTCAAATGAAAAAAAAAAACAATGTATCAAGGACCAGACAAAGGCAATCGCAGCAGCAAGGGAAAGGCAGGGATGCTGAGACATTGCACGTGGATAGCTTGATTAAGACCAACCATACTGCTGTTCATCACCCCATTGGTGGCTCGGCCCGCGTTTCTTCCCATTCCCAGCGCGTGACGATGTGCTGTGCCACTACGATGTAGGCAAACAAGTCCAAGACACCCACGCCCGCTTTAGCCGAAGTTAAGAATAAACTTGGGTCCTCGCAGGGGACGAGGTGACATGGCTTGTGCTAGGGCTTGGGCCATGGCGTATTGTGCAGGCATGATCATGGGTGCAATGGATATTGATACTGTATCGTCGAAGATGAGAGCAAGTATCTCCGAATCATGTGTGATCTATCATGAGCATGTAACAACAGAGAGGAAGAGGAGCGGGAACGTGAGAGTGGGAATGAGAGCACAGCATTGAATGGCTCAGTGTGGGTGCTATCAGAAAAGGAGGAAGCAGGAGTGTGGGAGGAGGTGAAACGGGTCAAGCTGAGCATCACAGTGGCACCATGCATCATAAAGCTGAGTTGGGAATTTGCATGAGTAGGATTTGGATTTGGATGTGCATTTGTGATGATGCGAAGCGAGGTTGATTGAGGATGTGCAGGATGAGATTATGATTGTGGGATCCATGTCAGCTTTGGGATTGCCATTGGTGGCGTCTGGGGTAGCGTGGGTGCCAGACGCTGCAGAAGCTTGTCTCATCCAAGAGAATGATACCCTCTGACTGAGAAGTATATACGCACAATTCATCGTCGTCGAATCCATTGACGATGTGAGAGGGTAACCAGTCTCTCTCATCACTGGTGTTGCCCGGATTGCTGGTGGATCGTGTATCCGAAGATGGAATGAGCTTGTCGATGAGGCACAAGCCATTCTCTCCTGTAGTAGGACTGTAGTAGCGTTATCCAAATCAGAAATGAGGTCGGTCTTATTATAATAATGCCTTACCACGAGGCAGTATTCTTCCTGTCTTCATCTGCGAGCAGGGTGCAGATACGAAATTCAGACCACCATTGGGTGAGGGCACGTAGTGTCGCAGGCTGATTGACATCGAACATGAGAAGGGCGGCATCTTCACCACAAAAAAAATGTAGTTGAGAGTGAAGAGAAGTGTTCTTGGCCAGCGGTATCCTGTAGTAGTACAGGTCGAGTCATGTGAGTGGGTGCACAGTTAGCATGCAAGGATACAATGCGCACACTGGGTATGGGATGTCAACCGGGGCGATGGGTGTCACGGTCAGGTCACCGTGGCGTGGAGTTTCGATTCTGAGTCATGCTGATTAAGCGGAACGATGAAGCGGCCACAATGACTAAGACACGGAGGTCTAATCAAAGGTTCAAGAGTAGAAGACTTGGCTGTGGCACGATCCACACAAGTCTTCAAAGGCTTCACTCAAAGAGGAAGCAGTCTTTCAGAGGAGAGGGGAAGGGAAGGCCTAAGCCACTTGTATTGCTCGCCATATGGACTGCCTGAGTTCTACAGGAGAACGAGCTTAAGGCCCATCTCAGAGGTACAAGGGATATATATACTAGAACAATGGATCGTACTAGAATGTTCAGGGATATACCTGTAAATGTGTGGAAGCATACAGAACAGACTGGAATGTTATGGAAATGGACAGAAGGTGGAAGAATCGTCCAACGTATCGATAAGTAAGAAAAGGAAAATGATGAGTCAGGGTCACCTGTGACCATCATGTCATGTTACTGTGACAATGGGAAAGGAGAGCAAAGGCTCAAGTTGGGCATCAGCCAGTCGGCAGGTTGTCAGGTCATAGAGGGCGCAGAGTTTCAGGCCAAAACAGAAACCTGAGGTAGTGCCAGACAGCGAGAGATGGTAGCAATAGAGGAGGCCTGGACATGGAGAAGGCAACACAGAGGCAGAAGGTAGGAGTTGGCCACTTGCTGGTAAAAGCTGCATACATCGGAGTCACTGCTGTGTTAATTGGGGGGCAAGAAGGCGAGCGTGAGTGCGATTTGGGAGTGGGGAATGTTGGAGGTAGTCTGGGAGGAAGCGCAGGAGGAGAAAGCAAAAGCGCGCAAGAGGAGAAGGTGTCGGGACACATTGAGTGGGGGAGGCAGTGAGAGAACGCACAGGAGGAGTTGGGGCGGGCATGAGCCCTCAGTACCAGTGAGTGAAGTGAGGAATATAAGGAATTACAAAAAAGTTAGTCTGAGAAGTCAAATAAAAATAAAAATAAAAATAACGCACCAAGGACCAGATAAAGGCATTCAGGGTGGCAAGGGGAAGGCAGGAATGTTGAGATGTTGCACTTGATGCTAAGCACCTCAGGCCAAAAGAGAAACCCGTGGCAGTGCCAGATGGTGAGAGGCGGTGGTGACAGAGGAGGCCGTGACACAGAGACGTGACATGGAGACAGAGGGGAGGACAGACAGAGGCAACAGGTGTTACGGAATGCAGGACAAGTTGGACCTTATGCTTCCTAAACACGCTTACTCATCCTGATGACATCCCTTCCACATTTCTCTTATTGTGCTGACTGTTCTATTGTCTTGGCGTCCTATTGTTCATCCCATCCTAGTCCAGTGTTATTGTCTCGAGTCCCTATTGTTCTCGTTCCCTATTGTTTGTGGTATCTTTTTTTTTTTTTTTTGTGAAGCGATATATTAGGTAGTTGGAGATAGTAACTATATATAAGTTACCTAACAGCACTACCTAATGCGCTGGAGCGGGCCATGCGGCCCGAAACCCGGAGGAGGAGAAAAAATGCATTTATGCACACCCCTAATAAGGGGTAGTGTGGGACTCATGTAGCGGTATTGCCGTTTTTGTACTACCCACTAAAAAACCTCGTCACGTGTTGTCAAACGGGATGCTCGGGGCATCATCCCGGTTATGTTTGTGTTAGTTTGTCGCAGTTTGGTTATGGCGAAACGCGGCGCTACTGTGTTGACATTTGGTCTATTTTCATCTGCTTCTAGCGACATTTCATCTACGAGAGGTACTCGTCTCGGTTTATCCATTCTGGGCTTAGCTTTCCAGCGATTTCTTTTTTTTTTTTTTTTTTTTTTTTTTGAAGCAGCATATTATTAGGTAGTTGAAGATAGTAACCGGGTTACCTAACAGCACTACCTAATGCGCTTTCCAGTGATTTCTGTCTCTGATCTCGGGTTAGGTGTGCATTCAGTCTGCTACATGAAGCTAGTTCTTGTTTTGGCAAGCAACCCTTGCCCACTTTGTCAGGGTGTTCTCACGGTCCGAGTTGTGGGTCAGGCTATTACATTTTCATTGCATTTGCATTTGGAACTCTAGTATAGAACATGGGCATGGGTTTGGAGGGCGAGGGGGGGTGGGGGGTTTTATTTTTGTCTTGCTCGTGGTTTAGCGCGTGCATTGGCATTGGCAGGGGTGTGCCTTGTCGGTTGTGTGTGTGTGTGTGTTTGGTGTGCGCTAGCCGTGACGTGATGGTGCCTTGCATTTCAGGGGGTTGGTTTCATATTGTTGAAGGGAAGGTCACACGAAGTGGGGTCCGGGGGGTGGTCATGTCTCAGAGGTTTGGTGGATGGGTGGCTATCTTGTTGCTGCAGCATTGGATGCTTTGTGTGCTTAGGGGTTGTGTACATTATGTCTTTCTAGTAGGTTTTAATCTAGAATGAGGGTATAGGTTTGGTTTAGTTTTATGGTGTGTGTGGTATGTGTTTCCACAGTTTCTCTCGTGTTGTGTGTGCTCGCATGCAGTTTTATTTTGGAGTGATATTCTCCATGTTTATTCCGGAGTGGTGTTCTCCATGGGGGCGATGGTGTCCGCCATGAGTAGTTGTTCCACTCAACCATACCTACGCTGAAGCGTAGGAGAGCCCAACCATGGTGGTGGTTCGGGTTTAAGGTCCCCGTCCTTGTTCGTGGTATCTTGCTTATTGTCCACCCTAGTTTGGTAGAACAATTAGCGTAGATTGTATAAGTAGGCCTCAGCTGGTAGCTTGTACCCCAGCTTCGGCTTTAACTCAAATCAACTTGTTTTCCCCTCCAGAAAAGACAGAACTTCTCCTCTCCTCTTTCCTTTCCTCTCTTACCCTCCTATACGCCCTAGTAGGGTCATCGAAGCTTGGTGGTTGTGCTACAACACCACAGGACTCAGCGCATCAACACTTGTAGTGTCCCTGAGCCCAGGTCCTAGGAGAGACCAGAACAACCAGAACCCTAGTTGGGACCCGGCCCTAGTCGAGCCGTAACAACAGGTGGTTGAAAACAATGAGGCACAAAAATGATAAGGCACGAAATTCATCATGCCAACAAGAATAGGGTTGTTCAAAGTAGCCACTTATTGGCCACTTATTTTCTTACTTGTTCATCACTTATTCAGGTTTTCCTGCCAAATTGGCAATAAGTGGACCAAATAAGTAGCAAATAAGTGACAAATAAGTGCTACTTTGAACCCCTCCCCTCAATGAAATGAGCAATAAGTTGCAAATAATGACTTATTCTCCACCTTTTGTTGGTCTGGCAAAGCGTTCGGCAACATGTGCTGAGTTTGAATTGGACTCCCTCTATCTGAGTTCATCAAGTTGGACTGTTGCTGCATGCTATCCTACCATGTCCAAATGGACTCACATGTTTGAGCAAGTGACAGATCATCATGTCCAGCAAAAGCGGGCTCATGTCAAAACCAAAAAAAAAAAAAAAAAAAAAATGGTGGCACTGTTTATTAAATCATTTCTATAACTAGGGGTACAAAAACGAAGCTAATCAGTGCATTCTGGCTCTCTCACCACCAATGACAATCCTGGAATATGTCAACAAGGCCTTAGCCCACACCACCATCTCACACATGAATGGTGGGTGGCTTCTCTGCACTCATGCCCACACACATTCCCACTCCCTCCCACTTTTGCTTGAGAGAGTTTGCTGCCGCAGCACCGGTCATAACCGTACGACTGCCTGTGAGAGCACGCTCTTTTGCTGTTGCCTCCTTAATCACAGGTAGTACCCTGTTGACGGCTTCCTGAAACCCGCCAAATGTCTGTGGAAAAGCAAACTGCAATGGCTTTGAGAAATGGAGTTGAAGAGACCAGAACATATTGTAAAAATCTTTAAGATACGCTGAGCATTGGGAAAGAAAACGCATGAGAGGATTTCACTTGCCTTCTTTTTTCTTGATCGTCTCTGTTTTTTTTTTTTTTTTTGAATTGGGGTTTAGAGTCCCCGCGTGTATTGTGACAAGACTAAGTTACTCTGTACAGGATAGTGTTCAAAGGGAATCCATGTAAGGAAACAGAAAAAAGAAAAGGAAGAAGAAGGTAGGGGAAAGTAAGGTGTAATAAAAGGAGGAAGCGCGGTCAAGGCCGGAGTCATTCAAGGTGGATCTGGTCTGGGTGGGAGGGGGCGAAGGCCCTGTTGGGAAAGGAGGAGGAATTGCGCTAGGCGTTTACCTCTGTCTTCGGTGGAGAAGAGGTATAGGGAGGAGTGGTCTGCGATGGTGGTGGCCCAGTGTTCCGAGTGGAGGTGGCAAGTGAAGAGGGTGTGGGTGATAGAATAGCGGAAAGGGGGGCCGGTGTGGAAGGGCCCGAGGTCGCCGGTGAGAGGATGGGTGTGAAAGGGACGTCGTTGCATGGGCAGGAAGTGTTGTCTCCTGCCAGCGGCCGGAAGAGGTCACTGTAGTCGGCAAAGAAAGCATGTTGGCTGAGGAGCTGAAGTCCCGATGTAAAGAGGTGGCGATTTTTGTGGGAGAGGAGACCCCGGACGAACGGGGGTGGTTGGTTGGAAGGTGTGTTGGGGCAAGCCCTCCAGGCTTTATGGCCTGGGGTGCGAGGGAGTTCTCCGGAGGCGAGATCCCTCGCCCATAGATGATAGGCGAGATCAGAAGGGGGGACCGGGGGGTCCACCACTAAGGCTGGTTGGATGCGTTCCAGGAGGCGGGCTAGTTCCAGTCCTCCCAGGAGGCAAGTCCAGGATTCCTTGAAGAGCTGTAGCTCAACCGTGCGCTCTGGGGAGGGGTCCAGAAAAGAAGACAGTGAAGAAGTAAAGAAAGGGGCAAAAGAAAGAAAAGGGGACTTATGGGAAGTGTTCGTAAGAAGAGGCAGAACAAGCCGATTAGGGAAGAAGACAAAGAGAGAGCTCCCCGAAGGGAGCGAGAGGAAAAAATTGAGGCCCTGCGAAAGGGCCTTGAGGAATGACCATCTACGGTCTGCATCGACTGCCGCACCTGTCTCCAACAGTCTCTCCCCACTGTAAAGTAAGAAGGCATGTCCATGAGCAGTAGGGACGGGGAGGGAATGAACGTAAAGGTAATGGGCTAAGGGAAGGGGTTTAGAGATAAGAGATCTAGTGACGGCGTCAATGTCTTTAGTGGGAGGAGGGGAGGTAAACGCGGTGAAGCCCCTGTGTGACCAGGCCGGGAGGTAAGGGGAGGAGGGGAAGGAGAAAGGAAATGCGGTGGGGTTCATAGACTCAACCAAATGCAAGAGATTAGTAGGTGGGGAAAAGGAGGGGTGCCAACGGGCCACCGGATTACGGGTAATAACTGTAAGTAGGGGGGACGAGGGGGGAAGTGAGGCGAGGCGGGTTATGTATTGGGACCAGAGTTTAAGGAGGGTGTAACGTATGGGGGGGATACCAAGAAGGTGATGTAAAGGAGCGGTAGGGGTAGTACGAAAGGCGCCGCTGAGTCGGCAGCAGGCCTGATTCTGTGCCACCTGTAGGGGCTGAACCAGGCCTTTCTGTTTGATGTTAGTGAACCAAATGGGAGAACCGTAAGTGAGGATAGGAAGGATTACTGCGAGGTAGACTTTGCGCCAATTGGCAAAGTCTAGACCCCGAACTGAGTTACCTAAGACCCTGAGGGCCGTAAGGGAAGAGCAGGCTCTCGAGGCCATGATGGAAACATGGTCCTTTCATGAAAGCGTGGGGTTGAAGTAGACACCCAGGTAACGAACCACCTGGGCTGCTTTGACGGAGTACTCACCGTTGGATGGGTCACGGAGGGCGAGGCAAGTCATAGGAGGGCCAAAGTGGCGGGCGACATGGCGGGCACAGAAGATCATAAATTCCGTCTTCTCCAGGTCGAGCCGGAGCCCCACATCAAAGAGCCAGGAAGCTGCTTGTTCGTATAAACGCGCGGCCTTCGATGCCGCAGAGCGATACGTTTCCCTGCTGGCGGTGATGCAGCCGTCGTCAACATATAACTGGAAGGAGGTGAAAGGGGAGGAGTCCGTAGAGTTAAGGAGGGTGAGGAGGGGGGCGGTATAAATAGCCGAAAGAATGGGAGAGAGCGGTGAGCCCTAAGGGGTGCCGTAAGAGAGTGACTGGGGGTCATGGGAGTAACCGTTAAAGGAAAGTGAGGCCTGATGATCAGAAAGGAAGGAAAGGGTCCACGCCGTGAGAGATGGGGGAAACCCAAAGATGTGAAGGAGGTGGGCAACTCGGGCAGGGTTCAGGTTGTCAAAGAAACCCTGTATGTCGAAAAAAAGGGTTGCTGCCACATGTCCGGCAGAGAGGCAGGACTGTGCCAGGTGGGCCAAGTGTCTGGCTCCATCGACGGCACTACTGTAGTCCCGAGAGCCGAATTGAAGGGAAGGGAGGATGTGGAAGGTGTTGAGGTCGGCCAGTAGACGCTTGGCTACTATCTTCTCAAGAAGTTTGCCAACACATTCAAGGAGACTGATGGGGCAGTAAGCCTTGGCGAGGGAGTAGTCTGGTTTCCCGGGTTTCTGTAAGACCACGACCTTGGCCACACGCCAGGGGTGAACGCCTAGGGAGAGGGCAGCAGAAAAGAGCGTTACAAAACAAGAGGGGGAGGCAGCAAAGGCCCATTTGAGTAGTTTGTAGCCAATCCCGCTGGGGCCAGGGGCTGATTTGTTGGATGTGGGCATGAGCGCTGCGGTGATTTTGGAAGGAGTGACGGGGCCATGGTGGCGTGTGGGTAAAGGGGGGGGATCCGAGGGGAGGGATACGGCCTTCCCGGGGGGGAGGGGGGGAAAGAAACGGGATTGGAGGATCGTTGTCATAATCGGAGGTGCGGTCGTCAGGGAATTGGAGGTGGGGTCAAAGAGGGGAGGTACGAGCGAGGTTGATCGGCCATGCCTCCAGCGCGTGGCCTTCCAGAGGTTGTCAGGAGTGCAATGATCGAGGAAGTCATGAGCCGCGTCCCGTTTGGCCATGGTGATGGTGTGATGGAGGGCATGGTAAAGAGGGGTGTGGAGCGCCAGAGGTGCCTGTTTCCAAAGAGCCAAGGCCGCCGAGCAGTCGGAGTTCCACCAGCGGGCACCTCGGGGGTCAGGGGTAGATCGGCGATCGAAGAGTTCTGAACAGGTTTGATTGATGTCGGAAAGAAGACAGTCCGCTTCCAGCAGGAGGGCGGTGACCGTGGTTATTGGAGGTCTGCCCGGCAGGCCGTGAAAAGATTGTTTCCAGGTGTCCTCCATGTCATCTACCAGCTTGTAGCCGGGGAGAGGTCGTGGAGGGGGAGGGGGAAGGGGACTGGCGAGTGAAAGGGTGGTAGAAAGGGCGGCGTGATCAGAGTGAAGGGAAAGGTCGAAGGAGACTGTGAGAGGTGAAAGATCAAGAGTGGCAGCGGCCAGAGAGTTGACGAGAAGAAGGTCTAGAACCAACGGAGCATGACCCGGGGGGCCTTTCCAGGTGGGAGTAGAGAAGGGGTTGAGGCATGTGAGGTCCTGTACGGTGATCCAGTCTTCCAGTAGGGGGCCCCAGGAAGACAGGGAGTGACCCAGAGGTGACCACATGGCGCTGTGAGTATTGAAGTCACCCACCATCAAGGTGGGGAAAGAATTGTCGAGGGACGAGGAGAGGAGTCCCTGAAGGCCATGACCCTGGGAAGGGACGGAGTGGTAGAAGTTAATTAAACGAAAAGAAGGTTCGGAAGGGAACGTAAAGTCCACTACCATGCCGGAGGGGGAAGATAAGCCCTTGACGTGGCGGAGGATCGGAGAGCACGAGAAAAGGAGCAAGTGGTGGATATAAACGAGAGTTTTGGCATGTTGGCCCGGTGTGAGGACCGGGCCGAGGCAAGTCCATTTGTCATTCACGGCCCCCCCAAGTACCGGGAGGCCGTCAGGGTCGGAGTCAGAGCGGGTAGTGGAGATGTGACCGAACCAGGGTTCCTGGACGGCGAGAATGTGATGGTCAGAAGTTTGAAGAAGGGCATGCATCATGTGGTTACGGCGGCGCATGTTCACCGACAATATCTTGATATGGTTTAAAGACATTGGCGTCGAGCAGCTGCACGTTCGAAGTTGAGCCAACGTTGCTCCTCTGGCGACAAAGCAGCAAGTTCAGAAGGGGAGGGGCCGTCGGGGTGAGAGGCGAGGGAGAGGACGTGGGCCGGTATGGAGGAGGCGTCCACGGGATTGGCATGTGAGAGGATCGGGATAGGGCAGGGTCGAGAAATAGCAGAGACCAGGGCTACCGCCGGCAAGGGCGGTGTGGAGGCCGGTGGTGGTGAGGCGGAGGGTCCCTCCCTGTCCGAAGGGGGTGGGGGACAGAACGCTGCTCTCAGGGGGCAGGAGACATCGAGGACAGTATGACTGACGGGTGAGGGGCCTTTACCCGTTCGCTTCTTGGCTCTAGCACAGTTGAGGCAGGAGGACTCACAGCGGCAGTTGTCGGGTTCTTTGTGGGAAAGAAGGTGGGGGCACAGACAGGCATGTTGATGGAGGGAGTGTGGGCCGTCGCAGCGGGGACAAATAATCTTACCTTCAGGGACACGGCAGCGGGCAGCCGGGTGGCCGAGACCCCAGCAACGGTTGCATTGTTGGAGAGTAGGGCGTGCTTCGAAACGTTGAACTGTGACGCGTTGCCCGAAGAGGGCAGGAGGGGAGCAAATGAGTGAGGGGAGCAAATGAGTGAGGGGAGCAAATGAGTGAGGGGAGTGAATGAGTGAGGGGACGGTTTTTCTGTCAGGGTCAACGAGATTGAGGAGGATCGAGGAGTGGCGGGCAAAGATATCGACGTCCTTCTTGAGCCAGCGGGGGGCAGCAAGGAACGTGATGCTGGAGCAGACAGAATTGGATTCCAGTTCCCGGCGAATGTCGAGGTCGGAGGTGAGATTACCGTCCTCGTCTCGAATGACCGGGACCCCATTGAGGAGGACCTGGACGGAGCCTTTCTGCGGGGCAAGGAGGCAAGGTGGGAATGGGTCAGTGAGGATTTTGCGAAGACGGAAGACCGCTTCCATGGGGGGGGAGCCCGCAAAGGTGAGAACAAAGTTGTGGGAGTTGGGGCCTTGCCACCTCCCGGCAAGGAGCGAGACCCCGTCAGAGGGGACCGTGGATTGTCGGATGTCCCTTTGTAGGTTCCGGGTGATCATCCCTTGGTCCCCCCTAGCGGGTTCCGTAAGAACTACCGGGGTGGTGCGAATGATCAGGTAATCGGTAGTGAGGGATGGGGAAGAGGTCTTAGTAGGTGGCGGCTTCGGAGTAGTGGGTTTAGTGAGGTAGAGATCGATGATGGTGGGGGCCGTGAGGTTGTTGTTGGTGAGTTTCTTGCCCCACTTAGCATGGTAGGCAGCGAGAAGTTGAGGACGGGTCATCTGGAGAAGGTCCGCTTTAGAGAGGACGGAGGACGGGGGGGGAGACTGGGAAGAGGGCACCGGGGGGCTGGGTAGTCATTTAGAGGACTGCTGAGGCATGGGCTGTCGGCCCTTCCCCTTACGCCGTCCATGAACGGCAACGGTCCAGGGACCAGTAGGGGAGTGCGCGTCGACAGAGGGGTCAGCCTGAGGGGCCACAACGGGGTTGGCGAGGGGAATGTTCGTAGGGGCTGGGGGGGCAACAGAGAGGAGGGGGGAAAGGAAGGGTCATCAATGCAGGCAACGGGAGGAGGAGAGGGGCCGTCCCAACCTGTGGGTTGGGGTCGGTCTGGTAGGGCCGTGAGGGGAGGCTCGCTGTAATCCATATCGAAGTCAGGACCAGGATCGGCAAAGCCCTCCAATAGAACAACGCGGGAGTCGATGTTCTCTACCTTGAAGGTGAGTGAAGAGAGGCAGGCTAAAAGGACAGTGAGGTCTGGGGAGGACATAGCAGAGGGGACTGGGACCGGAGAGACCTGAGGAAAGGGGGCCGGGGTCAGGGGTTAAACAGCGTGGGCAGAGGTGGGGGGGGCTGGGGGGACCCCAGGGCCAGAAAGTAGCAGGAGAGGGGGTTCGTCTGGGATGCAGACAGGAGAAGCTTGAGGGGTGCGGTTGGGGGAAGAGTGGGCAGACTGGGCGTGGGACGGGGGTCTCGCCAGAGGGTCAATGCGGCGGGTCTTTCGAGAGGATTTGGCTGCGGACTTTGGAGGAGGAGGGAGTGCCTGTACAGCTGCGATGCGGGCTGCTTCCTTGGCTTCTTGGGTGTCAATACGGAGCTGCTGTTTGTACGACATGAGCTCAGCGTCCATTTGTTGGCGGAGGGAGGCGCGGTAGGCCTCGTATTCCTCAGAGAGTTCCCGAGAGGCTTGTGTCTGTAGTCGAGTGAATTCATCTTTGTGAAGGGCCACCACCTGGGCCCGCGCGTCGTCGAGGGATTCCCGGGTCAGCGCAGCAATGGTGGTGCGGTGTTCCTCCTCTGCCAGAGAGGGGATCACACGGTCTGTAATGTGACGGGCCATGTCTTGGACCCAGGAGGAGAGTTCGGGATGGGAGGTGTCAGAGGGGAGGCCGAGGACGTGCCCAATCAAGGCAGCCTTAATCTCCGTGAGCTGATCGGCGATCCAGCGATCGGCCAGCTGGGAGAGGTCTCTATGGGCGGCATTAAAAACAGACGTATGGGCCACCTGGACGTCGTGACCACAGAACATGAGGGCAGCTTGGAAACATTGTTCCACCGAGGCCATGTTGCAGTTCTCCATGCAGCGCATGCACAGGGACCAGTATGCAGGGTCCGAAGTGAAAGAGGAGAAGAAAGAGTCAATCGCCCGCGTGCCGGCAGCCAATGAGGCAACCGCGAGCTCAAGGTCAGGGGAGGGGGACGGGAGGGGGTGTGTATCCCCAGGATTGGAAAGGTCGAAAGAAGAAAGCGAGCAACGAAAGCCACCATGGATTTGGAGGACAACAGAGGCTGCAACACGGAACCACAGGTCATGAGGGATGGCAGAGTCAGGAGGGGAGGAGGGGGTAGAGAAACCATGGCTAAAGAATTCTCCCAGGCGTTCAAGGGCTGCCCTGGTTACGCTGCCGTTGGCTGTCACATCGAAAGAGGAGGAAAGAGGAGTGGGGAGGAGGTCTATGGTAAAGGAGGGGGTTGACGTAGCTCCGGAGACAAGGTGCACGTCTCTGAGGCCGGGAGGAACAGGGACGGGCAAGGAAGGGTGAAAGGGGGTGTAGGGTATAGGTAGAGCGGGGGGTTCCCCAGGTGGAGGAGGCGGGACGGCAGGGTCCATTGGAGGAGGAAAAGGGGAGGAGGAACGGTGACAAAAACGTAGAGGAAGCAGGAAAGTAAGTCAGGTAGGGGGTCGTCGAGTGTAGGAAAGTCAGGTCGCGAGGATGCCAAGCGGGTTCTGACTAGGGATGGTGGTGGTAAGAGGTCAAGGAGCTGTGATCGTCTCTGTTGCCAGTGGCGGCAACCCAGGTGACGGGGCCATTGGCCACATCACGATGTGGTGGCGAAATGAGTTGGGGAGGTGGCAGCACACGATGTGGGGCCACGCACTGTGCGGTGCCAGGTGCACCCCGCTCACCTGCGGCCGTGGACGATGGCATCGAAACAAGGGGAGGTGGCGGGGATACAAGTGGCGTCGAAACAAGGGGAGGTGGCAAAACGAGTTGGGGAGGTGGCAGCACATGATGCAGGGCCACGCACTGAGCAGCGCCGCGTGCACCCTGTCGAACGCCTGCACGCCAAACAGGCAACTGTGGCACCAGCGGGCACCCCATCAGAACCCATCCACTGGACGAGTGCAGCGATTACAAGTTGGGGAGACTCGGGCTGGTATCTGTGAGTCCACTTAGTATACCTGCATCCATGCCGGACCCAGAACCAGAGCCACCAGGCTCAGACAAGGACTACCTGGGACACCCACTCGAATCTGCCTGAAATATGCACGCTGCAGGGTGGCCAAATGGATGGCAATCGTAGCTGAGTCCCAACCTTACAATAGCACATGGAAAGACAAAGGGGAGTCTGTGTAGCAGATCGATGAAACTGTTCACCTGCAGCCATGGATGACAGCATCGAAATGAGGGGAAGAGGCAGCAACCCAGGTGGCGGAAAAATTTGTGAGATCAGTCAGAGTTTGAATTTCAGAATAAGTGGTGAAATAAGCAAGGCAAGAAGTGAGCGAATAAGTGACCAAATAAGAATAATGGTCAATCGAGTTCATTATTCTTATTTCCATCACTTATTGCTCTCCTTCTTGTCCTCCTTATCAAATAAGTGGTGAAATAAGTAAGATGATAAGTAACCAATAAGTGGCAAATAAGTAGAACTTTGAACGACCCTAATAAACAAATGACTTAGCAAAATTTTCATGAGTTTCAAAAATTTCAGATTAGTTAAATTATGTTTGCTTGCTTAGCACAATCAAAACCCCCTTAAATTTTCACTAGTTGCTTAAATATCTTGAGTGTGCTTAATGTCAGTCTTAATTGCACTGAGCATACTGAGCATGCTTAATGCCAGTCTTAATTGTGCTGAGCATGTTGAGCCTGCTTAAGTTGCTTAATTGTGCTTAAACAAAATTTTCATCAAGCAAAATTAAGCAGAAAGGTAAATTTAAGA
Organism: Lactifluus volemus; assembly: GCA_022376515.1. Taxonomy (NCBI): domain Eukaryota; kingdom Fungi; phylum Basidiomycota; class Agaricomycetes; order Russulales; family Russulaceae; genus Lactifluus; species Lactifluus volemus. The sequence continues at coordinate 306,887 of WTXI01000027.1, forward strand.
CCATTAAGACCACTAAGCACCATTAAGCAACATGGACAATTGCTGATGTCACAGGTTACATTCATTGTAATCTCAATGATTTTCCCTTTCAAAGGCTCTATAATTCACTTCATACCCCATGCGAGCATCTCCACTCCATTAGGGACACCAACTGGTTCAAAAATGTCGATGCTATCTCCATATTCAGCTAGAAGCATCTTAGTGAAGGACAGTTGGTCATCACTGCATTGCCAGTAAGTCTTGCTCTGCTCCCGCCAAGCCTTGTGTATCTGCTTTGTTATAACTTGGGAATATACTGACTGGATTTTTGTGGCCATTGCACCAGGTGTCAACCACTCCACTTGTTCTTGGATCATTTGTAGTACCTCAGGAGGCATTTGGTCATTAGAATAGAGCACATGGTTAATGTGATGTCAAAGCTGGATAAAGATATTGTGGCCACCAGTGTTATTTGCCTTGTACTTGACTGACATTGCACTTCAACATGAGTACCATTTCATTTCAACATAGTTGTGACATTTTGCATTTGGATTTTCTGATGGCTTTGGCAGTTTTTTATGTGCCTTATTCTGGCTGCACCAAAACCGTGTACAATGGCCTCCTTTCAATGGTTGGTTGTCACGAACGCTTTCAAATTGGTAAGTTGGCTTTTCATGATGCTTTAGTAAAGTAACTCACGTAAACCTGTAACCAGTAACCTTCCAGAGTTCCTCAGCAAGTATGTGTGTGCATTTTTTTGATTCTACAACATCATCTTCTTCAATTGAGTAGGTGCCATGGAAGTCAACAAGCGTGCTGGCTTTGAACTGAGTGCATAAAACATGGAACAGGTCTTCTGCATTCATATAGTCCTTGGCTACCTGAGAGGCATGTCTGTTATGGACTGACACGTGTTTGCTGACTCATACTATATATTTTTGGACTGATGACTCATTTCTGCTGACTCCCTTGCTTATGCGAATGGACTGCTGATCACCTTGTTTCAGATCGCTTACTTATTTCTCTCACGATACAGCCTCACACAGCACCGTACAGCCGCAAGCAACAGCCACATGCACAGGATGACTCGCTGATTCCTGGAACATGTTTCAAACCCTGAAAGCTGTACGAAGGTCACAGCCCCTACGGCTGTGTACATAGCCTCGTCTTCTTGTATATAAACCCTGTACTTTCTGCCCTAGAGACCTTAAGTCTCAGTTTTGTTTCGCAATCCAAGTCTTCTATCTATTAGAACCTTGCTTGCCTAGAAGCATCAGACCTGAGAGAACCCTCTTGACATCACGCTCTTCGACTTCTTGATACTTTGGTCTTATCCCTAAAGAACCAAAGCCCTTGACCTCTGAAACGCTCTTGACTTAGTCGTTTACTAAGTCTCATCTTTATCGAACCTTTGATCTTGACTTGCACGTCTTGCAAGTCTAGTTCTTGACTTCACGAACGATCGTACACTTCGTACAAAGGTCCCACTTGGAACCTTAACACATGTCAGTATATCTGTCTAATACTCTTATGAAACAATAACTCACCTTTTTGTCATTGTCATCATCATTAGAAGTGGTGTGTGGGTTTTCTGCAACTAGGCCTGAGCTATTAGGCCTTGCTCATTGAGTAGGCCTTTCCTTAGGGGTGCTTTCCTCATGCATGTGTTTTCTCCCTTTTGGTGTGCATAATGTGCTTTCTTTGTCTGTGGCCTTTTGTTGTTGTCAGCCCGGCCTGACTAGGCCAGTTTGATAGTTTCAACATGGGTCACATTGCTTGAACTTAGAGGTTACCAACCTCTTGCAGCCAGGCTTGTTGCATTTAACAGGGGAATTTTCATCTGTTGTGTTTTGAGAGTCCATGTTATAGTTTCAAAGAGGTCTTTAATATTTATTCTCACACTCAATATGGTATGTGCATAAGATTTGTAAGAATATCCTTTTATGGAAATGTAAAATGGGGGGAGAGGTGGGTCAGTTCCTTTTCGCCTACATCAGGAAAACCCATCTGGCCTTAAAGTGTATTAGATGCTCCTTAAAGCTTACTTAAGTGTCTTATTGACAGCTACTATATCTTGATCATCTTAACCCAACCAACCATCTGTTGCATGTCATTGTAATCTTCTTCCCGCCATGTTTCATTCTAATTTGCTACTTTAGTACTGTACTAGTAATGTCAACCACATCAGCAATTGTCCATGTTGCTTAATAAGCATGTTAAGCACAAATTAAGCACAAAATGATTAAGCAGGTTAATGCCACCCTGGTGCTTAATTAAGCACAATGTTAAGCAAAATTCCAAGAAGTTCAATTACCTTTTAAAGCAGCACTAAGCACCAACTTAAGAGTTTCAAGCACACAGAAGTACCAAGCAACTTTCAAAATTTTAGGTAAAATTCAATCAATGATGAGCATAAGATAGTATATTCAGTCAACTATACTTAGTGTTTGAAAGTTCAGTCTGGTCCAGTTTTGTTGGAATATGAGCCCGGAGGCAAAAGCCTTATATTTTAATGTACAGAAGGTACAACTTTTATATCCCCCAGGGGGGGGATTGGACATGTATATATGTGTATGTACATGTATAAAGCCTTCTAGATGGTTCAAGAAAAGGCTCTAAGTAGTAAATAATAAGCTAAAAGGGGGCAGAAGAGCACCCATAAGTAGCAGAAAGTGTACTGTAAAGTGCTATATTAAATAGCCAAATCTGGAGTCATTTACCTCGGCCGAAATTCCTGTCTCGCTCGGAGTTGATTTCCAACAAGTTTTTGACCTCCAAGGTCAAAGACTGAGACTGAGACCAGTCCACTCACATCTGAAAAGCAAAAAAGACTGAACTGAACCAATGTAAACTAGTCTGTTACAGTCTTTTGGTAGTTACTAGACCAGTCAGAACCAGTTATGGTCCAGACTAGTCAGTAACCAGTTAATGACCAGTTTTTTCAGTCAGAGGAGTACCTTATTACAAAAATACTACCTAGCATGTACATAGACACAAACCTACCTAATACCAAACCTCTATACCATCCTCATACAGTGTGAACTCCTTGTCCCAGGCTGAGGCCTCAGTATTCTCAATGAGCAGCTCCTTAAAGTCAAAGAGGTTAACGTCTTTGGACTGAGCCTTGTTCCAAGCTACCATGTCATAAAGGTTGGGTCCCCAAGCTGATTTCATGATCACCAATTCTTCAAAAATGATAGAACCCAAGCATGTCCTGCAGTTTGTTGCAATTTGTTTACTGCCTGAGAACAGGTGCTCACATGGAACAGATGATGCTTGCAAGGGAAGCACATCAAGGGCAATATGTGCAAGGGTTGGGAATAACTGGGCATGATCCTACAAAGGACAATGGTCAGTACTACATGCTATCAAAGCTACAGATTCTATACCTGCCACCACTCTACAAGATCAGTTTCTTTTGTAATGTCTTGCTGCATTGTACTGAGATAGTGATGTAATTCAGACACCCATCCTTCTTCTGCATTGTTGGTAAGCAATGTTTCCTGCAGTTTGTTGAATTCAGAGAGGGTATGAGGTTGAGAAGCCTCTTCAAGATTTTCAACATACATTTGATGAGAGGTAGGTGGTGGGAGTCTTATCCCAAGTTGCGTGAATTTCGTGCTCTGCCAGGCGCCCATGAATCATGAATTGGCTGTCACGTCCCCCCACCTGGCCACAGGGCAATTCACAATTGTCATGCCAATTCACAGTTTGTGACAGCTTGATTCACAATTGTCATGGCATGATTCACACTTTGATTCACGATTTTTGGCCCATGGACACTGAGCTAAGCAGTCAACTTCGCAAGCATCCCTTTGGACTTTACAAGCGCCTGTTTGACTTTGCAAGCACCCCCTTGACTGGGGCAAACCCCCCCACCTTTGCCCTTGAGCTTCTGACATAAAATTAGTCGACTCCCTTTGCGCCCCCTTGAGGTTGGGGTGACTGCACTTGGGCTTGCCCCCAAATCAGGTGCATTGTTTATTCATATTTGCACCATGTTGACTTTCTCATGCCCTCGCATCATCCTGCCTCTCGTCCTCGCTACACATGCATTGCCAGCCACCCCTTCTGTTGGTTACGTCCTCTGTTGCCGAGTGCGGTCCTAGGTTCGTTCGTTTGTTCTATCTTTTTTTTTTTCTTGATTCTCAGGCTGACTTTGGTATTTTCTTTCTCTCTAGTGGTCATCCTGCCTTGTTATTCTCACCATACATGTATTGCCAGCCACCCCCTCTGGTTGTGTCCTCTGCCTCTGCCTCTGCATGTCCATCGCACCTGGACCACGTCAACGTCCTTGGCGTCAGGATTGCGCTGGTGGCGCTGTTGTGACTGCTCAAGTGCTTGATGCCTGCGACTGGTGCGTGTCACGGCCTTCTCCCTGTCTCTGCCTCTGCCCCTGCCCCTGCCCCTGCCTCTGCCTCTGCCTCTGCCTCTGCCTCTGCCTCTTGCCTCCACCACCATCACCTCTGTGTCCATCGCGCGTTAATATCCTTAGCATTGGGGTCACGCTGGTGGCACTGTTAGGTTGCATGTGTCACAGCCTCTGCCTTGCCTCTGCCACCACCACCACCACCACTGCACCATGCTGACATCCTTGGTGTCAGGGTCATGCTAGTGGCACCATTGTGACTGCCCAAGCGCCTGACACCTGACACTAGCATGTGGCATGGCCTCTTCCCTCTACTGGTTCCCCTGTTGCTTCTGGACTTGAACTTGGACTTGGACTCAGCCTCTTCCTGCTGCTGCTGATGCAGCCCTGACTTGGTACTCTATTCTCTTCACTCATACTATGTTGTACTAGACAATATGATAGGCCTCATGTCACGGTTCACAGGAACTGTGGCTTGAAGTGAGCTTTGTTTGGTATCAGCAATTTGCAGTGACAAGTCAGACGAGACTTAGCACCCCAAATAGTCAATAAAGAACACGCAGGCAAGTTCCTGTGAGGGATAGACTTGACTGTGTGAACTCTTGGTGTTTATATTGCATGAGGTGGGTAGTATGGGCTGGTGCACATGATGGTCAGAGTTTGTTGTAGTTTAACTCAGCGCGAGGAAATGAAAACGCTAGTATTCGTAGCTAACCTGTTGTAGTTTAACTAAACAGGTAGTCGATAAGTTTTACTGCAGCTAAAAGAAAAAAGATAAAGATACTCACCTCAGCACGAGGAAATGAAAACGCTGAGGTGTTGCCCCGCCAGGCGGGGGCTTATATGCTCATTGTATTGTATGTGCAATGTGAATACGAGGAGGGGCTATAGTGGAGTCGAAGGTACTTGAAGAAATTAAAAGTGGGCATCAAAGCCCCTAGTAAAGTACCAAGCAGTTGAAAAAGGATAGACTAGCTAATTCGACGATCTGTCGTCAATGGTCCGTGCGCAGCCACTTTAGGGCTGGCTTATGTCCGATCTCCAACAGAGTTACCATTCCCAAATAGGATAGATAGTGGCAGATAGATGAAAGATAATCTGTAAGTTCAACCGCAATGTGGGTGCAAGTGTAATTGGAGTGAAGGGATGTCTTCACCTCCAAGGACACTCGTGGGAGGTTGAACTAAGGTTTGTGTGAATTGAAGGGAGAGGAATTAGACAATTCTTCACCCTCGATTTTGTACAAGGTTCAAGGCGTCTGTGAGCTTATTTACAAGGGCGTAAACAAGCAAACAGATGTCTGATTGTGGCACAAAGATACCTTAACCAAAGGTATAAAGAGGGGATGCACAAGAAAAAGAGAGGGAGATTGAGTGTCAAGTAACAACTGTGATTCTCAACAAAGCTGAAGCTGGGGCTTTAGCTTGTCTACAGAGCTCTAATTATGTGTACAGAGGGCCAGTCAACTATCCTACAAGGGAAACACGTAGTCAGAACTGTTGACTAAGTATCTAAGTCAGTTCTGATGACTCAAGAACTGACTCAGTGTGTCTAACTCAAGATCTGAGTCAGGGACACTGACTCAAGAACTGAGTCATGATATCTGAGTCAAAAACATGTCCAAAAGAGCGATGCACAGCCCCTAGAAGCCAAATAGGGGACTGGCCAAGGAAAGGGAAATCATAAGTCGAAAAACAGCTGAAAAATAGCAAAAAATGGACAGTCTAGCAATAGACAGTCCAGCAATGGACAAGCTCACATAACTGTAACACCTCACATGACTATTGATATATAAACAAGTCTGTACTAGACTACTACAAATTGCTAACAAAAAATACCTGCCCCAAGAGCAATGTCAAAAAGAAAAGAAAAGTGTGTAGCCTGGAGAAAAGGCAATGACAAGTATGACAATGATAGGGGGGTTGGTGTAATGGCCCCCCCCCCTGCCCATCAGTTGGCCTAGTCCTGGAGAAGCTCTGGGTTCGAGGCAGGCTACAGGTGCATTTCTGGAATTATGTCAGTCACAGTTGACCACTGGCTCAGCAAATCCTGAGCAATACATTGTTGTGACATCCCATCACCCTGGGAACCAGTCTATCATGTCACATGGGGGGGAACATGTCACCCTGTGTGACACCTGATAAGGTACCCAGGATAAATCAGCCACTGAATGGGGGGGGGGTTTTAGTGGGTAGCGGGGTTACCTTCAGATAGATCCGAGTCCCACACTACCAAGGTGATCCGAAGAAGGCCAAGGGCACTGGGGCTACAATCTGGGAATTCAGCTGGTGATGCTCCACCCCAAAACCTGAGGAGAATTGAAAAGTGTGCGTAAGAGCATTTCCCCCACCCAGGCACCCTGGCTCTCCAGGCTGGGGCTCCAACCGCTTGAGAAAATGTTGCAGCTGTTAGGCACTTTGTGGCTATCTTTGTGCACATTCCAAGGTTTCCCAAAAAAAAAAAAAAAAAAAGTATGACAATGATAAGAACATGGAGAGTGAGGCAGATCCTGCTTTATGAGTATGGTAAATAGCATTGGAATACCAAGAGATATATGCACAAGCAGTTTCTGAGGCTGAAGCCCATTATATCTGTGATAGATTTGAAAAGTGGCATGAATCTAAACATGGTGGTGAGTTGCAATTAGATCCTTCTGTGTTTCACCCTTAGAGTGGATAATATCAATAAACAACTTGGTGAGAGAGCCATGGCCAGAATGAAAATGCTTGAGGCTGAGCAGCAACAACTGTCACTTATGGAGAAGCATAACACTTTGACTGGAAAACTTAAAAGCATCCTTGAACAGACATCTTTGACTGCTGACCAAAACAGCACATCACAATGTTTGAAATAGATGAAAGTAGTCTTAAATTCTCTGAGTGAGAAGGTGGATAAGTTACATATGTATATGGGCTGGTACCCTGATGCTGTCCAAGTTACCTCTGGGAGCCCACATGCAGCATCTCTATATCCACCTGCAAGTGCCACTTCTCATGCTGCAGTTCCAGTACTATCTTCTTCACTCTCACAGCCACTATCACCTTTGACACCTTCCACAACACTAGAGACATTGTTAGCATGGCCAGCACCTCAAGGGGTAGGTAATCAACAGGCAGAGGCAATGTTGGCAAGTGGACTACTGATGAGAATTGGATCAGCAAGGCAACCAAGTTTACCAACTTCAGGAAACCCAGGAGAGGCTGCCCCCAGCCAGGTCACTTAGAATCCTGATTTCATTGTGACACCCCCTACACCACAGAGATTAATGAGGGTTGGCGAGGCCCCCTCTATGTTTTTGGCACCTGTTGTACCATCCAATAACAGTTTAACAACATGAGCACAGTTACAAGGTTATGGTGTGTTATCATCTAATGGTGCTGGAACTTCTGCAAGTACAGGTGGCCAGAAGACAGAGAAGGGTCAAAAGCAGAAGGCACAGAGCTGTGATACTATAGGTGCAAAAAAGTGTCAATGATAGTGATACAACAATTTGTGTATGATAGCAGCATAATTGTGCACACAGGATGAAGAACATTAGAACCATAAAGTAGGTGATTTGTTGGTAGTTGGTGTGAGTTGTGCTGCTTTAAAGGGGAGAACTGCTCAGTGTATTGGGTAATTACTGCCAGATAATTCTGATTTACTGTTGTTACCTGTTTCACATTCTTGAGATAAGCAGAGATAGAAAGAAAAGCATTCTGGGTTCTAATTTCTTGAAATCCTGTGCTAAGATGAATATCATGGCTATATTCACCTTTAGATTCACAGAGGGCATCTGGTCATTGCTGAAAAAAATGCTAGACTTCACAGCTGTGAACAGCATAAATACATCTAATGATTCCAGAGTCAGGGTACTGAACATTAATTGCTGCTATCACCTTAAAGGCCACAATGTGAGAAACTCCAAAGGTCATACTCAAAGAGTGCTGCTCCCTTAGTAACATCAAAGTCAGAGCATCTATTGTTTAAGATCAATCAGTGCAGTGTACAAATATACTTCTGAGCTATGCTAACATACTCAATTTTCATCCAACCTGTCTGGATTAGCACAGACTTGATAAAATCCTGGCATTGTGAATTTTTAGCTGGTCAGGTGTGCACTAGTGCAGGGTTATCATCTTTCTGCCAGCAATAGAGGTGGCCCAACATTATGACCACCTTCTTAAGGTATTGCTGGAGCAAACATCAGTTGTTGATCAGTTGTCACAAGGTGTTAATATTGAGAGCAAAGGCATACCATAGACAGGCAGTTATCTGTCTCCTTCTCTCCTTATATAGTAAGGAGGCAGCATATGAAAGAATACTTGAGGTAGTGAATAGTAATGAATGTGGGTAACCCTGGGGTATCTCCAGAGGTACCTGTACCTGTACTCTGGGAAAACCTATACCTGTGCCTGGGGTACAGGTTTCCCACAGGTTTAGCTGTGGGTCAGAAAAATGTAATTGCACATTGGCAGATTTAAACCCTTAACCTGTGCATGCAGCAATTTAGGCAAATTAATAGTTTACCATTACACCATCAAGGCTGGGACTGCTGGCAGTTCTATAGCTTACTTCAATAGCTACTTTCCCCATTCTGCTTTTTTTTTCATTTTCCTTTACCATATCATCGTCATTGTTGTCGCCATCTGCCCCCTTTGCTCATCTCATGATTTTTTGGTTCTCCCACAACTCTCTCTCACTTTGCCACTCACTTTGTGGCCTTTGCCACTGTCTCCACCATCAACAAGTTTCTGGTGCATTTCCAGTGCATCCTCTATCAGAGCACCTCTCCTTTACTGGTTCTCAGGCTCTTCCTGCAGAATCCTGCTCTCTCTTCTGCTTTGCCTCTGCCTCACATTGGATGGGTGTTGGGATGCCTGAAGGGTGCTTTCCTCTCAGGTATTGCTAGGTATGTCACCTACTCTTCCACCTCAATAATGTTTCTGACTTTTCTGTAGTTCTCTTTTTTTAGTTTCTAACTTCCATTTCCTTGCCCTTCCTTCATTCCCCTTTATTCCCTTTGATAAAGGATGGATCCCATCACACCCCATTAACATCCTTAGCATCAGGATCGTGCTGGCATGTTACGGAATGCAGGACACGTTGGACCCTATGCTTCTATAATGACTTACTCATCTTGATGACATCCCTTTCCACATGTTTCTATTGTGCTGACTGTCCTATTGTCTCATCTCCCTATTGTTCGCCTCGTTTGGTCCAGTGTTATTGTCTCGAGTCTCTATTGTCTGTGATCTCTATTGTTCTGACTATACATCTATTGTCTACCCTAGTTTGGTACAACAATTAGCATAACTTGTATAAGTAGGCCTCCACTGGTAGCTTGTACCCCAGCTTCGGCTTTAACCTGAATCCACTAGCTTCACTCTCCTCTGAACCAGAACAGTCCTCTCTTCATTCCCCTCTTCCTCTTATCCTCCTAAATGCCCTAATAAGGCCTTCAAAGCTTGGTGGGTGTGCTATAACACCCCAGGACTCTGCGCATCATTGCCTTGGTACAACCCTGAGTCCAGGTCTTTGGAGAGACCAGAACAACTAAACCCTTGTTGGGACCCGGCCCCAGTGGAGCCATAACATGGCATCACCATTGTGACCACCAGAATGCCTGACACCTGCGACCGATGTGTGGTATGGCCTTCTCCCCTCTACCACTTCCCCTGCCCCTTCTGGACTCAGAGTTGCACCATGTCAAGGTCCTTGGCATCAGGATCACACTGGCAGTGCCGTTGTGACCACCTGTGCACCCAACACCTGTGACTAATGTGTGGCATGGTGCCCTCCCCTCTACTGCTTCCCCCACTGCTTCTGGCCTTGGAGTTGCACTGCATTGAGGTCCTTGGTGTCAGGATCACACTGGTGGCACCATTGCAACTACCCATGCACCTGATGCCTGCAACTGGCATGTGGCACAGCCTCCTGCCCTTTACTGCTTCCCCTGCTAATTCTGGACTCAGACTTAAGGTGTCCCCTCTCCTCTACTGCTCCTGTTACCATTGCCCTGCCCCCCTGTACCACTTCCCAGGATACCCCCACCTGTGCCCTCAGGTATGGGTTTGGTGTGGGCCAACAAAATCGTACCCAAGACCCTGGCCTGGGGATACCCCTACCTGCAACCCAGTGGATATACCCCAACCCATGTCCATCACTAGTAGTGGATCATGTGATTGGCATTGATGATTTCATCTGGCACAACCCTGTCATAAAGTGCATCAGATAGCCATTTCTGATGAGAGACAATGAGCATAAACAAGCCTCAGCCACCCACACAGTGTGCTTACCTTGTACATTTACAGGTACGATCCATCAAGAAATCAGCACCAAAGGACAGCCACAACAGTTTCATCATGCTAAGCAATGTCAGTCAGTTATCTTGCATAATTCAAGATGAAATGATCCAGCTGTACCAAGAAGATACGATATCAACTAGTTATGGGTTGATAAGCTGAGATCCAAAAATGTATGCATATTTTATAAAGATAGGCTCAATTAACCCCCTGGGGGATCAAGATTGCAATCCAATGCTTTCATACTGTGTTTTCAGACAAATCATCAGTTGAATGCATTCCAGCGCCTTGGGAATGGATTCATTGGCATTGATGCCACTCATAATACTACTTAATATTGCAATCTCTTACTCTTCACAATTGTCATCAGGGACCACTGGGGTCATGGTATGTAATGATTTATATGAGATTAGATGACACTTATTTATTCTGTTAATTAGGCATTCTGGTTGCATGGATGCTCACATCAAATGGGACAATGGTTACTATTTCATTTTTCCTCCATTGGGTTAAGGCTGCAAGCCCAACAGTCCAACCAATGGTGATCATGACAGATCACAACCAGGCACAAATTGCGGCGCTCGAAGAGGCGTATCCACAGAGCCGGATCTTTCTATGCAGATGGCATGTAATACACACAATGCAGTCCCACCTTTGCACTGAGAATTTTCTGGCACTGTGGGAAAAGATCCAGAAATGGGTAAAGACAGATAATCAGGCCAAGCATGATCAAATCTGAAATGAGATCAAAAGCAATCCCACTGTCCCACAATCTGTTCTGAAATACCTCAAGAATAACTGGAAACCAGTCTCCCATATGTAGGCAACAGTTGCCCAAAAAGATCAATCTATCTTTGAGAAAGGAGAGACTAACATGCTGATTGAAGTGTATGTTATGTTTTTGCTTCTGTCTGATAAGATAAAGCTAAATTGATGTGATCTAGATATCATTATCAATTAAAATCATATTTTTTGGACAGCAAGTGGAACCACCACATTGATCATGTCATATCTATGCTAGTACAACACATGGATCTACACTACAAAGATTAGCATGGCCAACAGAACATTGGGCTGGAGGGGCTGGACCTTGCAGGGTGGCAGTACCAGGAAATCTTAGCAAGCGCTAAGCACATTTCATTGGATTCAATCCTTCAATTTGATGACTCAATTTCATGTCGCCTCACAATCAAATCCAGGAACATATTATGTAATCAATCTCCATCAGGAAATCTGTGATTGCATGGACTTCCCATGAGCACACTTCTGCAAGCACCTTGCTGCAATACAAGTTCATTTCTCTCTCTTATTTCCAACTAAGCTGGACTCCATTTTGTCCTTAAATATAACACAGGTTCAAGACAAGCCTCAGAGTACCAGCATTAGACTTTCTCAGGAGAGCCTGCAGTCACTTAGTCAGGAACTTGCAAGGCTCTCTCAGTCACTAGTTGCAAGGTCCATTACTCAATCAACGCCAGCTCCAACTGTTATAAAAGCATTCCACTTGGCTAAATATAGCCTGTCAGTGGCAATTACTTTGATGGAAGGAGTTAGTGCCCTTCCAGAAAAGGATAGACTCACACCCAATCAGAAGTCTTGGCCAGAAACAGCCAAGTGCATGGGTGTCAAACAGGTGCCAAGACCCAAGCAGCTAAGCAACATGAGAATACACTGGTAATCATGTAACTGACAGTACACACTAGAGAGGATGCATCAGTAAACTGTGCATAAACTTGTCAACTTTTTCACTTTCATAAGAGAATAAGCTGACAAGTAAAAAAGTTGATATTGGCTCATATTAGTGGAGTACAGGTTAAAGTGACATTTAAGTTAGAAAGGTATAAAAGCTACGAAAAGATGTAAGAAGTCACAAAACATTGCAAAAGTCACATAAGTCTGACTCGATGCTGGATGAGGCATGGGGAGAATTGCCTATGAGTGGTAGTGATGTTGAGTAGTCCCCAAGGACAATGTAGCATGGATGGAACACCTTTTCACTTTAACACTTTTTACAACTTCTGATCACTTTTCTGAACTTTTGTACTTTCTGTTGAAGTAGGCAAAGCAACTTTTTGCTAAATCCTAGGTTACTTTCAAACTTTCAACCTTTATCACCTTTTTTACTAGTATGAGCTTGTACAAGCTTGTACAAGCTTGTGCAAGCTCAAAAAAGTTTTCTGCAGGGTCTCTGATGTGACAACATAAATCATTCCCATTATTAGCATGTCTTCACAATAATTTCAGAGAATATACCAACATTCAAGTTGGACCTCAAGAAGTTCAAAAAGGATCCTGAGGCTCTTGAAAGCCTATATGACCAGGTGTGAGAATCTTTTACACTGCCACATATTGCTAAATAAAACTTGTGTCATTACATTAGATGACAATGTCACTTGGATTTGCACATTCAGATAACATCAGGATTCTCCATAAAGATGGCCTCGACTACATTACAACCACCTAACTGAATAACAACTTAATGCCCAACATTCCTCCCCACTCATCCAAGCCAACTTACTGTGGGTGGAATCACCCTGTCCTGGCCAAGCTTCTGTGTCCTGTCAAACACCTCAAGAAATTCTGAGCACATCTAACTAGGTAAATGAGAACTATTGACATGAAATGTCATACTTACAGATTTATTTTTTTCTTTTTACAGGACAATACAAGACTTCATAAATGGATCTCTAAGAGTCACTACTAACCAACTCAGTCTCTTCATGTATCGCAATTATACCATTGACTACAAAAACCTCATAGATGAACTCCTGTGCTCAGACCTCATTAAAATGGAATGTGATTTTCTAACACATATTTTTGTTCACTATTAACAGTCTTTAATGTGGTATAGACATGGCATTGCATTTTCCAAAACACCAAATCAGGTAAGATAGGCCGCATTCAAAAACAGTTTGATCATATGACCAAAGCGTGACAAACCAGTAAAAAGCATAAGGATATTGACTGGAGCAAGAATCAGGAAATCCCCCTCCATAGAAGATGCAAAAAGGGCTTCTGGACAGTCTGTGGAAGCTGATTTTCTAATTTGTGTCAGATAAGTGAGGAGTAGTGTTTTTTTAGATCTGAAAGCTACCCTAACCCTAAAATGTGACTGTAAAAGGGGACAGGCTGCAAAAAAAAGAAAGGGCCCAAGACGACGGCCTGATAGCCCTATAAGAAAGATATAATGGAATTTGTGAATCCAACTTCTGTGGTGTAATGGTAAGTGGGCAACAACTTCAGAGTTCAGTGGGCAAACTTCAGAGATCAGTGTGCAGAGGTTGAGAGTTCGAATCCAGTATTGTACAATTAGTTAATTGGTATTTTACCATGTTATATCACACGGGTCACAACAGATCACATTCAAAGTAACATCTTGTGATCAAACTGTTTTTGAATGCGGCCTATCTTACAGTGGGCCATCAAATCAAACACAAGTGACAAAAACCCCAAACCTACTTTTTATCATCCATAATGCCAAGAAGTATCACCTATGCGACCCTCCATGTATGTTAGTGACCCTTATTCACAACACTAGTGTTCTGACAAATTAATTATTACAGACACAATAGTTTCTATGTAGTGTAGAGGACTGGAGAAAGGACAACAGCAAAGTCCACAAAGAAATGTTATACTACACTATCATCAACCTCTTTAAGAAAAAGGACATGAAATATTGATCTGAGGGTGTATTACAGGAATGAAACAAGTAAGCCATCACAAACAGATCAGAACTGATACTAACATATTGTAGGGAAATGTTCCAGAAAAAGAAGACATACAAAATATGTTCCACCTCCCTCTTGGCTTTATATGAGCAGTCTCAGTAACAATCACTTGCTCTTATGAGTACTATTCCCACCAGTACCATGAATCACATGTCTTTACCACCTGCTGCACCTGGAGTGTCACATCATTCTTGGCCCCCCACATCTGTCAGGGTATCACACCCTTCATCACCATCTGTGACCACCAGGGCCACACATTGACAATCTCCACCTGCTTCAAATAGTGCCTCACACCCACATGACACTGCATCACCCCCCTCCTCACCATCTGCTGCCACCATGTCCACACACCATTCATCAGTTAGGGCCTTACCTGTGTCAATCAGAGCCCCACATCAGTCAACCAGAGTGTCATGTGCTTTCTCAAAACTTGCATCGGCCAGGCCATCATGCTGATCCACCTGAGTGTCAATACTGTCTTCTAACATTGAGTCACATTCAACCACACCTACTGTGTTCACCAGTAAGCACTGTGTAACTAGCCTAGAGCCACTCACCTTTTCCAGCACTGGACAAACCAGGCAGTTGAAAAGGTAATCAAGGCACTGATTTAGTATTAGTACTAGTAGTACAATAGACCAATTTTAAAGACAATATACTACTTACACACAATACATGTGTAAAGTACAGTGAGAAACAACAGCCACAGTGAAATCTCCCACAATCTTAATGCAATGTTCAACTTCACCCAGCCTGAGGTTTATCAAGATGGAGAAATGTGCCACCCTTCACATCACAGAAAAGAGGAAGGTCACTGTGGTGAGTTTGCAAGAAGTCAAGGTAACCTTTGTAGTTTGAGGCCTGAGGCATAAGGGACTGACTTGTGCCTTCTTACTACTGATTTTCCTGTACATCTGTATACCTATATATTGTAGCTTTATGTACAAGAATATAATGGTTTTATAAAAGGAGCAAAGGAACTTTGATAAGGTAGGGGTCACTTGGATTCAGCATGGGTTTTGTAACCCTAATCATCTATTTCTTACCCACAATTCATGAAAATTCATTTCTGGCTCCTGAGGTTGAAAGAGTAATTATGTAGCTTTGTATCTCAGGGAGCACTTTTAAAAAATATGTTGATCTGAGTAAGGAATTCAAGTTGGAAGGTAACCCTAAAGTGCCCAAACCTTGTGTCCCCTACCTTACTAAAGTGTGCGGTGTGCAGCCAGGCCAAGGCATTATCTCTATGCTTCATGAGTCTGGCATGCCATCATCTTTCTGGGAAGAGGCCTTGGCTTCATTCATTCATATCAGCAACAGGATCACCACTTCTACGCTCTCTGATTCTACACCTCACCAGGCATTCCTTGGGTCTAAGCCAGACATCTCTAGGCTGCGAGTTTGGGGCTGCACTGCTTATGTTCTCATTCAGAGGGACAAGCGTCCACTTGGCAGCCTTGGAATGCACATGGAGAAGTGTGTCTTCATTGGATACCCTGATGGCTACAAGGCATGGAAGTTCTACAATCCAGTGACCAAGAAGGTGATCATCTCAGAGAGAGCTGACTTTGATGAACGCTTTTTCATGCTTCAGAAGCAATCTACTCCTTTCATCCCACCCCCTCGCCTCAATTCCCTTCTGGAGGCTCCTACCCCTCTTGTTGCGCTTCCTGAGCTGCTCCCTGACGCCCCTAGTGATTCTGAGCTCTCACAGACGCCAGCTCATGGGAGAGATGGGTCTACTTCATCTGATCTGCCTTCAGTTCGCCCTCAGACACCTCCATCTGCTCCCTTCTACACTGCTGAGCCAGACTCTGATCCTTCACCTTCCTCATCACACCATCCATCTCCTAGCACTCCTTTCTCGTCCATCTCACTTCCAATCAGTCCATCTCCTTCACCAGCACCTTTAGACACTCTTCCCTCACGCCCTCAGCGCCTCAGACGTCCTAGGGAGGAGTGGTTAGCTGAGCAATGGACCGTCCCACAGTGCTACAGACAACACAGAGAGCCTACTCCGACCATTCCATCTAGTGATGAAGAGGAGGAATCATCTGATGATCCCCTTGACCTCCTGAACGCCCATGGAGCTACTCCCAGCGTCCTGGCTTTGACTTCAAGGAGACATTTGCCCCTACTGTTCGCTATTCCACCATCAGAATCATCCTTGCCATTGCTGCTTTGGAGGACCTTGAGCTCTGTTCTGTGGACATCTCTCATGCTTATCTGAATTGCACTCTTGAGGAGGAGATCTACATGCAGCAGCCTGAGGGATTTGAGGTTGGTGGACCAGACCATGTGTGTAGGTTGAGGAAGTCATTGTATGGGTTGAAGCAAGCTGGTCGAGTTTGGAACCAGACCCTCTACTCTGTGCTCAAGTCTATGGGCTTCCAACGCGTCCAGTCCGACCATGGACTGTATATCTACCTCAGAGGCGATGTGCACATCCTAATGCCTGTCTTTGTGGATGATATCACCCTTGCCTGCAAAGATGGTGCCCAGATTGACTCAGTCATTCAGGAGCTGTCTTCTCACTTCAAACTCCGTGATCTTGGAGCCACTACTCAACTCCTGGGCATGGAGATTCACAGAGACCGCTCCAAACATTCCCTTTCCCTCTCTCAGAGCCAGTTCATTGCCAACCTCCTCCAGGAGCATGGTTTGCATGATTGTAAGCCTGTCTCCACTCCTCTCAACCCTGGATCACGCCTTTCCACCTCCATGTCCCCTCAGAGTGATGCAGAAGCTGCTGAGATGCGCCAACTTCCTTATATCTCCATTGTTGGGTCCCTCAGGTATCTGGCCGTCACAACAAGGCCAGACATTGCCTACTCTGCCGGAGTTCTTGCCAGATTCAACTCCAATCCTGGTCTTCAGCACTGGCAAGCAGTCAAGCATGTTTTGCGCTATCTCAAGGGCACAATGGACTACAAGCTCGTCTATCAGCCTTCTGACAGTCCAGAGCCCTTCATCACTTACTCTGATTCGGACCATGGAGGCAATCCTGACAATGGGAAGTCCACTGGAGGGTTTGTGGTCAAGATTGGCACTGGTGCAGTCTCCTGGAGCTCTAAGCTTCAGGGACTTGTTGCTCTGTCCACCACTGAAGCAGAGCACATTGCTGCTGTTGAGGCCGGAAAGGAGATCCTTTGGATGCGTCAGTTCATGGGGGAGCTTGGATACTTGATCTGTGGACCATCATTGCTCAGGATGGACAATCAGAGCGCCATTGCTGTGAGCAAGAACCCAGAGCATCACAGCAAGATGAAGCATCTCTCTCTTCGCTTATTTTGGTTGAGAGATGCTGTTCAGGATGGATTTATTACACCTACATTTGTTTCTACTTCTGACATGGCTGCTGATATCTTCACAAAGGCCTTAGATCGCTTCAAAGTACATAGGTGCATTTCTATGCTTGGATTGACTTCTAATTCACATTAGAACCTGTTGTACTGACATGGGGGAGTGTTATTTGGGCTACTGTAGTGTCAGCCCAACGGTTCTGTGACTGTTTGCCTCCCTTATTTAGTATATGCTTAGTCAGGTTTGCCTTTACTGCAGTGGACGGAGTTTTGGGGACTTCAGTCTCATTCTCTCCACTGCAGGTCAGTTGTTATCATTGTCTTTGGTCAATATAGTCTCATTCTCTCTACTGCAGTCCCTTTGGTCCTCTCAAAACAAGACAACCACCACAGTGGTACCTCCTCACCTGCAAGCAGATGTTCCAGCCCAGACATAGAAGAACTACTCTGCACAGACATGCTAACAGACAAGACATCGGACCTGAGCCTCCCCTCCAGCCCACTATCATCCCCAGCACTTCACACAGCCCCACTCACTCCACTAGGACCGAGTTCATTAAGCCTAAGCCACAAAGCTCAGGAAGAACCAGACCAAGTAGTCCTGCTGCCAGCACACCTTATCCCACAGCATGTTCCAATGGCAGCACCAAGACAGAATACTGCAATAGGAGACATAGAGATGTTTGAAGGAAGGCAGAGCCAAACCCATGGAAGTTCCTCAGAGACCTATAGCGACACATGACCCTGAGTAGCATCATAACTCCACAAGCCATGGCCAACTTCTTCTTGCTATGCCTGGAGGTTGATTTACCAGCTGACAAATGGTACAACATGCTTGGTCAGCCAATCTGGGAGGATTGGGCACTGATAGAGCTGGTGTTCATAGCAAAGTGAAACACCCAACATGCTCCAGCCACGTCCACCATGGAAAAAATGCAGGAGCTGATCAACTATAAGCTCAAGCCAGAGGACATGTTCCCTACATGGGCAGGGCACAGCATGCACACATAGCCTGGGCAGAAGGCATCCTAGACAAGGCGAATGCTTGCAGCCTTGAGAACAGGTTGGAGTATATCCACCATGTGGTAGTGGAACTGCCAGGGTTGGTGAGAAACTGCCTTGACAAGAGCTACACGAACTGGACCATGTTCATTGACAAGATAAAGGCAATCAATGTGAGCTAGCTGAGAGTGCAAGCTAACATGAAGAAAAGCATTCAGGAGCTAAATGCTGCAGTCCAGAACCTCAATATAAGTCGCAGAGCCAAGAGCCAGGTGGCTAACCCATGACCACAGCAGTACAGGCCAGCCCTGCTAACAGTGGTCACAACTCCAAACAGGAGCAGCACGACGACACTGTCAAATCAGTTCCACACTAGTCCATACACTGCCAGCCCAGTCAGAGCCTTCCAGCCCTGAGTGCTGGCAACCAAAGCAGAGAAGACTGAAGTATAACAGCAGCTCCTCACATACCTCTACCAGCCTAACACTGATGCTGGCCAAGCAACGTACCAACAACAACTGACACAAATGGGCCACAGGCAGAGGAACCAACAACATAGTCACACATGCAACCCCCATGCCACTATGGCCAGGAATGGCAGAGATATGCAGTAATGAGTGCTACAGGTGCAGCACACACAGACACAGGGCAGTGCAATGCCCAGTACTTGATGGCCACAGCAACAAGTTGTCCACAGAGGAATTGAGATGGAGAATGCTCTGCACAGGCACCCTGGGACAGGTCAACAGAGCAATGGGACCCCAAGTGTATGTTATTTGGGCTACTGTAGTGTCAGCTGAACGGTTCTGTGACTGTTTGCCTTCCTTATTTAGTATATGCTTAGTCAGGTTTGCCTTTACTGCAGTGGACGGAGTTTTGGGGCCTTCAGTCTTATTCTCTCCACTGCAGGTCAGTAGTTATCATTGTCTTTGGTCAATACAATCTTATTCTCTCCACTGCAGTCCCCTTGGTCCTCTGTGACTCAAGGGCCCCTCACAGTTCCAGTCAAAACAGTGTATCTGGTAGGTGAAGACATGGAGGTGTGGTAACAGTGGGATGGAGGAGATTAGCAGAGCAGTACAGGAAACAAGGAAGGGTCAACTGTGTAAAGGGCAGACAGGTGACCCCGGAAGCAACAACAGCGCTGACATCACACAGGGATGCAAAGGAAGGAGAATTAGGGATGAAAAGACAGTTAGGACACACAGACATGCAACCAGCATGTATGCATGGGAAATGTGATGAGATCAATCTGTACACGGTTGGAGGAACAGAAGAAGTGGCACAACCATTTGTCCACAAGGTCTACTTACTAGGGCCACAAGGCGAAGTAGTCCAAGTACATGCGACATTTGATAATGGCGCAATGATCTGCACAATGAGCACAAGTATCTTTGAGCAAGTAAGGCACCGGCTCAGAGCATGGAGGCCATCGACACATGTCCTACACATGGCAAACGGCACAGTAACAAGATCAGAAGTGATCTGGTCAGGAACAGTAGAAGTCCACAGGGCCAGCCAAGAACTTCCACCCATGGCAGACTGGAAACAACCAGCAAGGACACACAACCAAGTAACAACAGTGGCAGCCATCACAGGCTCAGGACAAAAGCAAGGGGAAGATGAACCAATGCCCAAATGCCAGGTCGAGCCCTTCCATCCAAAGCAGGTGGAAGAGGTGTGGAAGGCAATCAGAATAGGAACTGACCTAACTGAGAGCCAGTGAGAGCAAGTATGAGAACTGGTATGAGCATATGCCAATTGCTTTGCTCTCTCAGTATGCAAAGTGGTGCTGGCAAAAGACATAACACTCCACCTAGAGATACCAGCCAATGCCCACTTGCCAACAAAAGCACACCAATGCACGTTCACACTGCCCCAAAGACGATACCTGCACAAGAAGGTCTTAGAGATGCTTGATACAGGCATTGTTGAACATGCAGACCCCACAAAGATCAAATGCATGTCAGCAACCATGCTCAGACAAAAACAGCATGAAGGAGCAGGGCTAACACTGAAGAAGCTCCAGCAGAAGGTAAATAAAGAATATGAGGCAGCAGGACTGATGCTGCATTTCCAGGTACCACCACAACAAGAGCCTGAACAGGCAGAAACAGCTGCAAAGTATAAAGAACAAAAATGGTGCATATGCCAAGATTTCTGAGAAGTAAACAAGCTCTCAAAGGTGGCACCAATGCCACAGGGTGACATAAGAGCAAAACAGTGCAGACTAAGTGGCCACAAGTATGTCAGCATGGTCGACTTCACATCAGGATTTTATGCTGTCAAAATCAATCGGGAATCCCAGCCCTACACTGGCACTAACCACATTTGCAGCAATGGCAGCAAACCACCTCCACGACCTCATCACAGATGAAATGGTAGAGATTTTTGTGGATGACAGAGGCATGGCAGCAGATACATTCCAAGAGTAGTGAGGCTGATGGATCATAAGTGGACAGCCACCCAGTGCTGCAACAAATGGTATGTGTTAACCCAATATCATGGTATATTTTCTATTTTCTATTCACAAGTATGATTATATGGTGCCAGCAATGCTAAATGATGGCAAATTGCATCGCTGAAGTGTTGCTGACACCTTCATTCTGGTCTACAAGTAAGTGCTCAGGCAACTTCTTTCTACTCAAACTTACTTTTTTTGCAGAACCCCATCCTTAGATCTTGACAAGGAAGAGGACATTGAATGGTATTCTCTTCCAGACAAGAAATGGGACTACTGGATTATTCATAAACTACAGCAGAGATGGGGTCAGCTCAAGACCACCATCACCTCTGAAAGCACAACTCATTGTTATGGGTAGTCTCTCTCTGGGCTGAGTGCTTAACACTGACCCGATTTAAGTGATCGTCCAATGATTGCAGGAAAAATTTCCCTCCACTGCATAACAGTCCATTTATAAAACTATATAGGGGAGAATAATTTTTGGACAGGTAGATATCAATGTCTCATAGCTGTACTATATAGTTCTGTATTAAATGCATTTTTAATCTGATATTGAAGATGTAGGAGAGTACAAGAGATAGATGCACTAATTTTGAGTCTGTGATATTGGGTACTATCATTGTGTGAGCCCCTTGGATTCAGAGAGCGAGTCTCCATTTGGTCTGTGGGGACACTGTTTTCTAAGTTTAAGTCATATTACCATCGCCTCCTCTACCCCTGCCCTCACAAGCCGTTGCCCACAGGTAGATTCAAAATGTCTTGTGAGATGGTTTCCGTATCTGCCTTTTCTCTAGAGAGGGAGGAAGTGGTCTTGTCAAAGTTGGTGGGGTACTAGGGTAGTCTAGTTTCTACTTTTTGGATGTTGAGGAACCAGGTGTGTTATCTTAAGTCTTCAGATCTTCAGATCTTTGCTGTGATTTGGAGTTAATCTTCTCTTGTATAGCCATTTGGAGATCTTTGATCTTATCTGTATAATGCAAGGTGGTTGAATCACAGAGGTTTGCCCATAGCCTATGGGTAAAACATAGTCCATGTCAAAGTTGATGTGCTGATTTAGCTAGATGAAAATGGCATGGGAGTTACTATCACACTAATTCATTATTAGAACAGTATTTGACATGGCCAAAATGCATTGATCATACCAGTGATCTATTGTCATTGAGATCCGAATTATCACCAGGATCACTACCCTTGTTGTCATCATTTAATTCTATTTGGGCCACAATCTCGAGTTCCATATCAATAAGGGATGGTACGTCTGTTATTTCCTTATATGGTGGAATTTTGGACAAAGCTGATGGTACCATTGTAGGTGACAGTATCAGTTGTGTGTAGCCATTAGGATATATGCTAAGTAAAATGGGGACAGTAGGTGGGTTTATCTCCTGTTTGAGGGCAGCATACTTATCCTGTACCTTGGGCAATAATACAGGGAAATGGCCAATGCTGGACAGATGCCCTATTTGGACCTGATGCAGTAAGTGTAGTTGGAAAGCACACAGGTGCTTACACGCCCCTCCACGCTACAGCCAGTCAGGACAGGTACATGTGGCTATGCCCTTTATGTTGTAGGTGAGCCAGTATCATTCATGAAATTAAAGATTAGGATTTGATCAAGATGTTGCACAAGTTACCCAGAGTTCAGATATATGTCTACTATAAATTAGCAAAAGACATCGCTCCTGAAGGATTCCTATAGCCATTCTCTTCTGGCAAGTATCTTCTTCAAACCACACCAATGGCTCTGATGCTTGGATGTGCTAAGCCCCAGATGTGTGTTTTCCAGGTAACATCCCCCCTCCAGCAGGGCCAGTGAATTGGGTCACTTGCTATGCAGTTGCCTTGTCTTGTTGAAGGACCTGAGCAAACACAAAAGGTAGAATGTGTTGAATAAGATGGAAGATGAGCACATCAAATTAAAGATGGTAGCCTGAATGCTGCCAGTAAAATAAGT
Source organism: Lactifluus volemus (assembly GCA_022376515.1). Classification (NCBI taxonomy): domain Eukaryota; kingdom Fungi; phylum Basidiomycota; class Agaricomycetes; order Russulales; family Russulaceae; genus Lactifluus; species Lactifluus volemus. The sequence goes on from WTXI01000027.1 coordinate 329,969, forward strand.
GCTTTTTCTTGATCACCTGGTTGAAGGACTCCAGGTGGTTTGTTGTTAGGAGCACCCCTTTGACAGGAATACCCAGTTATGATGCAGCCTGATTTCATCTGTAGCCCAACCAGGATTGCCATAGATCTTCTTGCATCTAGGACTTTGACAGGTACATAATGAATACAATACTCTCTTTGATGTATTGCTTATTAGCCTCATCGTCAATGAGACTGTTAAGCCATCTTCTTTCAGTGTCAATAAGAACTAAGACACCTTGATAGTTAGTGCTGGTGAGCAATCTTGTTGGTATGGTGAGTGTCAAGGTCACAGTAGGTATATATGAGCAACTTACGATAACTCTAGATTCTGAATACGCTCAAGGACCTTATACTGCAGGTGACTGTCTCTTTTTGTTAGAGTAGTCTGGTGTTTGTTAGTTCAACACTGCTGCACATAGAATCTGCAGAGTAAGAGAATGGCCATGTCATCACCAATGTGCCTTGCTCCTTGGTATCAGTATCAGTAATGGTGACACAGGGCTCAAAAACTCTGTTATTGGCTGACTTAAGGAAAGACAACCAGTTCTTTCAGGTTCTCAGTAGGTGTGTAAGAATTGCTATGTCATAACCGGCATGTGTTGCAAGGGTTCCTAGAGGTACAGAAAACAGGAACAATGCAACGGGTAAGCTTTTTCCTTGAGGATCTATGCCCATCACAATCCAGAGAAGCAGTCTTGAAGAACAGACACCAAAGGTTCTGTCAAGTATGAGCTGAGAATGGTAGACATAGGACCATGCTGCATCCTCTATGTCCTTTGTTAATATAAAGATCTTAAAGCAATCACCATGCTTCGCTCTAGCACTATAATGAAAGATGCATTTAGCTAGATCTTTTGAGAATTGAGGTGAGTCTGGATTCATTCAGTTGTGAACATTGTCCTCTACACACTTTTTGATATTGATCCCTTGGAATTGCTGATGCCGCATGTAGATCCAACGAAGATTAGAGCCCTGTATATTATATTAGAAATTGGCCTGCTCTGGGTAAGTGGTCTACTGTTCATGATATACTAGCTGATGGTATATTTTCAGGTTGCATATCTGAATGGATGTGATACTGTGTTTTTAATATAGCCAGCTCAGTTCAGGGCTTATCAATTCTTGGTACGTGCCTAGCTCCTTCCCTTAGTTATGCTAACATAACTTCAATCACATGAGGGTGCAGGGGGATGGATGGCATTTGTGTCATAACACCAAGTTAACATTTCAGGTTATACTCTAGGATGCCAACAATGTGATGTATTTTGAGAGGCTGTTTTTCATATGTGATGTTGGCAATGGCCAAGCACCCAGTGAAATCATAAGGTGAGTATCACTTCCCTGTATCTTCATTTGAACGTTAACAGGTTGTTGCATCTCAATGGGCTTTGTGGTTGTATTCACATTTGCTACAAGCATGGTATATTGATTATATTCTGTTAAGTACATGAAGCAACACTAAATACTATTGAAGTAGTAGGCGTTTAACACCAGTGTTCGCTTTCTCAGACTGCCATGTGAATGACCACACTATCATCCATTGGCTCTTGAGTTGCTCTAAGCTCTGTAAGTCTAGCTTATTTTGTGAAAGCAGAGTGTTTGCTGATGCCTGTGAAGGTGGGGAGCTGTTGAATGTCTGTCGGATAACCAGCTCTTTTTGATAGTGTGCTTCAATTGCTTGGGCTTGCACATCATCGTACCACAGCCTTTGAGTTGATACCTATGTAAATAATTAGCAGGTGACTTAGTAACCCTAATGTACATACCTTAACCCCATCTTGTCTTAGATCCTGTCAATATGGAATAATACCTACAGATGTGGGGCTGATCAGAGACATGTGAGATGGTGCTGCCATAGGATGATTAGTAGGTAAAGACACCAACACGTAGTGTCTGACTCTGTAGCATAGTTAGACTTGTAAATCTTGATCCCACTAACCAGGATGAAATTTTATCTGCATTAAACTCATCTGTACCAGACAGAACACCAGTTCTGGCAATGGCACATGTGTAGTATTTGTGCAATCTAAATACACTTGTCAACTGTGTAATTTCAACCCTCAAGAATCCCACTCTCATTGTAAGGTACATGTTCTGCAATCATAGTGGGCATGTTAAAGACTAGTGCAATGACCCTCACGCCAACTGTCACCACAACCTTACTTGTAAGGTCCCCATTGATCACTACAACCTCAAAAAAACTTGCTGTCCTACTTATATCTGCCAACCTGCCAGACATATGAACTACTGTATACTTCCTAGAAAAACACTTCAGATGCTAATAAGGGGGTAATGTCACAGTCATGTGATGTAATGGTCACAGGTGACCATGACTCATTATTTCTTCTCCTTTACTCATTGATATGTTGGATGATTCTCTTACATTCCATCACTTTCCATAATGTTCTGGTCTGTTCTGTTGTAACCTTCTGTACATTTACAGGTTTATCCCTGAACATTCTAGTATGACCTGCAACTTTAGTATATATAGTTCTTGTACCTCTGAGATGAGCCCTAAGCTCATTCTCCTGTAGAATCAGGTATTTGATATAGCAAGCAATACAAGTGGCTTTCCAGCCCCCCCTTTTCCTTTCCTCTAAAGACTGCTCCCTCTTTGAGTGAAGCTTTTGAAGACTTGTGTGGATCATGCCACAGAAAGTCTTTTACTTCTGAACTATTGATTGGACTTTCATGTTTCAATCCTTACAACTACTTCAACATTTCACTTAGTCAGCATGAATCTGATCGACCTTGATATGACATGGTGACCTGACCATAACAATATGTTTTGCTGTGTTGATTCACTCCTGATCCCTATCAAGTTTTGTGAAGTACTTCAATTTGTACTTGGGATAGAGGATTAAAGTATATTAGCATCTACAGTACCATGAATGGAATGGAATAACAAACCCATAGCAATGCAATAAACCTCAGAATTATCAGTCAGCAAGTAGTACTTGTTTAGTAGCCCTATGCTTATTATCAGTACAGCTCAAAGAGCTGAAGAGTAGTTCTCATTTTGCATGGCCTTGGTGAGCTTGTCATGCATCTTGTCCATAGCCAGAATAACAGATACAAGACATGGGGTATCAGTTAAGAACTACAATGTGACTATCTTGAAAAGCTACAACACTAGATAGTGAGTTGAACAATTACAATTTTCATCACATATACCTATCAGGAAAACCCATCTGGTCTTAAAGTGTATTAGATGCTCCTTAGAGCTTACTTAAGTGTCTTATTGACATTGGTAAGTAGAAGAATCTACTTACCAATGTCAATAAGACACTTAAGTAAGCTCTAAGGAGCATCTAATACACTTTAAGACCAGATGGGTTTTCCTGATGCCCTTAAGTGCATTCCAAAGTTGTTTGACAAGCTCCCACTCCAACTCTGTAATTGAGCAGTGTTCAAGTTTCAGGGAGTGACAGTCTGTCATTTGATTGATCAGGTCCTGGTAGGAGTGCACAAATTTGAGCGTGTTGTAGGTGGAGTTCCATCATGTTAACACATCATAAGGCATGATATGGTCAGCTATAGCCTTCATTGGGTTAGCATCCTTTATCACAACCATTTTGATGGCCCTTTTTCACTCTGGCAAAAGTATGGTAAACAAGTTTTTGACAGTGTAGGCAAATTGTCAGAGCTGGTACACCAAAAAGAGATGAGTGTGTGGTGCATGCTGAACTTGAGTAGGCTTACCTTATACAAGGTGTGGTGAAGTGGTTAAGACAACTTTGCCATGTTTTTTATTTTCTCTCCCATTGTCTCCTTTACCTCTGCCAAGTTCATTCTCTCTTTGTCATTGTCTTCTATCTCATTTTCCTCACCCCCCTCATCCTCATCTAGGTCTGAAACTTCTGCCAGTATGTCTGTGTTGCCTTCATCTTCTTTATCTGAGCTTGCTTTTGTTGATTCATCTTTGGCTCCAGACTTGTCCTTACTGTCCTCACCATCATCTCCTTTTGAAATGTTAAATTGGTGCAAGATGGCCCTGGCTACCAAATTTACTACATGTGCAAGGTATCAGGCATGGTTTACAGGGCCAAGAAAGTGCAGGAGATCCTTTGCAAGAGCTTTGATCATCTTATCATTGGTGGAGACATTGTCACAAGTGATGCCCAGGATCTATCAAGATAAGTCAGCTACTCTTCTGATTGTAGAGACATGAATCAAATTTTGTCAGAAATTTTGTAATCTGTGAGAATTTTTGCAAACACCACAGTAAGTTTGGTCCCAGTGTGTGACACTGTCAACTTGATAATATCCAAGAGCAAACACATGGGCTGGCTCTTGTGTTTGAAATGAATGGTCACAGCCACAAATGCCTTGTGGTTTGGGAATGTCCAGGCATCTGTAGCAAAATTCAAATGGCCATCATATTTCTGCTACTCAGGTAAGTTTACTTTGTGTTATTTGGGACCAATGGTGAACTAACATGTAACATGTTTATGACACAGTGCTTGACTCTTCTGAAGACTACATAAATGTCTCGCCTAACTGTCCATAACAACAGAATTTAATAATGCAGATGCCCTGTTTTCATCAAGCTGTGGAATGCAGGGTCATCAATCATACTTATGGGCTGCATGCTTTTGATGACCTATCAGATACACTCAACTAGACTGTCCAGGGGCTAGGCTGGCCCTTGTTGGCTCTAGGGCCTGGCCAGCAATTTGCTGGCCCTTGAGGGGCCAGGCCAGCACCAGGGTAGCCCTGCCCTTATTTTCAGGGCCAGGGCTGGAGAGCTTTATCACTGGCCCTTAGGGTTGGCCCTGCCCTGGCTACCCTAAACAGGGTGGTGTGGCGGCGGGGAGGGGGGCAGGCTACAGGCATGCAGAACAGTGGTGTGGGCAGTATGGGAACAGTGCAGGGACAGTGACGGCAGCATGGGGGTGGCAGTGACGTCAGGACAGCAACCACTGTGTGGGCTGCAATGGTTGCGTCTGGAACTGCAGCGGCTGGATAGCAACCGCTGCATTGGGACAGCAATGGCTGCATTGGGAATGGCAGTGGCGAGGAGGGAGATGACAGGGGTGGTACACTGTGTCAGGACAGCAACTGCTATGTTGAGAATAGTGGCAGGCGAGGGGGGAGATGGCAGGTACATCAGGAAAATCCAGAAAAAACTTAGACAGCTTAACCAGCTTATCTCATTTTTAAGCCTGCCAAGTCACTCAAGCTACTTATTTTTTGCTTAGAAAATGAGTATGTACAACAAGTAAGCAAATCAAGGCCAAAGATAAGCACATTAAGTAATTAAGATGTGTAAGACACTTAAGACAAGCAAACAGAAATAAAAAAATTAATTTATGTAATTTAACTAAAGTCCGAAAAAAAATATGCTAAGTCGCGACTCGTGAAATTTTCGCTAAGTTGTTACAGTGGGTGTATTATTTACTACTGTTTGCACAATGTTGATTTTCGTGCCTCTCGTAGTCTGCCACCCCTTTCCATCTCTCCCTCTATCCCCCTCCGTCGTTGTCTGCCCCGCCCCAACACGTCCCACCGCTGCCTCCTCCGCGTCCTCTCCTTCTCTGCCCCTGCCTCTGCCTCCTTCTCTGCCTCCTTCTCTACCTCCTTCTCTGGTTCTGCCTCTGGTTCTGGTTCTGCCTCTGCCCCTGGTTCTGCCTCTGCCTCCTTCGCGTCGTCATGGGCCTCCTGTGCCCGTGCCTCCCCCACTGCTTTCGCCACCTCTTGGATCCACTGCCTCTATGAGGCAGTCCACGTTGTCGCGCTGCCTGCGCTGACACCCCAGTACGTTGTCACGCTGCCTGTCCTGCCCCAACTCGTACTGACTTTTTCTTTTTTTCATCGCCTGCGCTGCCGCCTCTGCCGACCTGGACTACCATCCCCTGCGCCTCCTCCTCCTACGCTTCCCGTGCCTCCTCCTGTGCCTCCTCCTACACCTCCTCCCGTGCTTCCTCCCCTGCCTTCCGTGCTGCCTCCCACACCTCCCACGCTGCCTCCCACACCTCCCATGTCCCGCACGTTCTCCTGCACTTCCTCGCTCCCTTGTGCCCTGTGCCTCCTGTGCATTCTCTAGTGCCTCCTGGGCCTCTTGTTTCCTCCCGTGCACTCTCTCGTGCCTCCTGGGCCCCTCATTTCTTCCCACGCATTTGCTTGTGCCTCCCACGCCTCTCATTTCCTCTCACGCGCTCTCGCGCCTCTCACGCCCCTCGTTCTCTCGCGCCTCCCACGCGCCTCACTTTCTCCCACACCTCCACCACTGCCACCACTGCCACCACCACCTCCCCGTGGCTCTGCAGCCCCCACCTCTGCCAGGGCTGTTCCACCAAGGCTGGTGGAACCCTTGGTCTCCTGTACATAGTCCTAGTCATGTTGTAGTTTAGTCTCAATATATGGATTTATTGCCTAAATTTGTGTGATTGAAACTTTTGGTAAGCACAGATCTAAGCTGCCATTTAAGTGAATCTCCCAACCTAAGCCCAAAATAAGCAACAATAAGCCCTGGCTAAGTCAAATTAAGGAGAAGACCTAGCTTAGCCTAAGCATGGCCAGCTTAGAGACATTTTGCTTAAAAGTGCTTAGAAGTGTTGTTAAGTCATATTAAGCATGCTCAAGTGTTTTTGAGAAAAACTTGGATTTTCCTGATGACTACAGCACAGAGTGGATGGGACCCACACACACCATAGTACAAGTCACTGGTGTCAGGGGCTCGGATGGTCACAACTGCAATGCCCGAGCGGCCGTGACACCAATGGACTGTCTACAGGTAGGTGCAGGGACATCTCTCGAAGGAGATGCCAGAGGGGAAAAGGGAACAAGACAATAAAGAAAATATAAGGGCATTTCACAGTAGCTATTATTTAGCTCATTAATTTGGCCATTCTCATGATTCCCACTAGTTTTCTTTACTTTTTTCCTTCATTCCCATCTTTTTATTGCTATCATTGATGATAATCAAAGAAAAAGGTAAGAAAAACTAGTGGGAATCATGAGAATGGCCAAATTAATAAGCTAAATAATGGCTACTGTGAACAACCCTATAGAAAGATTAGTTATTAAGAGTCAAAAAAAAAAAGAATCATGACACACCAATAGACCAAGCTAATGGGCCATGGCAGTGCTAGCGGTGAGGGGGAGGTGTCATGATAATGGCACTAACAGAAGGCAGTGGCACCAGAGCATGGGGTAACAGAAGAGCCCGAGGATGCTGAAAGCGGGGAACTCTCCCTGCTTGTGAGTTCAAATAAAATGGTAAAAAGGGGATCAGAGGGACGAAGGGAAGGAAAAGAGGAGAGTAGCGGCTGGTAGGATGGAGAACGCATAGAAGTCCCAAGTTGAGGGATCTAAGCGAGATAAGCGGAGGTAAGAGGGAGAATAGATGAGATTTTAGAGGGAGAAGAAGCCAAGGAAACTTGAGGAAAAACTTAGAATCAGACGAGATTTCGAGAACAGAAGTGAGCAGCGAGATTTTCGCTGGCTTGTTTGTACATTCCGAAGCCGTATTTAAGTACAATCGAGCCCTGTAATCTAAAGGTGGAAATTTGTCAAGTACGGAGGCCTAAGTAAAACGTGAGGTGAACGGGAGCGAGGAAAACAGTCATAAAGGTAAGTAAAAGTCGTCGGAAGTGAGATGAAAGTGAAAGGAAGGAGCGCAAAGATTCTAAGTAACTGAGAGACAAAGGGGGAGTGGGAGCTAAATCATGAAAGAAAAAGGGGAACAAAAATAACCCTCAAAGTTGCGTGCACCCTCAGAATGCTTCACGGGATGCTCGCGGTCTCATCAAGAGGCCGATAGTCCATCAGACTAGAACGAGGGCACAGCACGAGTCACAGCACGCAGCCCGAGACATGGGCACGAAGACTAATCACAATGAAGGAGAAAATACCAAATCAAGTGGACAATAGAAAAACGAGGCAACTAGCACGGAACTGGAAACAGAGACGCACAAGACAAGTTGAAATCATGAAAGAGACAAAGAGAAAACATTGTGCAACATGAGGCCGCAGAGGATGGGTCTATGGCCAAGGCATAGTCACATTGTGGCCGAGGGCGATCATGGCCCAATTTGAGATCAAAACCACGCAAGAACGAAATCTAAGCAGTCTGGAGAATTTGGCAGACAGCAGCACAGGTCGAGACGAGGAGGAAGCAGAACTCGTGTGTACTAAGTTGCACAAAAACGAGGTTTTCGGGGCCAGCTACTAAGCTGACCCTACAATGCGAAGTGTGAGACAGGGCGATGGCAGCAACAGAGAAGGCACAAGAGAAGGGAGAGCAAAGATAGAGGCGTGGAAAACAAGAGTGGGCACAGGCACAGCAACACTGGGCGAGGGAGCAGATGACAAGACAAGTGCAAGACTCAACGTGTTAAAAAAGTAAATATAGGCTAGTAATCAACAGGGGTATCTCAAACCCCTGGGGTTTGAGGGTAGGGTAACTGTGGGGTAAGGGTAAGGGTAGGTCTTCACATACCCCAACAGACCCCCAGACCCCAGAGGTACCTCAGATGCCATAGCAGGTGGAGACAATAGAGGAGTAACAGAGAATATATCTGAGGATACAACAGTGTTGGTAGGGGCCCAGGTATACTCAGAGAAGCAATCAAAGGAACAGGGGGGGAGGTGGTGGTGGAAATGGATGCTATGATGAGGTGCAGTGGTGTGCATATAGCAGGGAGGCAAGAAAAACAACAGGAGGGTGGGGGAGGTGAGAATGGATGCTATGGCAATGCACAGCAGCGTGCACACAGCAAGGAGGTGAGGTGAATAACAGGGTGGCAGAGAAGGAGGGAGTGAATGCTATGGCAATATGTGGTGGTGCGCATGTGACAGTGAGGTGAGGGGAACAGCAGGAGGGCAGAGGCAGCAGGAGTGGATATTGTGGCAAGGTGCAGCAGTGCGTGTGGTAGGGAAGGGGCCAGAGGAGCAGGGTGATGAGAAGGCAGCAGTGCACATGTAGAAGAGAGGTAGGGGAGACAACAGCAGAGTGGACAAGGCAGAAATGGACACTGTGGAGAAGCATGTTAGAGTATGATCTTGAGCCAGCCCTAAAGTGGCTGCGCACGGACCATCGATGCATTGTGGCCATCGCTCCTTTACTATAACCTTTTTTACTCTTTGACACCTTACTAGGTTTTGCTTTCTCCCCCTTGGACGATTTCTGGGACCTTCTGCCCCACCCATTTTCACATGATACTCAAGGACTTGAAAGACTTAAATTTGTCGCCATTGCAGCCTCCTTTTTCCTCAGCGTTTCTATTTCTTACGCTGAGTCACAAAACTTCACAAAGCACAGTGGCACACATGTGGCAGGGAAGCGAGAGGGGCAATATGATGATAGATGAGTCAGGGTTGGATGATATGGCAAGGCACAGTAGCACACATGCAGCAGGGAGTCAATAAGAGAAGCAAGGAGGAAGGCAGAGGCAGAAATGGATGCTGTGATGAGGTGCAGTGGTGTGCAGGCAGAATGTAGGTGAGATGAACAACAGAAGGGTAGATAAGGTAACAATAGATGTTTTGGCAAAGTGCAGAAGTGCGCATGCAGTAGGAAGACAATAATGGAAGCAAGGAGACAGGGAGAGATGGAAACAGATGCTTTAATTAGATGCAGTGGGGTGACAGTGGCAGCAGCAGCAGGTGGAGACAATGGCACACACAGTGACACACTTACCTCATAAGAGGCATGACCCCAACACTAACCTCCAGGTCAGGTCTGTGTACCTCTGCCTGTACCCCACAAAAACCCTAACCCCAGCCTTGGGGTAAGGGTTTGCTGGGGTAAGGGTAAGGGTATCAATAAATATACCCTAGGGTTACCCTTGTTGATCACTAATATGGGCATGGACTGAGGCAAGACAACAGTTCAAGATAAGCTATAGAGGAAAAATATGTCAAGCTTGGATAGTGTAATGGTAAAGATGACATTAACTTCAATTTTTGTGTGCACTGGTTGAGAGTTCAAATCCCAGTATGTGCAATTGTCAGAAGGGAGCCTGTGAGTTGATTATGTGATTGAGTGTGAGAAACATTTACCAGAACTAATTAATTAACTAAATAGTTTTTTTAAGGGGTAGGGCTGGGTCAGCCCCGGCTGGCCCCGGGTCAGGCCAGGGGCAGGGCCAACTGCAGGGTGAACTGGCCCTGAGGGCCAGGGTCAGGGCTGGGTAAAATGGGGGGGGCTGTGGCCCAGCCCGGCCCCTGGACAGTCTACACTCAACTCTGCTATGGGGTTAGAATGTGTTCAATACCTAAAGGTTGATGCATGAATGTACTGTGCTTCTTTATATGTGTGTTGGCATAGCCTGTAAGTTATCTTCTCATTTCCTTGCCACTTGAAGGTTGCGGTAATTGTCCCATCCTTTATTTTAGCTTTGGCAAGGCCTTGTCAAATACTCATGATATCTTTTGCTTTGTTAGCTTGTTCAACGAGGTCCACGCTGTTATGGACGGACATGTGCTTGCTGACTCATACTATACATTTTCGGACTGCTGACTTGTTTCTGATGACTCCCTTGCTTATGCGAATGGACTGCCAATTGCTTTGTTTCAGATCGCTTACTTATTTCTCTCACGATACAGCCTCGCACAGCACCGTACAGCTGCAAGCAACAGCCACATGCACAGGATGACTTGCTGAATCCTGAAACATGTTTCAAATCCTGAAAGCTGTACGAAGGTCACAGCCCCTATGGCTGTGTACATAGCCTTGTTCTTCTCTATATAAACCCTGTACTTTCTGCCCTAGAGACCTTAAGTCTCAGTTTTGTTTTGCAATCCAAGTCTTCTATCTATTAGAATCTTGCTTGCCTAGAAGTATTAGACCTGAGAGAACCCTCTTGACATCACACTCTTCGACTTCTTGACACTTTGGTCTCACCCCTGAGCCCAAAGCCCTTGACCTCTGAAACGCTCTTGACTTAGTTGTTTACTAAGTCTTATCTTTATCGAACCTTTGATCTTGACTTGCACACCTTGCAAGTCTCGCTCTTGACTTCACGAACGATCGTACACTTCGTACAAAGGTCCCACTTGGAACCTTAACACACACCCCAGCACATCTTTATGTGCTTTCAGAGATTACTAGTTGACTTTGTATTGCTTGTGTCAAGGAACTGACAGACATTGTGGGCTTTGGCCCCTTTGCCCTTGCTGTTATGGTTATGCTGGCTGGATGGCCCATTTTTGCCTATTTTTTCATCTATTTTTGACTTGTGTTGCAGTCCTGATCCTCACTTCCTTAGCCAGCCCCCCTATTTTGCTTCTAAGGGCTATATATTGCTCTTTTGGATGTTTTTGACTCAGATACCTTGACTCAGCTCTTGAGTTAGATGTGCTGAGTCAGTTCTTAAGTTATCAGAACTGACTCAGGTACTTAGTCAATAGTTCTGACTATGTGTTTCTCTTGTAGGATAGTTAGCTAGCCCTCTGTATGCATAAATAGGGCTCTATGGATGAGCTAAAGCCCCAGCTTCAGCTCTGTTCAGAATCATAGCTAGTTGTTGTCTCCCAGAAAGATCCCCTTTACTTGTTCATTCTCTCTTGGTATCTTTGGTTAAGGTACACTAGGGTAGCTCATGTATATAAGGACCTCTGCTTAGGTCCTAGCTAAGCAGCTTGGACTTAAGCCCATAATACGAGCTTACTGTTCTGAGAACCTTCACACTTCACTCCTGAACCTCTCAGACATCTGATCTTTGTCTCACAAGCCATCAGTAATGCTGCAAGTTACTGCTGATACTTTGTCATGTGACCATTGACTTAGTACTTTCTGAACCTGACCCTTATCAACTGATGTCGCTAAGGTTTACCTGAACCACCTGACTCTACCAAGAGCATAAGAACCGCTCATTCCTAACATAAGTCCAAGCTCCTCAAATCTCTAGGAGGGACAAGAACCGACGTGAGGTGTTATCCCGCAAGCAGACTCTAGCCTTACCACCCAGATAGCGCAGCAGAGGAGAACAATAGTGCATTCGCAATGGCCATGACACTTATCAACCAAGCCTTCACAGACAACGACACACTGGTCCCTGTGTCAGTATGATTTACCAATGACCTACCCACCCATGTTCGAGGTGGCACATTCTGGAACCCCACAGAATAATGCTACAACATAGCACATGAAGGGAGCACTGGCCTCATAGAATTTATTAATGATAGATGGTTCCTACTCCAAAGAGATGGAGAAGGAAGACTCCTAACTTGCCCGAGCATGGCCCTCCTACAAGAAGACCCAGAAGTAGGTTGGTGAATGGAAACAGATGCACAGCACCCGAACAACAGAGCCTTGAGCGCTCCCAGAGACCCCCCCCAGACAGACGATGATGACACAGACGAACCAGACATAGAGATAAGGTCCCCTGCGTCCTACCAGCAGCAGAGCCACGGGACTCCATACATGGACCTGGCATAACAAATAGAAGGTGTACAAGTCTACGCCACAATGACAGAACCAGTAGTGGTCAATACAGCTTTTAGAAACAAGGGACCCCTCCCCGGGCTGTCCAGACAATGATGCAACCCATGGGGACACGGTCAGCCACTCGGTGGAGAACCTCCAGGTGCTGGAGGAGGAGGCCCCTTTGGAGGAGGGCCACCCCAAGGAGGCCCACCTGGAGGAGCCCCCTTTGGAGGAGGAGGAGAACCACCTGGAGGAGGACCACCCCAAGAAGGACCCCCACAACCAGTAGCTCTACCACATGCCTTCGTAAACGGGCCCTCTACAGGAAAACCACCAATGGCCTTCAACAAAGACAGGGGTGATGCACAACAGTTCATGAACCAGTGGAACCTTTTCTATTGGGTTAATAAGTTCAACATTAACTTGGCCACACCCTACCAAAGAGTAACCCAATGCCTTACCTATATCTGCAGACCAAAGGTCAATAACTGGGTTGAAGGGCAACTGGAGTGGCTGGACAACGTCACAAATAGGATCTACAATCCAATCAGTGTAAACGATGAACGACTATGGACGCTCTTCAAAGTAGCATTTGAAAGCGCCTTTGAAGATACAGCTAAAGAACAAAATGTGGAAAGGGAGCTCACAGCCCTAAAAATGAGTGATGGAAAACTGGACATCTACATGTCTGACTTCTAAGAACTAGTGTGACGAGCCCAATAAAACCCAGATGACAAGGGAACCATTCTGATGTCCAGAGATGACCTGCCCCATGGACTAAACAGAGCAATCTTTGAGCACGTCACCCCGCAACCAAACACACTTGGGCATGTATAGCGGCCACCAGGGCACACCACCAGAAGTGGCTAGAGTGGGACGCACACTGGGGAAAGAGGTCTAAAAACCTCAAAGACAAGAACAAGGGAAGCATGTGAGACAGAGCACAGTAGTACCACCAGGGCGGACAGCGCAACGAAAATGCCATGGATGTAGATGGAGTTGTGGTCAACGCCATGACGGCAGAAGAGAAAGCCGATTGCATGAAGAGAGACACATGCTTCTTCTGCAAGGAAGGCAGCCATATGGCAAAGAACTGCCAGAAGAAGTGCAACGCCAAGGGGCAAAAGCCGTGGCAGACAAACCAAGTCACCACCACACAGACACAAGTGAACCAGGTGGCAACCGATCAAACAACAACACCTGCTATGACCCCTGTAACCACATCTCCCCTACTGACTCAGATCAACCATGACATGATCTGTGGAAACATAAGGAGCCTTCCCCAAGACGAGAGGAGGGCGCTCCTAGAGCAAATGCTAGACGATGAGGGTTTTTAAACTGCTCAAACCCGACGGCCTGGGTGCGAGTGGTATAGTTGTGTCATGTCAATAGTCAAAACCAAAATGCGATAATTTTAGACATCCCCTATGACTTGATACGACTAATGGCTGAAGTAAAAACCCTCCTAGACAGTGGAGTCATGGAAAACCTCATGGACTCAAGAACCACGGATGCGCTACAAGTAAAGAAACAAGAACTCCTCTCTCCCAGAAAAGTTACAAATGCTGATGGCTCGCAAAATGCAGTAGGGATGCTCACCCACTACTGCAAACTCCAAGTCAGGCAAGGCAACAAAGAACAAGTCCAGACATTCTTCATCATGAACCTGGGTATGGATCGCGTCATCCTCAGATATCCCTGGTTCAGGGACTTCAACCCACAAATAGACTGGGGGAAGCGAGTACTACACGGACCCCAACTTAGATTCGAAGCAAAGTGATACGAACAAATGTGCCACAGACAACGAAACCTGGCCATCAACCGGGTGATAACAAATCCTGAGTACGAAGAAGGAGATGAGATCATCATTGTCTCAAGAGCAAACATAGCTCAGAAATGGGTGCAAGAAGCGCAGAAAGAACAAAAGAAGGTGCAAGAACTCCCCCTCAGTATCAGAAATGGGAGCATGTATTCTCAGAAGAACACACAAAATGCTTCTCACCAGTGCAACCGGAAGACCATGCCATAAAACTCAAACCTGGAGCTCCAGATGTCATAGACTGCAAAGTCTTCCCCCTCACCTGCATAGAAAAGGAGGCCATGGAGAAATGGATCAAAGATAATGAAGAAAAGAACTACATTGAGCAATCCAACTCACCATGGTCCACCCTGTGGTTCTTTGTCAAAAAGAAAACTGGAGAACTGAGGCCAGTTCAGGACTACCATGAAGTCAATTCCTGGACGATCCATGACGTCTATCCCATGCCTCGCATAGAACAAATCATGGAAGACCTCACAGGGAAGGAACTATTCACAAAGCTGGATATACGTTCAGGATACCACAATGTCAGAATCAAGGAAGAAGACCGCTGGAAGGCTGCGTTCAAGACACACCTAGGACTGTTCCACCCAAATGTCATGCTCTTCGGACTCACTAACTCCCCCACAACCTTCCAACATCTCACCAACCAGACCCTAAAACCAGTAAAAAACAAGTATGGTAGCAATGTATGTCACAGATACATGGACGACTACCTGGTAGCCATGCACAAGGACCCAGCATTCCATCAAGAAGTAGTAAACTTCCTTCTAGAACAAGTAGACAAGCAGGACCTCTACCTCAAACTCTCCAAATGTGAGTTTGAACAAACAGAGGTGGAATACCTAGGAGTCATTATCAAGGATAGGACAATACGAATAGACCCCACTAAAAGGAATGGCCTGAAGACATGGCCCAGACAACTATCCACAGTCAGAGAGGTGCGGAGCACACTGGGAGTACTAGGCTTTTAAAGACAGTTCATCCCACACTTCGTGCACATCGCAAAACTGCTCACAATGCTGCTAAAGAAAAACCAGCCATTCATGTGGACACAGGAATGCACAGACGCATTAGACCACCTCATAGAAATTGTCACTAGTGACCCAGTCCTCCACCACCCAGACCACACTAAACAATTTGAGCTGGAGGTAGATGCCTCCCAGTACGCCGTGGGAGCCATACTCTATCAGCGGGACGATGAAGGGAGACAATGCCCCATGGCCTACCACTCAGAGACACTTGACGAAACACAAAGGGGCTGGGAGATTTACGACAGGGAACTTTATGTGATCGTGGCCAGCCTAGAAAACTGGCGCCACCTACTGTTACGGTTATGCAGGCCATCCGGCCCATTTCTTACTGTTTTCCGTCTATTTTTCGCCTTGTGTTATGACCTAGGATCCCTTCCCTTGGCCAGCCCCCTCTGTTTGACTTCTAGGGGCTGTGCGTCGCCTTTTTGGACATATATTTGACTCAGAGATCATGACTCAAATCTTGAGTCAGCATTCTTGACTCAGATCTTGAGTCAGATGCACTGAGTCAGTTCTTGAGTCATCAGAACTGACTCAGGTCCTTAGTCAATAGTCTTGACTACGCTACTTTACTGTGACCTTTGTAGGATAGTTGACTGGTCCTCTGTACGCATAAATAAGGCCCTGTAGACGAGCTAAAGCCCCAGCTTCAGCTTCATCTAGAATCACAGTTCATTGTCTCCTGCTCACACTCGCATCGCGTCTCCTCCTCTCGTCTTGTGAATCCCCTCTTCGTACCTTGATCTAGGTACTTTGTGCCACCATCAGACATCTGTTCGCTTGGTCTATTACCTTTGGAACAAGCTCACAGACACCTGAACCTTATTACAAGCGTGTTACAAAGAGTAGTTCCCACTCTTCACGCCCCACTTGTATTGAACCTTAGTTCAACCTCGCACTAACGTACTAGGGCTAGAAAGATCCTTTCTAACTTCAGTACGCTCGCGCCCGTGTTGCGGTTGAACCCACACATCATCATTTACCCATCTGCCACCATCTATCCTCTTTAGGAACGGTAACTCCGACCATCGCGTGCGCCAGCCCGTGTTATCCGCCACATGCGATACAAACACCGAGAGTTCGCAAAGTCAAGTCTATCCTTCACAGGAACTTGTCTGCATGTTCTCAGACCTACTATTTGGTGTTGCTAGTCTTGTCCGACTTGCCACAGCAAATAGTCAGCCCAGAAATGACGCTCACTTTGAGCTATGGTCCCTGCGAACCGTGACATCTACTGCTCGGAGCAGAACACGAAGTCCTAGTGTTCACAGATCACACAAATCTCCAGTACTACAGGCACCCACACAAAATAAACTGACAGGTGGCCAGATACATCCCACACCTATTGGAATACAACTACAAGCTCATCCACAAACCAGGCGCCCTGAACAAGGCAGACCACCTATCACGACAACCAGACTATAATCAAGGGAAGGACGACAATGAAGACGTCACCGTACTCCCAGACATGGTCTTCGCCTATGCCATATCCCTCTCCTCCCTTGAAGACCGCGTCTTCCAGGCACAGGAAGCAAACAAAAGCACCCTAAGAGCCTGGCAAAAGCTACACCCCCGCATCCACGAACATGAGGGACGCTAGTACTGTGACAACCTACCCATTGTCGTGGAAGACAATGACCTAAGATGGGAGGTGCTTACTAGATATCATGACCACCCACTGGCAGGCCACCCCAGAAATTTTAAAACCATCCAACTTATCATATGAGACTATTGGTGGCCAGATGTGAAGAACTTTACGAAGAACTACATACAAGGATGCGTGGTGTGTCAAGCCACAAAAAGTCACACCACAAAGCCGAAAGTGCCCATTTACCCCATCACCACCAGAACTGGAAGCAACCCGTTCGAAACAATAGCCATAGACCTGATTGTAGACCTACTGGTATTAAACGGGTTTGACTCTATCCTAACCATCACCAACCACGACTGCACAAAAATGGCAATCTTCCTACCCTGCACAAAGAAAGTCGACACGCTGGGGATAGCCAAGATGTTCGTCACTAGCGTCTTCCCCTATTACAGCACCCCAAGAAGAATCATCTCAGACTGAGATCCCAGGTTTGTGGGGAAGCTCACCACCAGCCTATGCGACATGCTAGAGATAGAACAAAACATCAGCATGGTCTATCACCCTCAGACGGACAGACAATCTGAATGCACCAACCAATTACTAGAACAATACCTTAGAATCTATACGAACTACGACCAAGACGACTGGGCACATCAGGAAAATCCGAGTTTTTCTTAACAGTGCTTGAGCATGCTTAATATGACTTAACAACACTTCTAAGCACTTTTAAGCAAAATGTCTCTAAGCTGGCCATGCTTAGGCTAAGCTAGGTCTTCTCCTTAATTTGACTTAGCCAGGGCTTATTGATGCTTATCTTGGGCTTAATTCACTTAAATGGTAGCTTAGATCTGTGCTTACCAAAAGTTTTCAAGCACACAGATTTTGGGCAATAAAATTCATATATTGAGCTAAACTACAACATGACTATGTACAGGAAATCCAATAGTTCCACCAGCCTTGGTGGAACAGCCCTGGCAGGGGTGGGGGCTGCAGGGCCACAGGGAGGTGGTGGTGGTGGTGGTGGAGGCGTGGGAGGAGGCCGCAAGAGGAGGCACGGGAGGAGGCAAGGCGTGTGGGAGGTGCGAAAGAACTCGCAGAGGAAACGAGGCACGCGAGACAGCGCGCAGGAGGAAACGAGGTGCGGGAGGTGCAAGTGAACACGCGGGAGGAAACGAGGGGCCCGGGAGGCACGAGAGAGCGCGCGGGAGGAAACGAGGGGCCTGGGAGGCACGAGAGAACGCGCGGGAGGCACAGGAGGCGCGGGGCGTGAGGGAGCGAGGAAGCGCAAGAGGAAGCGCAGGAGAACGCGCAGGATGTGGGAGGAGGTGTGGGAGGTGTGGGAGGAGGCACAAGAGGAGGCGCGGGAGGGGGAGGAGGCACGGGAGAAGGCGCGGGAAGCATAGGAGGAGGAGGCGCAAGGGATGGTAGTCCAGGTCGGCAGAGGCGGCAGCGCCGGTGACGAAAAAAGAAAGAAAAAGTCAGTACGTGTTGGGGCGGGACAGGCAGCGTGACAATGTACCGGGGTGTCGGCGCAGGCAGCGCGACAATATAGACTGCCTCACAGAGGCAGTGGATCCAAGAGGTCGCGAAAGCGGTGGGGGAGGCGTGGGCACAGGAGGCCCATGACGACGCGACAGAGGCAGAGGCAGAACCAGAGAAGAACCAGAGAAGGAGGCAGAGAAGGAGGCAGAGGCAGGGGCAGAGAAGGAGGGGACGCAGAGGAGGCAGCGGTGGGACATGTTGGGGCGGGGCAGACAAGACGGAGGGGGATAGAGGGAGAGATGGAAAGGGGCGGCAGACTACGAGAGGCACAAAAATCAACATTGTGCAAACAGTAGTAAATAATACACCCACTGTAACGACTTAGCGAAAATTTCGCGAGTCGTAACTTTTGCATATTTTTTTTCAGACTTTAGTTAAATTACATAAATTAATTTTTTTATTTCTGTTTGCTTGTCTTAAGTGTCTTACACATCTTAATTACTTAATGTGCTTATCTTTGGCCTTGATTTGCTTAGTTGTTGTACATACTCATTTTCTAAGCAAAAAATAAGCAGCTTGAGCAACTTGGCAGGCTTAAAAGTGAGATAAGCTGGTTAAGCTGTCTAAGTTTTTTCTGGATTTTCCTGATGCAGACTGGCTCCCCACAGCACAGTACGTACACAACTCTTGGCCCAATATAACAATGGGCAAGACCCCCTACGAACTCCTCATGGGACACACACCCTCACTCTCAAACCAACCTGTCACCACAACTGTCCCCCTATTGGAAGATAGACAAGACACCCTGAAACGTGTACATGAGCAGGTGCAAAGGTCCATCAGGGCAGCCCAGAACACCATGAAGAGACTAGATAAAAGGAAGAAGGGACAACGTCACTACCACCCCTTTAAAGACAGAGAAAAAGTCTGGCTAGAAGGAAAGAACATTAAGACGATGCACCCCATGGCCAAATTAGCCAATAAGCACTACGGACCCTTCCTTATCACCCAGGTCATATCACCTGTCATCTTCAAGCTCCAACTCCCCAAAACATGGAAAATACACAACATCTTCCATGCATCTCTCCTAACACCATATAAGGAGATGGAGGAACATGGGGCAAACCTTGAGGAGCCACCATCTGACATTATCGATGAACAAGAAGAATACGAAGTCGAACAGGTGTTGGACGCGAGGATATGCTGTAAGAAACTCCAGTATCGGATCAGATGGAAGGGCTACAGCAAAGCGGAAGACACTTGGGAACCCTGTGACAATGTACACACCCCCGACCTCGTCAGGGAATTCACCCAAAAACACCCAAAAAAGGCACTCAAGCTAGGCATAAATACGGACGACATTCGGCCTCAAGTTGTCAGCATCCACTCCATTCACATCTCTCCCATTCCTCTCCATACCTCACAAGAAATGTCTGATTCCTCTGCAACCTCCTACCATGCACCCATAGTCGTCGATCCTATCCACGAAGAAATCCTCCGTATCACTGGATGCCGTAGAAATCATCATGGGTACCCTGCCCCCACTCACACCATCGCCGCTGCAATCCCCCACTTACCATGTCCACTCCCCATCCCCTGAACCTGCAGTCAAGCAGGAAGAACCAGAAATCCCACACCTCTCAATGCTGCCCCCAGCCAGGGAACTGATGACCACTCCTGATGGGTTCAAACGCTATGATCTGTGCAACCCAAATAGCTACACATTTACCCTCTGAGATGGTGACAGAAACTGGGTCTGCACAGAATTCATCAAGTACCACCTGGACCATGACGACCCTGTCATCAAGGGACTAACCATCCATGGCGATGGACCATACAGCACCCCACTCATGGCGCATGCACCAGTCTGGGGAAAGACCTCCACTCTAGACGACGAGAAGCTCATCAGCATCCACAACCTCTTTAAGAGGACAGTCAACGACACCCTGAAAGACCTTGGAGACCCAGGCCTGACAGCCAAGATAGAAAGGTACAGGGTGCTACAGTGAAAGCTGATTCATATTCAGGAGCAAGAGCACGAGATAGACCACAAAACCAGCGTACAGGTGCAGCAAATGAAGGACTGCAGGCACCACCTCCAGAACTCTTGCTTCTTCGACCGCACCATGCCCCTCATTGCCAGCAATGACCCATCCCTCCGTGTTCCCCCGTGCTCCAGGACCAATTCACTGCCCATCGCTGTCCCCAACACCAAAACCAGAGAACGAGCTATCATCGAGTGGTCATGCAGCCACGACCAGAGACTCTGCAGGGGTGCCGGCAGCAAGGAGAGGCAGGGCAGGAAGGCACACAAGAACCCCAGAAAGTATCGGCGCTACCCAGACCCATGCCCCTTGTGCGGCAAGACTGGTCATGGCAAGGAGTGGTGCTACTTCCCCCACACCAAATGCCTGCTCCATGGCCCATGCAACGTCAGATGGGCCCACAAGTTCTACGAGCGCACCAAGTGTCCTGAAGCATGGTGCCAGATAGCCAAAGACAAGGAGGGGTATGATGCCAGTTGGGGGAACCATGACAACAACGACTACAATGACAACATCCATGACTTGAATGCTCACTTCTGGGAGTCGCAGTAAGGTGGTTGGTGGGACAACTACCCTAAGACGAGAGGTAACATGGTCACTACCTCCCTTATGTAAAATTTCTCACATGACTGATTACCTATGATTCTCACATCCGGACTGAGTACTGTACGATTACATAAGCTGCGTGACTCGGACTGACTCACACATGGACTCGACTCATGGTGACTCGTTATGACTCATCACCATGAGTCACAATGACTCTTTCCACTTACGACTCACACCAACTCCTTCTGACTAGGGTAGCTCATGTATATAAGGACCTCTGCTTAGGCCCTAGCTAAGCAGCTTGGACTTAAGCCCACAATACAAGCTTACTGTTCTGAGAACCTTCACACTTCACTCCTGAACCTCTCAGACATCTGATCCTTGTCTCACACACTGTCAGTAATGCTACAAGTTACTGCTGATACTTTGTCATGTGACCGTTGACTTAGTACTTTCTGAACCTGACCCTTATTGACTGACGTTACTAAGGTTTACCTGAACCACCTGACTCTACCAAGAGCATAGGAACCAATCATTTCTAACAGCCTTTGTGCACTACTGAGTAGTGTCGTTCTGTGGGGTTCCAGAACACACCACCTTTTACATGGGCTAGCAAGTCATTGGTGAATCGTACTGAGATGTGGACCAGTGTCTCGTCATCTATGAATACTGTGTTAATAAGTGTCACTGCCATTGCGGATACACTATCATTCTTTCTCTGCTGCACTGTCCAGGTGGTAAGGCTAGAGTCTGTTTGCAGTATAACACTCGCGTCAGTTCTTGTCCCTCCTAGAGATTTGAGGAGCTTGGACTTATGTTAGGAACGAGTGGTTTCTATGCTCTTGGTAGAGTCAGGTGGTTCAGGTAAACCTTAGCGATGTCAGTTGATAAGGGTCAGGTTCAGAAAGTACTAAGTCAATGGTCACGTGACAAAGTATCAGCAGTAACTTGCAGTGTTACTGACGGCATGTGAGACAAGGATCAGGAGTCTGGAGAGTTCAGGAATGGAGTGTGAAGGTTCTCAGAACAGTAAGCTCATATTGTAGGCTTAAGTCCAAGCTGGTTTGCTAGGGCCTAAGTGAGGGTCTTTATATACATGAGCTACTCTAGTCAGGAGTTGGTATGAGTCGTAGATAGGGAGTCATCATGACTTATGGTGATGAGTCATAACGAGTCACCATAAGTCGAGTCCATGCGTGAGTCAGTTCGAGTCACGCAGCTTATGTAATTGTACAGTACTCAGTCTGGATGCAAGAAGTATGGTTAAGCAGTCATGTGAGAAAGAAATTACATAAGGGAGGCAGTGACTGTGTGACTGTGACAGCATCACAAAAACTTCCCAAAATAGGGATTGCTAGGGATTACTAGGGATTGCAATCTCTTGTCCACATTTATAATCCAGTTAATAATATTGTTTGAACAATACCTCCCACCTCTATTTCGGCCATTTTGCATCATCTAGGGATTTTTGAGGTTATCTAGGGATTTTTGAGATCATCTTGGGATTATTAAGACTATCTAGGTATTGTATGACTAACAAGTTATTACAATCCCTTGCAATCCCTTGTAATCCCTTTTTATAAATTATTAAATATTAAAAACTCGGATTTAAGCTTAATTTGCGAGCTATATCCTAAACCCATGAAATGATACAGTAAGGGAAAGACGTAACTTATTTTGATCTTGCTCAAGTAAGAATTTCTCACTTTCACTCACATAATCAGCTCTTACAAGGACAGAAGTTGGCAATCTTAGGATTCGAACTCTCAGGCTCACGATGATCACTTAGCACTCAGCGCTCAGCATGTACCATTTCACCACAGTAGCTTATAAACTACAAACAAGTATGTATTACATATCTGGGTGAGAACTAGTCTTGCAGTAGTGTCGCTATGCATAGGGGCAAGCGCGGGGGACAGGACCTGCTGGGGAATACACCAGCTGCTGAGAGTAGCCAAGCACAGGACATGGGCCAGACGTGTGCCAAGCTCACCACCCAAATCACAGTTATTTGTCGCCTGGTGGGCAAAAACGCAAAGCCGTCGGACCCCCCCCCCCCCACCTCATTCTGTAGTGGTAGTCCCCCGAAGCCTGATTTCCAAGCACTGTGCAATCCAATAAGACACATTCTCATTAGCGGTGGCCCAAGTACAGTAGAATGTGGTGGATGGAAATTTGCCAATGGGTTTAAGCAACATAGGACCCACTTTGCGGAGCTGGCGGGGGCATTGGGCACTACGCTTCCTTTGCCCAGTGCGCGGCTGTCATGTGCTTTCAGTTGGGGTTTTTTTTTGTAGTTGGGATGTCGTGTCAAGGGGAAAAAAAAAGGTCTCAAGTAAACTGTCTGACGAGCCTGCCAGTGAAACAATTCGTTCTTTTTGTGGGTGTCTTTTTCCCTGGGTATGGATGGACAGATGGCTTGATGCTGGAATCAACCATCACCTTGATCTTCATTGCCAGTAGTGGGGACATTCTCAAGATGGCAAACAACAGCGGAGCAATGCGTGGCCAGACCTTGTAGCCCTTGGAGCGTTGTCTAACCTATGCTGATGTCATGATGGACTATTAATACTTCTGGTGCTTTGCCCCCACCTGACCGGTCTCGAATGGGGGTGAAGGGTGAAGCAAAAGTACGAGTGGCGTTTGGGCAAGGTTGCGAGTTTTTTTTTGGCTACCTTTATCCAGTCAGCACAAGAACCAATTACAGTTGTGCTCAGGATTTTCCTTACCTGCTTCTCATCCACCCATGACGAAAGGTTTTTGGCGGTCTCGGCACCAGTGCTCCAGGTTAACTGTATTTAGGACATGGAGGCAAGAGAGTGATGATTTGACAATATGAAATAAATTTTCGAATGACCCATGGACCTGTGGGATCGGAGGCGCAGCCGCCAAGGGCGAGGCATCGGGCGACATTGCCCCAAGTCCTGTTCATCGTCTGTCCATCACAATCATACAAGCAATGTCACTAAATATTTGCATGGCATCACACTAACTGAGCAATGCACTGTTGAAACTGTTCTGACGTTGTTCCCAAACAAGCTGCATGACCGAACGCACCAAAGCGCAATTGCCCACATCCTGAGCCTGTTCCTCATCTAAACGCTTGAGCAAAAAATCCTGTTCTTCATTATCATCCATGAGACAGCTGCAGAGACACATACCAAAGACAACGGATCAGAGTACAGAACATGCCACGCCATTACTCTGTTTGGCAGGTACGTATCAAAGGCTGTTGATCATCTTGTGTACCACGTTCATCAGGAAAACCCATTTTGCCTTAAACTGTATTAGATGCTCCTTAAAGCTTACTTAAGATGTTGGTAATTAGATCCTCAATGTTGGTAAGTTGAGGATCTAATTACCAACATCTTAAGTAAGCTTTAAGGAGCATCTAATACAGTTTAAGGCAAAATGGGTTTTCCTGATGTTGTGAATGTCCGGACAACCTGAATTCTCACCCGAGAGTACAGAGTGTAGATAGACCTGCGCCGTGGTGCGGAATATGTCAGCCATCAGATGTTGTTTGGCCTTGGGATTGTTCGCACTTCCTCCTCCTCCTCCTGGGTAGTAAATGCCTCCAGGTGGTGGTGGAGGCTACAGATGTTCGAGTAACATCACCTCGATTGGCCGATCACGGTCGACGAGTTCTGGCATGCTGAGAGAACCACGTTGGATGCAGACATCCTTCCAGTAGGCGAGATCTGATATCTCAGCTATGGCCAGTGCCATCTCTGCATTTCACCGAAGGTAGTAAAAACAGGCATTGGTGTGCCCTGACGAGGAGGATGACAGATGAGACATCATGAGAGATGCTCAACCTGTGTTTGCAGTGTGGTGGCTAGAGAAACAAATATTAGCACTTTTTTTTATCAAGAGGGGATATGTTGATACGTACTGTTGAATGCTCAATCCTTACAGCTCGAGACCACCATGAGCTCTCCATGTCATCCATTGCTTTCCAGCCTGGGTTAGGTATGATATCTGGGTGAGAAGTATTGTCTTGCAGTAGCATCGCTACATGTAGGGGTGAGTGTGGGGAACAGGAAGGACCAAAGTTGTTGGAGAAGAGAGAAGGGAACCAAAGCGAGACATCTTGAGAATTGGCGCTTGTTGTGGCGAGGGAGGCGGCATCTGTGTCCTTGAGGCATTGGGGCTCCTGTCTTGACAGGAGGACACCGTGACAGCGCATGGGTGGCCTTTGATGTGTGGTTAATGCGAAAGGGAAGTAAAGGAGAGGGAGATAGAATCAAAGGCTGCTGTGCATGCAGTGTGCGAGTCTTGGTAGCGGAGTAGAAGGACAAAGTGACAAATGGTCATTTGTACACGTGAACACAAATGTCCAGGGCTGTAGCCCACTTATATATATAGTGTCACTCACGTGACTTCACATCTCTTTCTCCTTCCACTATGTCATTCTGACATTATTCCCATCTCCCTCATAGACCTAATATTTAAAATAATAATAAATGTATTCTATAGTAATCTACAAGCTGTTAACTCAATTATTAAGTCAAAACAAGAGTAAAAAAAATTACCTGTGTGACACATGACTGCAAAAGAGGCATCCTGACAAAATTTACAGTAGCAATACCTTATAAGATAAGATTAACCATGCAAGGCATTGTTATCCCAAGTTACTGATAACAATACCTTGATGTGGTAATCTTGTCATTATCAGGGATTGTCATCCCAAGTTGTTATTGACAATACCTTGACATGATAATCTTATCATTATCAGGGATTGTTATTATCGACAATCCCTGGTCAAAATATTATTATTATAAAAATATATTACAAGGTATGACAAGGGATTGCAATAACTTGTTAAATAATATTAAATGATAATCCCAAAATGGCCAGGGTTACCCTTGTCAAACATTTTTCCAGAAGTTTCCGCAATGAGGTGGGGGAGACAACAGCAGAGTGAACAAGGCAGAAATGGATGCTGTGGAGAAGCACAGTGATGCACATGTGGCAGGGAAGTGAGAGGGGCAATAGGATGATAGATGAGGTGAGGTTGGACAATATGGCAAGGTACAGTGACACACATGCAGCAGGGAGTCAATAAGAGAAGAAAGGAGAAAGGCAGAGGCAGAAATGGATGCTGTGATGAGGTGCAGTGGTGTGCAGGCAGAATGGAGGTGAGCTGAACAACAGGAGGGTAGATGAGATAATAATGGATGTTTTGGCAAAGTGTAGAAGTGTGCATGCAGCAGGGAAGCGAGAGAGCAGCAGGATGACAGATGAGGCAGGGTTGGATAATATGGCAAGGTGCAGTGGCATACATGCAGCAGAGAGACAATAATGGAAGCAAGGAGACAGGCAGAGGTTGAAACAGATGCTTTAATTAGGTGCAGTGGGGTGGCAGTAACAGCAGCAGTAGGTGGAGACAATGGCACACACAGTAACACACTTACCTGATAGGAGGCATGACCCCAACACTAACCTCCAGGTCAGGTCTGTGTACCCCTGCCTGTACCCCACAAAAACCCTAACCCCAGCCTTGGGGTAAGGGTTTGCTGGGGTAAGGGTAAGGGTATCAATAAATATACCCCAGAGTTACCCTTGTTGATCACTATCGTTCTCTAAAGAGAACTCAGAATGCAGACTTTGGTGGTTTGGCAGATCTGACACTTGTGCAGGTGTCAATGTACCACTTGACATCTTGATCAACAGAGAGCCACCAGAAATGATCTAAGATGGTGTGGTGAGTGGAATAAATGCCTTTATGGCCAAGGTGGTTGTGAGTGTCACAAAGGATTAGTGTTTTGAAGTCTGGTCTAGTCTGGTTTTTTGCCCAAAAATAGGGCAACTGCAACTGCAACTGGTTGCAACTACCTCATAGAACAGCCAGAACTGGACTGGACTGTATTTTTTTTTTTTTTTTTTTGAACTTTTCTCTTATTGAGATGGGTTTAGGGGATTGCCCTATGTACCATGTCGTAACTAAACAGTGTCCGCTATGTGTAGCTACTCTTGCAATTTGTCCAGTAATCCTCTCCTTGTCCTGCGTTTCGTCTCGGTGTTGAGCTGGGCCAAGCAGTGGTCGGAGGTCTCCTTGTGTGGCTGGTCTGAGGCTAGTGCTCTGCCGTATGTGTGGTGGGGGAAGTGCGTCTCTGCACTCTGCCAGGGGCCAGGAGTAGATGTTGTCGGCTTCGGTTCTTGAGGCTTTGATGTTGAGCTTGTCTTCTTCTTCTTTTTCGATGGATGTTGGTCTTGTGTCTTCTTAGCCTGAGGTGGAACGGTGGTCATGGTGCTGATGGGGGGGCAGGGGGAGCGTCTCGAGTATTGGGGACCAGCTTGTTCAGCTTTGGGGCAGCTCTGGACTTGCCTTTGCCACTTGCCTCCCCACTCTCATCACTTTCCCCCTTGGAGAAAGGGCATCGGTGTCGCTTGGTGGCCCTGTGTGACGCAAACTCTCGCTTCCAGTACTTGCATGACCGTTGGGGTTTGCCATTGGCCACGTCAACAGCGGCTTTCCGGCGTGCCTGCCTCAATGCGCGATTCCTTTTCCGTGCAAGTCACCTCTTCTCCTTCAGAGCCAGAGTTGCCACCCTCTGACCCTTGGTGAGATCGAAAAAGGCTTGAGGGCCCTCTCCATTAAGAAGCTCTAAAATAAATCCAAACATCACCTTTTTCACCTTGTTGAGGGGGCGAGGCACAAGCGCAACAGCACACTTGACCAGGTGAGCATGGAACTGGGGAGCAAACTCAACCCAAAAAAATTTTCCGTCTTTGGCCTTTTGGGCCAAAATGACGTTAGCCACAAGGTGGTCCCATGATAAGAACCAACGATGGCGGAAGGTGTTGTGGATGTCGAACACTAATAGCTTGTCAGCTGCAGAAAGTGCCCTTTGGGTTAGGGTTTTGCCCTTTGCCCTAGGGGTTGTGCCTGCCTGCCCTTCACCTGGGGAAACGCCAGTGGGTTCAGGGTGTGGAGAATTGGGCTGTGAAATGGGGGTCCCAGTGCAAAACGGCGTAAAAGACATCTGGGAGTTTGATGTGCCAGCCTCGCCCAGCGAGCTGAGAGGCTCGGGGGGGGCTACAGAGGGAGTAGAAGGGGGGTCAACAGCTTGGGGGACGAAGGCAGCTCTGAGGGCTGCCTCAACCATGTCTGAACCATCGCCTAGGCAATGTCCTTGCTGGATGTCATCTGGGATGTTGCAGACAACCTCCAGGGCCGCTTTTATTGCCTCAGCAGTGCCAGGAGTGCCTAAAGTGCAGTTGTCCTTGGCTCTGTTGAGGGACTGAATGTCGAGAATGGGAGGATAAGACATTGAGAAAAATCGATGATGGTGGTAAGAAGTCAAGAGGCTTGGACTGGACTGTATAGGACCAGTCCATACCGGTCTGGTTACCCTATGCCAACCGGTTGCAACTGGTCTTTAGACCAGATGGACCGGTCTTTTGACTACAAGAAGGCTATATATGGTGTCAAAAAAGAATGCGGGGGCCACAGGGCACAGAGAACAACTGCATGTGGGAGCAAAAGAGCAATGGAATGAGAAGTCACACAGTAAGGAAAAAGATTGTGGGATGCATCTACAATCCCCTTGCCTTTTATTTTGGTATATAAGTAGTCTAGGGTGTAAACTACAGATTGAATAGTCAGAACAAGTCCAAGAACGGCTCAAATGGTTTAGAAATGACTGAGATATGGTTCAATCAATCAATTGGCCATATCTCAGTTATTTCTGAACCATTTGGGCTGTTCTTGGGCTCATTCTGACCACAAATTTCAGCCCATAGGCAACCCGCACTCATCCATAAAAAAGACCGGTTGCAACCGGTTGCAACTGGTCTTTTACCAGTTTTTGAATATTAAAAAAGAAGGCAACTGGCAACTGGACTGATCAAAAATAAGGGCAACTGCAACTGAAAGTCCAGTCCCTTCCAGTTGGGTTGTGTTGGGTTGCCAGTCTTTTCGAGGTCCATAGGACTGGACCTGTAAACACTACAAAGGATGGCCAGATGCTCCAAGGACAGGATGAACATCTGTGGGCATCCTTGACTAAAGTTGTGCCAGAGATGGCCATCAATCAAGGAGAACTGTTTGGCTTTGCAAAGGAATTTGGCAAGAGTGTCATTAGAGAGGTTAAAAGGGAGTTTGAGCAAGCTTCTTAGCCTCTTACCACCATCATTGTTCTTTTCACAATGCCTTATCCTCCCATCCTCTGCAAAGTCAACTATGAACAAGCTCACGCAGACACCATCTTTGGTGTTCCAGGTGCCTGGGAAGCCCTGGAGGCTGCCATCGCTGCTCTGGCTAATGTGCCCCCTGGGGATGAGGTGGCCACGGAGTCTGCCCTCAAAGTGTCTCTCCTAGCTGCCACATCAGCAACATTTCCCCCCTCCCTTTCCCCTCCCTCCCTTTCCCCTTCCCCAGACCCAGCAACCTTGGCCTCTCCCCTGGACGCAAGATCTCGGTTAGTGCGGTTGCTTGGGAAGGGCGGTGTTTCCTCTCCCTCTTCCTCAGAGGCCCCTCCCCTGCCCCCTACAGGACAGCTGGACGAGTCTGGCCCTTTTAATTCTCACGAATTTTACCCTCCCTGGGTTTTTACCGAGACTCCCATTTCTCGGCCCACTTCAATGCCTGCCATGGATACTTTGGACGGCAGGGCTGAGCCCTCCTTTGTGACTCACCGCTTTTACCCTGGTAAAAAGCTGGTCAAGAAGAAGGCACTTCCTGCAGATGTCGAACTTTCCATCTTCAACATCTACAACATCTTCCATCACTGTTGGTACCTCTCCATAGACCACCTCAAGGCTAATGCCCTCTTGGCTCAAAAGGCTGAAGACAGAAAAATTTCCTGGGTCAAGTTTACTCCCCAGTTCCACGCTCACCTGGTCAAGTGCGCTGTTGCGCTTGTACCTCGCCCCATCAAAAAGGTGAAACAGGTGATGTTTGGGTTTATTTTAGAGCTTCTCAATGGGAAAGGCCCAATGGCCTTCTTTGACCTCACCAAAGGCCATCAGCATCAAACCCGGGCCCAAAAGGAGAAGAAGCGACTTGCACAGAAAAGGAATCACACATTGAGGCGAGAACACCAGAAAGCCACGGAAGAAGCGGTCGAAGGCCGACCACAACGGCAATGCCAGCAGTGCGGATGCAAGTTCACCTCTCGCAAAGCCGCAAAGTGACACTGATGCCCTTTACCCAAAGAAGCGAGCAGGAAAGGTGGGGAGGGGAAAGGCAAAGGTAAAACTGATGCCCCCCCCAAACTGAACAAGCCGGCCCCCAATACCACCACCGCACCTTCTGCCCCCCCTCTCACTCCCTCAGCCACTACTGCTCTGCAAGCTACGAAGACGTCAAAGCCAAAAGTGCCCCCAAAAAAGAAGCAGAAGGCTGCCCCAAGAGCGGCTTTTAGTCGACCCCTTGTACACACGATGGCTGGAGAGCTTGCTTCTGACCAGCCCTATGAGAGTACCACGGACAGGCAATCAGAGTGGCTTAACACTGTGAAGAAATGCCAGACACACTGTGGGCTGTTGGACACTTTACATGACAAGTGATAAGTCTTAGGTAGTAGTTCTGTTAGGACTTTGATGTGGTATAGTGGGTGATCCCCAGAAATCCATCTAGTTAATAGAAAAGTCTTTCAAAAAAAAAAAAAAAAAAAAAAAAGGGAGTTTGAGGGTGGTGAGATAATCTTGTATCTGAGAAATGTCTTCATCTGCCTGGTTGTTGGCAGGAAGGGTAGGCAAGCTGGTGTCATCTAAAGCTTCAGCTGTGAGGAATTTCCAATTCTGGGGGAAGAGTCATCACTCCATATGAAGTCAACCTACACTTGAACCTACAGTTAGATGCCATATCAGAAGCCGCTCGTGCGCGAGCCGCTCGACCCGTGACACGTGTCAGTTTCGTGACGAATCCCAAATTTGGATAACGCTGGTAAATTTATGCGCGTATTCACACACCGGAGTGGGTCTGATACGATACAGCTACAGTCACTCCATCTGGCCATAATGCTCCCTCATCTGCTAGCCTTCACCCTGACTCTCGTACCGTCACTTGTCTCCGCGGCTATGTACCCGAGAGATTCTCTTGTCAAGACTATTGACACCAAGGGCTTCCGCAACGTGATGAAAGAAAATGTGTGTGGTATAACTTACCCGTGCGCTCATTGACATTGACACCAGGCAGCGTACAAGTGTTGTGGCATTTGTCGCGTCGTGGTGTGGCGTGAGTAGTATCCACTGGCACCCAGAACTCGGAGCGGAAGCTCGAGCTTTTTTTTTAGTACTGCAAGGCAATGGTTCCAGAGTACAGTAAGGCAGCACTTGGACTTCATCCCCTGGTTCCTCTCTATGCAGTCGACTGTGATGAAAACAGATCCCTCTGTGCTGAGCAAGTAAGCTTGTCTGTCCTCTGATATTGGAAACCAGGCTAACGTCTTCTAGAACGTGAAAGGCTTCCCGACCGTGAAATTATTCCCCCGTGGCAAGGACCAAGCTCCTATCTTATTCGAACATCCAGAGCGTACTGCAAGCACATTCTTTTATTTCGCCACCCGACGTGTACCACACAAGAATAAGAAGCTATACCAAGTTGAAGATATCGAGCCATGGGTCAACGAGGCATGTCCATCCTCTTCTCCTTGGCTCACTCAACCCATTCACTAGCGTACAGAAAATGGACCGAACGCGGGTGTTGTTACTTAGCAAGGCTAAGGACCTTCCCCTCATGTGGAAAGTGCTCGCCAACAAGTATCGCGACGACTTTGCCTTTGCAAGTCACCGCGATCGCAAGGGAAAGTCTTCCGTGGCTCTCGGATATGATTCCGGGACCCAGAAGGACAGCAAAATTCTCATTTACCCCACCGGCTCGACAAAACCCTTCCTCTTCCAGGGTCCGTCCTCCCTTTGCTTCTATTCTGACCGCCGAATGTAATATCCATGTCCCCGAAGGTGTGCTGAAATATGATTCTATTTCCAAATTCTTCGACGAGGTACTAGACGGCACGGTTACATTAACGTCTTCGGGCTCCCAGAGTCCTGAGGATGGTCACAAGCTTTCTCCCGAAGAAGAGGACATTGAACGCAAGCAGGAAGCACAGCGCCTCGCTCTCTTGCATGGGGGGTTCGCCGACATGATAGACTTTGATGAGGCTATCAAGAAGCATGGTGCGGGCTTCCATGGCGAGCACGGTTACAGCGCATCACTCGATGACGAGTTGAAGAATGACCAGACTCGAGATACCAATAAAGCAGAATACGAGCACGAGCGGGAAGAGGACCCGATACATAGGGCTATACGTATTCAACGCGAGGAACAAGCCATCTCCGAGGCTCAAATGGCCGCCGAGACCCCACCCTTGTCTACGGTGAATGAGTCAAACGGGACACCGCAGGCATCTCCGGGAACCTCTACCTCTGAAAGCACGGTAGGACTTGGGGTGGCACCATCTGGTACGCCCTCACCGAGCGAGGAGACAGTGCCTACTCAGGAAATCACACCTCCAGAGACAGCCCATGTCAAGGACGAGTTATAATCACATTCACTCATGTTTGCAAGTGTAGTACAGTGATAAAGTTATAATACCTGGTATCAATATCGGTGGCAATCTTACATTGAGCAAAGGAGGAAAGCTGGACATGACATGAAAGCAAGGATCTCAGGATCCTAGACCAGTAGGGGTCGGTATGAGTAAATGCTACTCAGGGACCGTAGTTGGGGTGAGGATGTTGCGGACATGTGTTTGAATCAAAGGAAGGGCACGCAGCATCAGCTTCACAGGCTTCGATTCTTCTTTAGATGGTGTGAAAGTGGTTGGATGGTTTTGTGGAAGTAAAAATTTCGAGATACTCACCTGCGAAGACGAGCCGCCCGTGTCGCTTCAGGATTTTGCCCTCATAGCGAATGACATGATCATGTGGAATAATGACGAGTGAGTGCTGGTTCTATGTTTAGGGCGAACATGGAAAAAAAAAAGTGTCGTAACCCACCTTCTGATACCAAGTGATTAAATCGGGGCTTTTCTTTGGGACGAGGGGGATCTTGGTATAGCCAACAACCTGGACAACCAACTCCACGTGGCGCATCACACCCGCAGCTGAACAGTTCTAAGGCGCACACACGGATTCGAGGGAAACAAAACGCTCACCGCGGGCCTCTAGTAGCTCCGAAATACCCACCACTCCGGGGCCGTGACCAATGAGGATTATGCGTTTAGCAGCAGACAGCCTACGACGAGAGGTAAGTCAAAGGCACCTCTATCTCTGTGACGTGTATTCCTTACAAGATATAGTTGTCCCAGAGGTAAGTCACAATCTCGCGCGTGTACTGCTGTGGCGTTTTTTGCGGATACTAAGGAGGAAAATGATGAAGGGAAACACAAAGTAGCAGTAAGGCTTACATCTCTATCACTGGAAGGAGGTTTAGGGAATAAATTGATGTCTAGGAGACCATAATGTTCCTGCTGCACCCAGTGCACCAACTGCCTTGAGACATCAATCTAGACAGTCTGTAAGATTATCTGAGTGAGCAAGGCGCGAGTAGAACTCACAATGTAAGAGGATTCGAGTTGAATGTCGCACGTAAGCCTGTCCGAAATTTCGACGCGAAGGTTCCCGCTACATGCCAATGATCAGAGTAGACTCCAACTCTCGGCGAAGAAAACGAGCTACAATTCATGTGCAAAAACGACTAGAACATCATTATCCAAAATGTCCTTCCTGCGAACACAAGCAATTCCTGAGAAAATGACAAGATCGAACAACCGGTACTCACGAGCACATGATTTGCGCAGAGAATT
The DNA here is from genome assembly GCA_022376515.1 of Lactifluus volemus. Taxonomy (NCBI): domain Eukaryota; kingdom Fungi; phylum Basidiomycota; class Agaricomycetes; order Russulales; family Russulaceae; genus Lactifluus; species Lactifluus volemus. The sequence goes on from WTXI01000027.1 coordinate 363,637, forward strand.
TCTCCCTCACGTCGTCGTGCATAAGTGGTACCTCCAGCATGTCAAAATTCCGGTACATGTAGTCTTGCCTGTGTGCTTTAAGAAGTTCTGCAACATTTTTTTTAAAAACAAGTGGCATGGGAGATCCTCACAGAAGACGTACCTGGGACGGCGAATGCGAATTCTTCAAAGTCTGAACTAACAAGATGAGCCTCAAACGAGTCTGAAGAGTAAATGAACGGGGAGACCTTCTTTCGGCTGGCAAGCTTTAATGTCGATGTTCTTCCAGTACTTGCTCTGTTCCTTCGCAACGAGCCACACAGTCTCTGCTTCAACCTCGGATGCCACTAGAGGGGGCAGTTCCGGGGGCGCCTCTCCTAGCAACATCCTACCAACAGCCAATGCGCAGTTGGACAGAGACTCGAGTGTGTACCCGCCCTGCATATGTGAAGAAGGAGGCGGGCGCTTCAACGAAGAAAACGTACTTCAAGAACTACAACCACCCTCCCTCCAGCAAGGGTGGAAAGCATGTAAGTCATATGGGCGTATCCTGCAGGCGTGACACAGCATTCCCCGAGGATGTCTCCGTCGGCCGCATCGAATCCAGCTGAGACTGTTACGAGTTAAGCGTCTTACCTGCAGGTGACTCGCCCCAGAACTTACTGATCACAAGTTCCGGAGCAAATTCAGTCGCGATGGGCATGACAATCTGCTGGAAAGCATGAATGTAATCTGCATCGGTCGTGCCAGGCTCTGCCCAAGGGATGTTCACAGAACTTTGGTGAAGTCATAAGGACAGGAGACAATGGGAGATATTGATTTTGCGCACTAGCCAAGCCCTCTGCCTTCGCCGCAGGAGGTCATACCCCCAAATGGCCCGCACGGATAAAACTGTCCGCCCTCATATCTATGGAGGGATATGTACAACACTGAAGGGTCATCATTGAAGGCCCTTTGTGTGCCGTTTCCTGGGACTCGTGCTGAGTGCCTACAGTTCCGCTATATGATATGCACACACCGTGATGGACATCCCTAGTCACTAGAATAGTTAGTCATGACACTGAAGAAATGAGTTCTATTCACCAATCTAATATGAGGATACGCTTGATGGGCGTCATTTGCTGCACTACTCTAGCTGCAACCGCAACATTGTTGAAGAAGCAGAAGCCCATTGGCCGATCTGGTTCTGCGTGGTGCCCTGGTGGTCGCACAATCGCGAATGTTTTCTTCAAGTCACCACGAGCAACGGCAAGAGCAGCCTCGATGACACCGCCACAGCTTAAGAGAGCGGATTCTGTAGTCTGTGGGTTAACAAACAACGAATCGCGCTCGTAGAACGCTTTGGAGTCAATGATTTCCTGCCGCGTTAGCGCTGTGGGTGTGTCGTTCCGTTAGCGTTGGCAGACGGCACTCTACACTACGCACTTTTGAGGGCCAAAACCATCCTCCAGTGCTGCTCGGTGTGTACGAGCAGTACAGCTTCACGCTGAACACGGCGGAAGGGAAGGCGTTTCATCGCACTGAGGCACCCATGCTTGCGCAACGTGTTGTGCACGGCCACAATGCGTAGTGGCTGCTCTGGATGGTCGTCGGCTTCGTCTGGACTATGCGACATCATCGCCGCGTCATACACATAGCCGACGGTGTAGGTCGGCGGCACGAGTGGAACGGATGAGGCCCGCGGGAATGGTGCCGCCTCGAAGGAAACGAGACGACTGTCGAGCGAAGCCGGACGTGGGGAAGGCCGTGATAAAGACTTATCTATCTTCCCATCAACATCCATTACAACAATCTCGTCCGGTGACCTCGCTCCGTCGGCAGTCTCGGTGACCATGCTAGCCTACTGATACTGTACTGTAGAATACACTGGAGAACCCGCAAACTCGCGGCACGCAATCGAAAATTTAAACTCCGTTTTTCGCCCATGTGCAGCCACTCTCCACTGGCAGTGGCCTAGTAGGATTCACTTAGTAAAACCAAAGTCTCTATAGAGCCTTTCTCCTTATGTATAATTCCCGCCAGGGTAACATACGACAACCTGAGTATCATGCAATGAATAGTCCGACATGTCGTGAGCATTTCTCCCTTCAAACTCCAGGCATTTTACGTCCACATGAATGATGGGACCCTCGCAAACGGGTTGAGATGGCTAATCGAAGGATGGAAGTGAGCGCTAGCTTTAGCCAGGCAAATAATGACGATCTTTCATACAGTAGAGGCCAGCGTGATTGAGGTTCACTGATCGCTGACGTAATCTATTGACACGTCGACGTCGGCACGTCTTAACTTGGTTGTCAACTCACCCTTCCACGTCTTAGCGTTATTATTAGCCTACCACGTTGGGACGTGATATCTACCCCCAACAAACCTAACGGCCATGTCAAAGGCCTACCCGCTCCCTACTAATGTTTCTCCTGCGACCGTAGCAAATACCACCTCGCTTATCCGGATTGTCGCCTTTGTCTTTATTTCTGGTGCTGCCATCGCATCCCGTCTATTTGCTGTCATCAACTTTGAAAGTATTATACATGAATTGTAAGTCAGTCTTCCCGCCTTTATCAGACCGTAGCCGACCTGTCTTTTCTACCTTAGTGACCCATGGTTCAACTAGTATGTCCTCATTTGATCGCTGTATCGCATTGTTCTGAAAGCAAGTCAGTCGCGCAACGAGGGTACTTGCTTATCAAGGGTTTTATGTATGTGGCCTTGCTTTTCCATCCTGAGTTGTCTGGTTGACAAATGGATGGCCAGGAATTCTGGAATTGGTTCGACCCTACGGCATGGTACCCATTAGGCCGTGTTGTCGGTGGTACGATATATCCCGGCCTTATGGCAACTAGCGGCGTCATCTACAACGTTCTGCATGCTCTCCACCTTCCTGTCGACATACGGAATATCTGTGTACTTCTTGCTCCGGGCTTCAGCGCCCTCACAGCCTGGGCAACCTACATGTATGTTATCCACTTGCTCTCCTTCTTTTGTTTACCTGTCTTGATATAGGTTCGCAAAAGAGATGAAAGATGAGAGTGCCGGCCTCCTGGCTGCCGCCTTCATCGGTATCGTTCCCGGCTACATCTCGCGTTCCGTTGCAGGATCATATGACAATGAGGCTATTGCTATCTTTCTCCTCATGTTCACGTTTTTCCTTTGGATCAAAGCCATGAAACAGGGCAGTGCGCTTTATGGCGCCCTTGCGGCTCTTTTCTATTTCTATATGGTTGCGGCTTGGGGTAAATTTTCTATCTGACCTTCTTGAGACTCAACTCATCATCATTTCACAGGTGGTTACGCGTTCATCACGAACATGATCCCATTGCATGCACTTACCCTCACATTAATGGGTCGTTTCACGAATCGCCTTTATGTAGGCTATTCCTCATGGTACGCAATCGGCACACTCGCGAGCATGCAAGTGCCATTCGTTGGATTTCAACCTATCCGGACCAGCGAACATATGAGTGCCCTAGGTATGCCCAGAAGCCATCCTTGAAGTTTCGCACTCATCGATCGCCGTGATATCCAGGTGTCTTTGGCCTTCTGCAGATTGTTGCATTTGTAGAGCTCGTACGGTCACATGTGTCATCAAAGCATTTCCAACAGCTCTCAGTGGTGTCCGTAATCGCAGCCGGCCTTCTCGGTACATTTGCCATCATTGGTCTGACGTACAAAGGATGGATTGCACCGTGGACGGGACGATTCTATTCCTTGTGGGATACTGGCTATGCAAAAAAGTCGGTGATTTTTTCCGTGCAGAGGTTTGCCTCTGATTCTTTATTTAGGTATATTCCTATCATCGCCTCTGTTTCCGAGCACCAGCCCACTGCATGGCCGTCCTTCTTCATGGACCTTCATTTCCTTATATTCCTCTTCCCGGCCGGCGTCGTTCTATGCTTCAAGGAATTGCGTGACGAGCACGTATTCGTGATCATCTATGCACTGGTTGCAAGTTACTTTGCGGGTGTGATGGTGCGGCTGATGCTCACGCTCACCCCGATTGTCTGTGTATCGGCGGCAGTCGCGCTGTCTAGCGTTTTTGATACGTTTATCGACCCCACTGAGGCGGAAGCACCAGAAGTTGATAAGGTGGACGCGGCGAAGAAGGACAAATCGGCTGTGACTGCCCCGTCTAGCACATTCGTGGCGGACCTTCTAGCGGATGTGGTGGCACCAGGTTCCTCCGTGAACAAAAAATCTAAGCCAGCACGACGCGGGATAATTGGGCTCGACACTCGTGGAGCCGTGATTTTGAACGCGCTGGGAATGTTGGTGTATTTTGTTGTGCACTGCACGTGGGTAACGTCGAATGCGTACTCGTCACCAAGCGTCGTGCTCTCATCTCACACCAATGACGGACTGCATCTCATTGACGATTTTCGAGAGGCGTATTATTGGCTTCGCCAAAATACACCAAAGGACGCAGTCGTTATGAGCTGGTGGGACTATGGATATCAGATTGCTGGTATGGCGGACCGTCCCACGCTTGTCGACAATAACACGTGGAACAACAGTAAGTGTTCGCGTACTCATTTCGGCACGAGGAATGAAGCGTTCTTGCAGCACATATCGCAACCGTGGGCAAGGCCATGTCTAGCTCCGAGGAAGTTGCCTATCCCATCCTGCGCAAGCACGATGTTGACTACGTGCTTGTCATCTTTGGCGGCGTGCTTGGCTATTCTGGTGACGACATCAACAAATTCCTATGGATGGTACGCATATCACAGGGCATTTGGCCCGATGAAATCCAGGAACCGTGGTACTTCACACCTCAGGGTGAATACCGCGTTGATGATCAAGCATCACCTGCGATGAAAAATAGTCTAATGTATAAGATGTCATACTACCGGTGCGTTGGTGGCAGGTTTACCTTTGGGGGCTGAGTGATAATGACTCTTTTGCTTTCAGCTTTTCCGAACTGTTCGGTGGTGGGCCAGCGCAAGATCGTGTTCGTGGACAGATGATCCCCAGCCCGGGCCCTACGCTGGACTATCTAGGTGAGTGTCATCGCCTGGCCGCGCTGTAGTCAGTTTTACTGACCAATGCGCAGACGAAGCATTCACTTCCGAGAACTGGATTGTAAGCTGCCTTGCATAATTTTTAAAAAGTTTGTAATTGAATATCATGATGATGCTTACAGGTGCGCATCTATCAAGTGAAGAAGGAAGACCCTCTTGGTCGAGACCTAAAAAGCGCAAACGCGTTTGAACATGGCAAGAAGCGCAAACGGACGCGTCCTCCTGTTCGTCGCCGCGCACTTGCGTAAATCAGTAGATAATCTATTAAAATAAAGAATTCAACGTTGTTTGTGTATATTGATGTCATAGTATCGTGGCGTGATCTAAGTATAACTATTATGTAATCTTTGCCTGACTTCGCGTCTCAAGCAAATGCCGAGCGCACCGAGTCAGCCGACAGAAGGACAAATAACCCAACTTGTGTTTTCTATCATCTCGAAATCCAGAGAGGATGACTCTCTTAGGTGCGTTCTTTTCAATTCCTTTTTTTTCCCGGTAAATCGTGTCCAACCGCAATTCAGCTCTTTGACACCGCGACTCATACGCTCTAAGGTCGAAAACGAGCTAGAACTGCCTAGTGGGTCGCTGAATTCGCAAAAAGTGCTCGTAAAACGCATAATCCAAGACGCCTTGGTGTGTCTCCTTTATTCTTTTAATCCCGAAGAGATAGATGAAAGTGATTCGACTGCTCATCCTCAGCACCGCGAAGGGTCGAACCAACCTCGAGACGGAAAAAAGAATAAGCTTGATTCGAAATCCAAGGATGGGGAGTGTGTGCGTCCATCGGCGTCCAAGTCGATCAAGTCAAAGGTACGAAACGTAATGCTTTGTCTATTCTTTGATTTATTCTCACTTTCTTCCCCAGGAAACTATCACGGACTCTGAGCTTGAGGGTGAATCAAGGCCATCCACTTCGCAACGCAAAATGAAATTAGACCCAAGGAGAGAGACTGACCAAGTACAGTGCAAGGATGACATCGAGTCTCACTCACACACTCATTGATCTGTGCAGGGGACTGGCCCTGTCCGCTCAAAACCGAAAGTAAAATCCTCTACAATTGGAAAACATGCTTCACCACCGAGCAAGACGGCACTCTCGGGACCAAAACGCAAGCGCAAATCTGCTCCATTAATGATCCAGGTCTGAGGCTTCTGATACATCTTATTGTACGCCCTCTTGAGCTTCCCTGTTAGAGCGATTCAGATGCGGAAGGTTCTGACAAGAAACCGAGGACGGCCTCATCACCCCATAGCATCCCAGACAGAAAGGTGCAGATAGACAGTTTTGCGAGGCAGCTCAAAACATTAACCACCTGGCTCTGACGAAGAGTGACTCGGAGATGTCATCATTAGTGGATGAACCCCCCGTGAAGAAAGGTCGAGGGAAATCCAAGGTTTTAGCTTTCTCCTAACTCTTCGCCACGCCCCGGTCTCACCTATCATGTAACTTCAGGCCTCGGAAATCGTGAAACCAGAAACGAAATCAAAGCGTTCCAGACAGTCTTCTCAGATCCTCTCTAAAGATGAGGAAACTATCAAGCGCCTGAAGGTTTCCACTCTCTACTCTTGGGGCATGTACTCCCCTCTTACTTAGCTTCCTTAGTCCCTCGTTGTAGCTTGCGGCGTGCGAAAACAATGGACGCGAGAGCTCAACGGCCTCAACGATAGTGCGCAGATTGCGCACATCCGAAAGATACTCGGTGACCTCGGTATGGTGGGGCGTCTGAGCTTGGACCAAGCACGCGAGATCCGTGCTCGGCGTGAACTAGCACAAGAACTTGGTCCGTAGTCTTATGCAAGTACACCCGGGAGGTGCGATGATATTGACGCTATCTCTTCCTCAGACGACGTGCAGAAGTTTGAGAGGGCTATCGTATCTGGGAAACCGTTCAAGACCGAGAGTCCAAGGAAACGCATACCCAAAGGGGATATCGATGAGGCCAGTGATGCCAATGACACCTCGGGTTCCTCGAGTGCTAGTGAATCTGATCGCGAGCCGCCAAAGGTGGTAAGTATTAGCTTCATCCTTACTCAACCACATGCTGAGTGAGTCAGAACAACGCGCGGCGTAGTATCATGGCGTTCCTTCAGGACCAGAGTTCGGACGATGACTGACTCCCCAATCCGCCGCCTCATCGCATAACCCTTTCATCCTCGTAGCGACGTTTTTGTCGCATCTCACCGTTGGCTTTCTTTCCCATGCCCCTAGTCCAAGTTAATTGTTCATGTTAGCAACAAAGTCATTCATCAGTCATGCATCAATTTCGACCAAATTGCCCCGTTCAATCTACATGTTTAGTTCTTTCTAGTACCGACAATACACTTGGTATGCATATATTTCGTAGGCCTGTTCTCGGGACGTTTTCTAAGTAGTTGTAGTCGCAAGCTTTGGCCGTGAGTCGAGTAAGTGAACGTCTCTTTCCATCCCTTGTTAACGACAACGACACGACACAGGGCCTTAGGGCCCACGCATGCTCAAATAGGCGAGGACTGAGGGGGGACTACAATGTATCTATGGGATAATAGCTATTACGGCTGTAACTTATTGACGCTGCTAGAAAAGATTGTCCAGCCAAACTTGAACTTCTGAAAATGCAGGAGGGATGTCCCCGACATAAGTCTCGCGTGAGGAGTATTGTATGAGCATTAATATCCGAGTTGCAGCATGCAGTGACTCGGCAATTATCAAAATAATTGGACCAACGCTTCATGTAAGTTATGTACGATGCTTCTCTGGCTCTGGTATAAAAGGGCACTTGACACGTTCGCTTCAGTTCGGTTAAATAAGACCGAACATTCTTATCTTATCTGGCAGCACATTGACTGTGACTCAGAGTTGATAGTTTGCCACTGCAGCCACATAAAGCAATCACCAAGAAGAATTATCTACTGCATCAGCTTCCCTGTCCAACTAACACTACTAATTTTTTTTTTAGAATCAGCATTTATACAGTGCAGCATGTTTACAAAGAACAAAGACGCACTCGGTCGTGACATCAAGCTAACTAAAGGCGCTGGTTACTAATACTAATAATACAACATGTCGCACAGATAAAGAGATCATGAACTTTTTACATCGGGTATTTTAATGACAAATTCGCGACAAATTCCAGAGCGCGAACGCGATAGTCATCATTTTCTGGTTTCACTGGAACGAATACGTCGTCCTGAAAGACAAGTAATTTGGGATTCTTTAAATTGTATTGTGGCCACGAAATCGGCTCCATTGGCACGCAGTTGGGGTCAAGGTTTCGAGTGAAACAGATGAAATAATCTGCCAGCTCTCTATAACCAAGTGGGTCAGGATTAAATGCGTTCAGGATATCCGAGCCGTGGGCCTAGATATGATATAAGTTTTGTCCATGGCAGATATATAGTGACAGCCTCACCGCGCCAATGACAGGGATATCTTTTCCACGTTTGTGAACTGAAGAACGTTGTGTTAGTGATAGGATTGTGTACGCGGACTCGGACATACGGAAAGCCCAGGACCTCTGCTTGCTGGCCTGATATTTCAACAGCAACCGGCGAGGGCCGTGGAATACAATGTCCCCTTGTATTGCCGCGATTCGCTTGTACTGACCACCTCCTGGTCAAAGTAATCTAACTCAAGTCTACCAGGAGGTGATCGAAGTTAGTAAAACGTACTAAACACATTCCTGAGCTCCGTATCAAAGGGGCAGCCGGCTGAGGGGTCGTCTGGATAATACAGTAAGAGCGAGTCCACGTCATGTTTCGACGCCTTCGGCATCATAAATGACCTCATGAATTCGTTCACTTGATCCGTAGTGCTGCGGTCTACTATTTAGGACCAATGCTGAGAAATGAATGCATATACAACCCACGTCACATTCGCAGACGCCACAGAGAACAGAGAACCCTCGTCGTCACAATTTCCTGAAATGAGATAAGCACTTTCTCGTCTTTAATTTACGAAAATCCCATGCCTGTAATCATAGGTACATCTGCAACATGGCCACGCACAACCGCATGTTGAGGTGGCTCGGTCAAGAAATCGCCATCAACACGCGGTAGCCAGCTAAGTGCAAGTCCCTGCAGATTCAATGAATGAAGATGCGGTCGGAGATGCATCTGATTTCACCTGGTATGCGAAAAAGTTGGGCGAATTATCCATAGCATACTTGAACTTGCTATATGGAACTTTGCGGAGACAGTCTAGCGTATCGGAGCTGCTGTCGCAGCCTGCTTTCTTGACTAGAGCATCATAATATGGCTGGCCATTTTCAATATCTCCGACGGGGACAGGGCCACCCGACTGCATGATAGCGCCTCGAAACAGGCCTTCCTGATTTCCATTGTTGACCAGCATGTGCAAGGCTACTGAGATAGCACCTGCACTCTCTCCCCATCTAGTGAAATGAATAAAGACGCGTAAAAGAACGCAAATAAGATAGAACTAACATTGTGACTTTGGAAGGGTCACCCCCAAATGCTGAGACATGTTTCTGGACCCACTTTAATGCGAGACGCTCTTTTAAAGTGGATAAGTGTTACAAAACGAGCGCCAGTAGTAAGTGGACTCACGATCCTGAAGACCCAAATTGCCGATCTTCGCTTCCTTCACTTCTTTCCCAGGCAAGAAGCCAAGCGCTACAAATAGATAAATTTCAGGCAACCTTACGTAGTAACCAATGGGTATAACGCACCCGACACACTGTAACTTGTGAGCCTTTATTCCAACCACATTTTTCGCGGCAATCAACTCACCGGTAGTTCATACTAACGAAAACAATTGGCTGGCCAATTTCAACGGAGCGACCAACGAGAAGCCCACCATCATACCTTTCGGAAATATCAATATCATGAAAGATTCAGACGTAAATGGCACATACATAGCAGTACCACCGATTTCGAAGCCGCCACCAAAAATCCACTAAACCATTTCCTTCATGAGTGAATTCCAACAGCGCTGGATACTTGTGATTGTGCGTACGACAACGACAGGAAACTGCGATGTTGGTGTGGCATTTTCGGGTGTGATGACGTTTATTGTCAAGCCTTTGAGGTGGCAATTGGTCAGCGGGACACACCTAATTAAGAGAATATGGCTTACAGTCTTCACTGTCTGGAGTGATCCATTCGTACAGTTTACTTACAGTGTCGTTGATAATCTGTTCTAATGGTGAATCCAAGTCTGGAGGTAGGTCCAAACGTTGCTGTGGGCAGGACGACCCAAACTTATCGGCTGGGTAGTTGCCTTCATAATGCTCAATGGGTTGCGGTAGACGCAGACGCAGGTCGGACGTGCTAACGACATGTGAACGACTTCTCAATAGGTAGTAGATGTGCGAGACTTACGGAGGCTTCGCATATGGTATGCCGAGGAATCGGGCTGTATTACTCCAATGATGGCAATACCCGACAAAGGTTCCATTATCGAGATATGCTCGTGGAACTTCATCAGCGTCATCGCAGAACCCAGTTCCAGCAACGGATGTCGTTTGATCTTGTACAACAAAAGGCTTGAATGAAATGGCGAGGGAAAAGAACGCCTGGCCTGCAAAGGAGGCTAAGATGAAGGGAGTTATCTTCATGGGAAGCAAGCGCCAAGTGAAAGCCTTGACGGGGGAGAGGTTTTACCCTGAGAGACCCCGCCGTTGCTTTATGTTTCCATTGGGTATTTGGGTGGGCGCGTCAACTGTTCCTATCGGTGGGGTAAGTTTGATCGGAATGAACGGAATGCACCCACGAAAGTCAACCTGGAATCCGGCGCGGACCTCTCAAGCAAGTCGCACACCAGAAACGTGAACGAGTTCAATCCGGTGGTCCACAGCTGAGCCAATGGATGTACAATGTGCTGGAGCGTGAACCTTTACCAATAACGGGGAAGGATCTTAAAACGTTATCGGTTGATATCACGTACTGAATATGCGCAGATCATCCCCCAAAAAATGCCTATCGTAGCAGCCCTCGGAACACTGTTCTACTGTTCTAGGTCAAACCTATTATCAGTATCAGTTTCGCAATAATGAACCACCTGCAAAGATTTGCGAGAAGCTCAGCGGAGACTTAACCGATTTGAGTGGAGGGGAGACAACGGGATTGCCAGTAACAACCTACCTTCGGCTCTGGTTCACACGGAATTTTGGCATTATTACTGTAAGTTTCTGTACCTGACAACCGCAAGGGGGAAATTTAACTGGCCGCAATTGCAGCAGTAATAGACGCAGCGAGATCCGTCCCCGGCTTCTGGCCGCTAGTAACTTAATCATATCAGACTCCAAATATGTAATCAACTGTCTCGGGACATCCTTCAAATGGATCCAAGGACACGACGGCACCACGGGAAACGAAAAAAGCGATCGCCTAGCAAAAGACAGCAAACAAAGAGGAATCCAACATCCTTGAACTTAACATCCTAAAGAACTTAACCTACAAGGCGCAACAATATGATACAGGGCAATTAACACAAGACTCACCAACGACAGATAGCTGCCACGAGGATCAAGCGCCCGTCACGCCAGTCAATCCCAATAATTGAAATGACGGTCCGCACAGAACAAAAATTCACCAACATAGTATCCCACACCTGGGACCACATCCTAAGACAAGATGGGCAACCTCCATACAATCTCGCGTGAGGAGTACTGTACGTCCACTAATATCACAGCATGCAGTGATCG